>CAJNDS010002195.1:150429-453506 GCA_905221605.1 Symbiodinium natans | reverse complement strand
TGCGCGTGCGCGTGCGCGTGCGCGTGCGCGTGCGCGTGCGCGTGCGCGTGCGTGTAGGTAGGTAGGTAGGTAGGTAGGTAGGTAGGTAGGTAGGTAGGTAGGTAGGTAGGTAGGTAGGTAGGTAGGCAGGTAAGTTAGGTAGGTAGGTAGGCAAGAGCCCACCATAGCTAATGTCAAAACCTGCAGACACTGGCCCACGCAAGCCCTTGGTGACGAAAGCCTGCAAGCGAACAGCTCATGCTGGCCTGCATGTTGCAGATTGAAACCCTACACTGTGGCACTTTCATCCGTGACCAAAGAGGGGTGAACCAAGAAGGGCCAGAATCCGAGGTTCGAGGCTGGGGCTAAGGCTGAGGATTGAGGGCTGTTCCTGGAAGCCTTTGCCAGGGTTCTGATCTACCAAGCAGACATGGCACCCCGTCAGTGTCTGTTTCTTGCACTGCAGAGAGACACCACTCTTTCATCAGTCCTTTAACCCCCAAAGCGGGCCCTGGCGCTTGAAAGAGCCAAGGATCAAATGGAGCAAAACTCAACGGCCTACAGCTTCTGACTAGCCATGCGATATGTTACAAAACAGGTTCGCTTTGCTTGGGCAAGCCAGCCTACACAAACCCCGCAGCAAAAGCCACAGGTTGGTTGAGCCCCAAAGAACGAACAGCTTGAGGCTCGTTCCCCAAGCTGTTCACTCACCCTGCGTTTTGGTTCTTCGCTCCGTGTCCCCTACACCCAACCATCCCAGAGGTAGTCGCGGGCCTTCCCACACTGAGTAGGTGAATTTCTCGACTCAACACCTTGGTTTGCATGTCGGCCATGACTACCTGCGAACTGCGGATGCGTTGGTTTTACCCCCCTTCTCGCGCCCTCTTGCTCGCAGGAGCCCTGCTTGAGCTAGAAGGTTCCTTGCATGTCCCACCTTGATCTGGCTCCCATCCTTGCTTGCCTTTTCTGAGCCTCGCCAAATCGAAGCCTGTATGCGAATCTGGCCTGATCTTGAATCCCGAGTGCTGGCCACATATAGAAAGCTGAACCTTGATATTTATAAGGCTGGGCGGCTACAGGGGGAACATGTAGCTGTACACCAGCTCCACACCCAACATACCCTGCCGAGCAACTGCCCAAAGGTCTGCGAAAATGCAACAGCCATGACCAAGACGGCAAGTTACAGATCCGATGATCTAGCACTAGATGCAGGCAGTCCGATCCCATCCATACGCTTGGAACTTGCAGGGCGCCGGTTGATGTCTCACAGGAAGGTTTCACAAGGGCAATGAGGTCTGGCGGGCTTGGCCCAAACTTGAGAACACAAGGGTCTGACTTGAACCGACCACGCAACTTTTAAAAATGCGATTATGGAAGCACAGCTGTAACACATTAAACCTAAACTCGGGATTCAAGCTTCTCCAAAGACAGCTCAAAATGCTCAAGGGCGCCGGGGCTCCTCGCTGAAGTCACTTGGGGCGCCCCAGGGGTCTATTTGCATCTTCTTTTCGTCAAGCAGACGAAGCTGGAAAGCTCTATGTTGGCGACGTGCACTCATGCCTCCGCAGACAGAGATAGTGCGTCCAAATTCATGCAGCCCATGCGACGAGACTGTAAGAAAACGCAGAAAACGCCTCCTGGCTTGCTCCTCAAAATCTCTCTTTTGCAAGTGCGTCTCCGAGTGAAGTCCATCCTGAAATTGGAATCGGAAGGGTCTCGCTGAGTCTCGCTGGTCCACACAGTCTCATGAGACCTCTGCCCCAAACCATGTTTGGTCCATAATACACGAAAGTGAAAAGCGAACCTGACAGCGGCCACGAACCCGAACGCAGACACGCGTCACGTACACAGCGAACCGACACGATGCGCGACACGAGATCCGAACTAATGTGCCTGTCTATTACTCTGACTTTCGGCGGGGTTTTTCAGGTTGCAGCACCATATGAATGCCACACAAGCCTCATCCTCGAAGCTCTCGTCACTTTTCAGGCGCAAACAACGAACGAAGCAAAGTCACGACACGAGAATGGCGCAAGCTGCCTCATCCTCGCAAGTGTCAGCACTTTTCAGACACGGACTTTCAAAAGTCACGACATTTAATTACGAGCATGGCGCACCTGAGTCTTCGTGACTCTCAGCACTTTAAGATCTAGAAAGCCAAAGCGATGCCAAAACGCTGGGCTTCCGCAATGACAGCTGATGCGCGACCATCGCGGCCGTTTTCATACGCTTTCGACCACAACTTGAAAGACTTTACTCGGTCCCGCCTTCTGGTTGTGGAGGGCGACATAGAGTCGCTAATTAGTTGCCTGGTTGTCCAATGCACATGCCCTCATGACCATGCTCACTCTGACAGATTGCAGCAGTGAAGCACAACAATGGCTAAATCGCCTAAAAACATAAAACTGCCTTGCGAGAATAAAACTGTTTCACTAATCTTGCTGGCTCAAGGGCCCAGCTTTTTTGCAGGTACAGGATCAAGCGTCCTCGATCCCTTCCCACCTCTGGCAATAGCTTCGTTGCGTGCAGTATGCCAAAGGTGCTGCACGCCCCTGCATGAAATCAAAAAGGTTTCAAAACGGAAAGCCAAGAAAACGAAAACTTTCATGGATCCGACGTGTAGTGCAGCAAATCGCATGTACAGCAGAATAACACAAACAGGCCCCAGAGGGGCCACCAAGCGATCATTCAACCTCGATGTATCCATGAATTTGACCCACAGCTCCGATCCGGTGCTGGGCTTGACGCAAATCCACTCGTCTGATGGAGGAGGAATCTCTGGTCCTTCCGGAATCTGAGTGACATTTTTGGACATGCGCTGTCCAAGTTTCCAACTTGGTGCGGTTGGCTTTGCTCAACGTGAGCCCTTCAATCCATGCACTGACCTCTTTGTCATTTTTGCATTTTTTCCAATTGCGGGTAAGGAAGCCCCTTTTGGCCTCGTCCACATTGCGAACAGTGTGCGAGACATGTGAAGCCGTGCTGTACTCCAACTTGCTGTCGACCTGCATAGGCATAGGCGTAGCTGACAAGGGCTTAGAATCACTGACAGCTCATCGGAGCACGTAAGAATCAGCACTGGCATTCGACACAACAAGCTGAATTGACGTGCTCGGCTCATCTCTCACTGCTGGACGATGTCGGGGGAGAGGCGGGCACGACCGCTTCTGACGCACAAGGAAGGGCCGGAGTGCGGCAACGAGGAGGAGGAGATGATCCATGTCTTCCTTCATCAGGGTGGGCCCAGGCCGGAAGCGCTTCCGGAGGAGTCAAAGCACGGCTAACCTCCTGGGCCACTCGTCGACAAATGTACATCTCCACCGACGAACTGATGGGGCCCGGTGGGCCTGAAGACTTCGGAAACAGGTTGAGGCTGTCGTCCGAGGAAGCCCCCCATGATTGCACATGGGCAACAAAAGTGTTAGTCACGAAAGCTACAAATGCGCTCGAGCATTGTCTCGTAGAACGGGTCCCCCATATGCGTGGTCATGCGGAACAATCTGCATAGAACATCCGAATCCACTCGATTGCTGCACATACTTGATGCGCAACTGCTGCAAGTCCACGTGGAAACCCAAAAAGAGGTTTCCCTCTTCATACTCCAACACACACGAAAATTCAGCAGGCATTGGCTGAAAAACAAGTGTTCACACCAACTGACCGCTGCGTGGCATGCAGCCTGTCCTCCGACCACGAAAAGCGAAAACTTGAACAACACTTTAACAGCTTCCAGAAATAGAGCCGTTCGTTTGTCATGGAGCAAGCAATGGCGTCCACAAATCGTCTTCATAACTGAAAGATTGTCCACAAGATCCACAGTGACGACAACTCCTTTCAGGGCCTCATCAAGATCTTCATCAGCAACATCATAAAAAAGAATACTGACAAAGAATCCGGACAAATCTTGGTTGTGCATGGTCAAATCCACGCACAACCCATCAACAGCTGAATGTTGTTTCTCGAACAGCTGGTGAAGATCTTGCCAATATGATTGCACATGAGCATGCCAACAATCATAGCAAGAGGCATGGAGCATTGTGTGAAGGGTGCAAGTGAAAGGATTGTATCATTCCGTGAACTTGTCATTGCCCAAGCAAAGAACCTAAAGTAGAGAGCCTTCGACCATCTTCGACGGTGAGAGTGGCGACTACATGAAGCGACACCTGGACTCGAAGTTCATTGGGTTTGGCTGCAGAAGCAGCTACACGACAAAGATCGTCCTGGCCCCTGCTGCCGAGGCACAAAATAGAGGAAGATTCGTTGTAGATAAACGAGTACGATGTATTGTAAAAAACTATGTTATTTCTTCTTCTTGTCGGACTGGCGTTCTTCTTAGCAATGCCTGTGCAGGTGAACTTGAACAGCACCCTGGAAGCCTACTGGGGGAGAGCAGGCAGTGGCAGCACAGAAAGACCGAAAATAAGCAAAAGAAGACCTGTCACGAAGCCCGACAAGGGAGAACACAGTGCTGAACGTGCAGTCCAGCGGATCCGAGAGCGAGGATCCTTGCCCTCACCGCAGTGGTAGTGGACAACAACATGCAGCTGGTTGTCTGGGGAAACCAACACAAGCAGCAAGACAAGAGCGAGGAAGATGGACCTTCCTGCTCCCTTGAGATCGTCAAAGAAGAAGACGATTCGAGTCCTTCTACCTCACCCAGACCACCGAGAGATGATCAGAAGACGAAAAAAAAAAAAAGACAAAGAAGATGAAGAAGAAGGAAAAAGAAACGAGATGCAAAAACAAGGCTGGCGACCACAAGCCTGAACTTCGAGGGTGAGCCAGGCCCGCATACCCGCCCAGTGCGGAGCCAGGCTGCTTGGGGAGCACTCGAGCACGGCGGCCTCACTTTCCGTGGCTCATTCAGGCGAGCTTTGGCGCAGTTCTTGTGTTTGAGGCAGCCAGACAGAATCTCCACTAGAAGGCCTGGAGGTTGGTGGAAAATATATTTCATTTGGGATGTCGCAGCAAACCCACAGAGAAGAAAGAATAAACTTGTCCTGTCGCTGCCAAGAGTTGCAAAAGCACGGCATGAAGCTTACACGGGCACCTGCATCCTGACATTTCTTTGTTTGCAGTTTGGCTCCAGTAGTGCTGAAAAGTGCTTTTTTCGTTGGGCACAAGGATGCCTGCAGAGATTATGAACTTCGACAAGAACAAGGAAGATCCAGGAGACACCAGAGCCACGACGTCTTGCAGCCCAATCGACATTTGTTCCAGACGAAAAAACAAGAATGAAGAGGTTGTTGGTCTGGAAGAAGCTACGAAGCGAGTATGAGAACTTGCTGGCCTTGGAGATGCTGGAAAGAATCTTGCCCCCTGAAACAAAGATGTCAAAGAGAGCCTGGGAGAAGGAGTTCGGGAAGAACTGAGGAAAACAGCAAACCACATTGAAGAACTTCTTACGGACAAGACCAGCTTCCCAAGTTCGATGTGAGAAGAACAAGGGAGTTTTCTAATGCTCAGATGTCCGCAAAAAGCATGAAAACGGCACAGCGAGTTCCCAGCCCATGACGCGTGCTTACAAAGTGCAGTGCAGAGCGCCCCACTCGAGCGACCATGCAATACGCTGTTTTGCTAGGAGCCAGCACAGTAAATCCAGTTAGGCGTTTCTAGCACATTTGGCACATGATAAGCCATCGAAGTCATCTCAAACATGATGGCGGTCGCAGCTTTTCAAAGCAGTCCGGTTCGCTCCAAAGAGAAGCCTGTGCAAAAGAAAATTCATGCTAACACCACGGCCCAGCAGAACCACAACACCGGTTTGCGTTGTCAAAGTCTAGCTGGTTTGCATCCAGCTCCGTTCACCACTGCAGCGAAGCCTCAGAAGTAAGGAATGAGCCACTGTCGAGTCTGGACCGACGACCGTCTTGGCGGCCGGAAGGGCGGCGGCGGGCAAGTTTGACCTGTATCCGAATCCTCTTTTTCCAAAGCGTCGACGATCGCCAAGGTGTCTGGAACCTTGAGCGGCCGTCGTCTTCGAGTTTCGGATGCTTCGCATGCATTTCTCACCGCGCTGGGCTAACTCCGTGTGGCAGTTTAGTGCGAATGCAGAGAATGAGAAGCTCCCAAGCGCCAGCAAGCCCAAAGGGGGGCCCAGAGCGCGTCCAAGCGGCAACCAACAGCGAGCAGTTGCTTATGCGAGGCTGGTTCTTGGTGCGAGCGCACTCTGGCACAGCAACTTTGCTATTGAGTCCAGAGGGGGTGTGGGTTTAGTCAGCACAGACTTCTCTTGGAAGCGAGCCGGACTGCTTTGAAAACTGCTGCCACCATCATGTCTGAGATGGTTTGGATGGCTTGTCATATGCCAAATGTGCCAGACGGAAACGTCTAACTGGATTTACTATGCTGGCTTCTAGCAAAACAGCGTATTGCATGGTCACTCGAGTGGGGCGCTCTGCACTGCACTTTGCAAGCACGCGTCATGGGCTGGAAACTCGCTGTGCCGTTTTCATGCTTTTTGCGGACATCTGAGCATTATTGTTGAGTGAGCTGAGCGCGCGGAGTCTAATGTACAGTCCACAAACGTTCCTGCAGCGAGAAACTGGCGCGTCTTTGCATGTTGGTCCTTTGGGGACTACGTCATTGCGGCCAAGCCAATGCAAGAGCTTTTGCTGCCAGCACAGAGTTACTGGCGTCAACGGTGCAGGGAAGAGTACGGCTGGGACACTCTTGTCCATTCTGGATGGTGGCTACAAGGTGCTCGGAATCCTTTTGCACAAAGCTCTTGTTTTTTGGCAAGGTCTTCTGCAGCGGCGGTCGCGGCCAAAACCGAAGCTTTAGTAGCTTTGAAGTAACTGCTGGGCGGCCTCGGCGGTTGTTTTCTTTGGTCCCATCGGCTGACCGCAAAGCAGCCCTTTGGAAAGGAGGCCAACAAGTTCCGGAAGGGTGCATCAATCCTCAATCTAAAGCACGGCCACCGGCCGCGCCTGCAACAAGAGCGGGCCTCCGCCTTGCTTTGATAATGGCCTCTGTTGCGAACGGCCCTGCAGAAATAAGGGGCATTGCAAGGCACCGGGTTCTGTTCGAACGTGGTTTGTTTCCTTCATCTTGGTGCCCACGTTGTTGCCAAGGCGAAGAACACAGCAAGGCACAAACTCACTGGGTTTAATGTTATACTTGCGCAGTCTTGGCATTTTAGAAGGTCAAAGCCTGAGAACGTGTTAAGAAGGCCTTTCGGCGGAAAAGGACAAGCCACTTTCTTGAAGTTCGATCGGCCGGCATGAGCGCTTTACCTATAGTGATGGCTCCCAGCGGCCCGCAACTCTGTTCTACTCTCTTCAGACAAAGTCAAGGCAACCTCGAAAAGGGGCGAGTAAACCTGACCATGTTTGCAGAACTACCCCTTTTTGCCCCTTTACCCTCAGTTTGGAGATGGCAAAACCCAGCACTTTACCGGCCCACCGGGCTGCAAACTCCTCTAAATTCCAAAACCCCCATAATCGACATCATTAGCCCTAATGTCTTCCGTCGCAAACACCACTCTGCTGGCAAATCGACACACACGAACCGGGCACTTGCCAAAGAGCAGCCTGCAGCAAGCAAGTCTCCTTCCGAGGCAGTGAAAACTTGCCCTTCGCGCATCAATCTCGTAGCCTACCACTTTTGTAATCTTATCATGAAGCAACCCCCGTGAATAGCAATGCGACACCGCTCGTACCTCCACCTAGTAAAGTCCCGGCGTGGCCTTAAGCTCTTGCTTCTTTGGAATATGCTGGAAGCGTGTTTGGCTGCGAGTTAGGCGGCCAGTCAGCTGCGATGCAGATTGTGAAGGAAGCTGTGGCTGAAGACTTGTATGCCAGGGTCTGAAAGAAGCAGAATCAAATTCCATTGCAAGCGACCAGCTCTTGGAGGATCGAGTGGTTGTTATGTTGGAAGCCCTCCTCCCTAAGTCCAAAGCAGAAAAACAATTGCATTGACTTTGTTGGCAAAGCTGGGCAACTCCAAGATAAGATTGAGCAGCAGTTTGCGTTTGTTGGCGGCACTTTTGGCGAGTATTGCAAATATTTTCACAGAAGCGATTTACCCAGCAATATGTGGTCGTGGAGGCCGTTTTCCAAAGTCAAAGCAATTGCGGGTTTTCGTGTGTGCCCAAGAAAGACGGAGTCTTACAAGCTGTTGATGTGCTGCTTCTTTGATTACCTGTTGACTGATGTGAGGCTCGATCGAGATTAGGGATGACTGGGCCGGAAGTGGATGGTCCCGTACCAGGCAGGCGGGTGATGTTAAGCTTCTGCCTCAGCTGAATCTTCGTCGGTATTTGATTGGGTATGCTTGCTACATGCGCTTGCCTATGGGGTGCAGTCACTCCGTCCATATTCTGATGAGTATAAATCTGCGTATTATTGGCATGACTTTGTCTTCAAGCCGTCTTCTGTCGCGTATCCCTGCCTCAGGTCAGTTTGCCGCGGAGGACGACGACATCGAGCAGAGGCCCCTTGACATTCATTTCGGATGTTCGGATTCTGAATGGTGGGAGTGCTTTGGTTCGCAAGGTTCCTCTCGGGCTGAAGCAGGTTTTTCGATTGAGGAGTGGTGGCAGGCCATACGCAAGGCCCGTCGTGCTCCGCACCGAGTGTTTGTGATTATGCACCTGTTCGGAGGGGAGCGTCGCTCGGGAGATATCCATTTCAACCATTTCTTTGTCGAGAGCCTCGCCGAGGAAGCGGGACTCACAGTGCTTGTGGCTACAGTCGACCTAGCGACTGATCATCGCTGGGATCTTGCACGGGAAGCTCCGTCTTCACGAAAGCTTGAAAATCGCAAAAAAGAACTGGGTCTGCGCTGAAGCTGCTTCCAGGGCATCCCAACAAAGTCCACACCATTGCTTGTTATCCCAAGCTTTAACTTCTTCTAGCTGGACAAACTGGACTGCGGCTGGCAGTAAGCCACTGCTTACAGCCTTTGACTTTTGCTCCAATTCTTCAGGGCGCCCAGAAAGGCTCTGTTGCACAGCTCTGACCCGCTTGTCCAGTTTAGAGTTGCTCCAGTCCCATGTAACTGGTGTTTTAAAAACACACCCCGTAAGGCGTGTCTGGTACTTCCAGCCACCTTGCAGCTGGCAAGGCATGTCCCTAACTTGGAAAAACATTCCTTAAGAGAAAACTTGGCCGCCGCACTTCACGGACAAAACAAGCAAGCACAAAGCACTGTGCCTTCCTGTCTACAACAAAACTTGTCCAAGCTGCAAAAGAAAATCATGCTAACATTTGTGGACTGTACATCAAACTCCGTGCGCTCAGCTTACCAACAATAGCCGAAAAGGGATATGAAGCATGCATCGCTGCATTGCAGTGACCCATTCCTGTGGTGTGACTAACAATTTTACCGTTGAATACTTCTGCCATGCAAGTTCTATTAGAAGTTTTGTGCTGTGGTTTTGGAAAAGGTTCTGGGAAGCAGCTATTATGCGCATGGTGAGCAGCAGGCAAGACTGGAACAATGCAGTCTTTGAGAGCAAAGCTTGTAGGTCATTTGCCGTGCCTATAGCCTTGTCTGTTGCCACACAAGATCGAAGGCTTGAGAAACATTGCCCCTACTGATTTTGGATTTGTCTAGGAAAAGATTTCAAGCACCGAAATGGCACAGAGGTGTTATGCTATGCAGAAACACTTTGAGAATGGAGTCAAGATAAAGCAGACAGAGAAGGAGACAGCAAGAGTGCAAGTGAAGCAGGGAAATCCTCGAGTGCAAGGTCGCAGAGAAATGGGGATGATGGTAGATCATGGCATCTACAACTTGGAGAAGTTAAAGCGACGAAGAGATGACCTAAGCAAGCAGCAGTTTCTTGGCTTCGTTTGGCATTGTTTGATTACTAGAGCCCGTTTAAAGATTTTACTGCAGCAATAGATACCAAGAACTGGGATAAAATCCGGCAACGTGAAGAAACCGTTACACAGAGGTATGTTCAAAATGGAGGGCTGGTGCAAAAGACATGGTAGGTAAAAGAAATCCTTTCACAAGCAGGGATGCCAGGTGTGGTGGATGTTTGCTGCAGCCTGTGATGGTGTGTTTGCTGCTGCAAGAAGTGGCCTAGATTTAGGATTCTTGGCCAATTTGTATTTTGCAGCGAAGATTAACAGTGGATAATGTTACCTTGCTGAAGGTTAAGAAGACATGAGGCTAGGGATAGCTGGTAGCTTCAAGAGATGCTTGCAGCTTGCCCTGAGAAAATAAACGGGTCAATGTACTGGAAAGTTGTTTTCATGAAGAATGCAAGTAGAAATTATTCCTCCATCTTGTATGTGGGGATTGGAGAACCTCTAACTACGATAAAAAAATTAGGTGATAAATGTAAGAAAAACTATATCTTCAAAAATATACAGCCCTCGAGTTAAACTTTGAAATTTAAAAATATCTAAAAAACTACCCTTCTTCGCCTCTTTTGCCCCAAGATACTTGGTCTCAATGGCACTGTAAATGAATAGGTGTAGCGGACAAAAATGGCCGTGGGTTGCGTGTTCCCCGTAGGTTCTGCGGCCCTCCAATATGTGACTATCCAACCTGCAGGTTGCCAACTTATTCAGATGATTGCGTAATGGTGGTTTTGTTCTCTGGCACACAATCGCATTTTGCGATTCCTCCACACGACTTGGTGCTGCTATGGCTCTGCTTAGGGACTACATCGACGAGCTTGGGTACTGAGCGCGTGGGGTTTTTCTTAGTAGTTTCGCCGCCTTCTTCTGGTTTGTCGGTTGGTTGTTGCGTGGCTGCTTTGGTGGGTTGGGTGGTTTCTTCGTTCTCGGTTGTGTTGCTTTTTTCTGGCGATCTGTTTCACACCTAGTTGAGAGACCCACAAGAACGGCCTACTGTGCTACTGATGTAGTAAAGAGGCGCCCGCTTTAAAAAAAGACCAAAAGGAACAGTTTACCTTTCTTGCTTTGCCCAGTCAAGAATTTGACCATGTCTCGATGTGTGAAGCTTGCTTGTTCCCTTCAAGCCTGAAGCTTGGAAGCGCTTGTCTGTAACTTGAGTGGTCGGAAGCATGTTGCATATCTGTGCAGCTTGGCATGACCGGAGAGTTGACCAGTTGTGTGCTTGAACATGTTTGATGAGAGAACACTTGAAGTTTTGGAGTCAGCTGAGAGTTCTGGCAAGGTGTCGTCAGTCAGCTGCTAACCTTTACCTCACTGTGAACTCCTGCTCAAGGTGCTTGGAACTGGCTTGAGACTGTTGTAGAGACTCCGAAGCTTTTGCATTGTACTTTTGGTGCTCCTTTCTGGTGGCGTGAGGGGGTTGTGTGTGTCGACCCCCGGTCTCAGCCATATCATAAATCTAGTGAGAGCTGTAGGCGTTTGGCACGAGCACAGAGAGCACAGAGCGGACATAGTCCGAAATCTCGTCCCTGACCTTCATCTGGGTTATGCCCATTGACGTTCTCTAATCTCTCGCTTTTTTTTCGATCATAGGTCCTCTTGTCGAAGCCTTCCAGATGTTTTGAACATCTTCGTCCTTTTCCTTGTTCTTTAAGAACAGATTCTCCGAGCTCTTGAGCCATGGATACCGCAGCAAAGTCCGAGCCCGACGCGTTGAACGACACAGAACCCACGCCTACGCCGAGCCTTCCGGCTCTGAGTTCAGAAGACCTTGAACAGTTTCGTCAATGGCAAGCCCAACAGTCGGCAGCCAAGAAGGTGCCCGAACTCTCGCCTCAGAAGAAGGCGCGATTACAGGAAGATGAGGAAATACGCACTTTCATCGACAAGCTTACTGATTTAGATATCAACTTCGCCGACCTCGACCCCACTCTACAAGACAAGTTGAAGTCAAGCGCCACAGCGCGCACGGATTTTCTTGCCATCCACAATGCCACAGAGAAGTACGACCCGACCACTGGAGATTTCAGGCAGGCTGCTACGAAGAAGAGAATATTCAGCCCGGGCAATGAGCAGGACGTTCCCCTCCCTGAGGTCACTGACAATACCTCCTTGCAGCAGGCAATGATGAAGTACCACAAGCAGTCAATGCTGCCGAACATGGACAAGCTTTATCAATGCTCTGATCTCTTTTACAACCAGGTCCAAGCCGAGTTTTCCATGCAGCAGATTACCACTGAAAGACACTCAGCCCAACTGCAAGTACTGGAACGTGCCCGAGCCAACAAGACAGTTCTCCTCCTGGACCTCCCGGCCCTTTTTAACAAGAAAACGTTGGACAGCAACTTGTACCACTATGTCAACGGAGCTGGTCTACAATGGACAGACATCGCGGCCCTCCACAACCATATGGTTACTTCGCACTCCTCGGTGGCCCGAGTAGAGTTTGTCACAGAGATGCAGGCTCAGCAGTTTCGAGACTACATGCGGCAAACACGCAGATATTGGAAGTCGCCAGACATCCCAGACTGCAAAATCAGAATCGAGCAGGACTTGCCCACCGACGACAGACTGGCCATGCAGCCGTTTTACGCCTTAATCGACCTCCTCGCTGAGTGCACAGACACCCCGGACCTGCAGACCTGGTGGCAGACCCTCCAGATTTGGACTCCAAGAGACGAAGAGCCCAAGCAGCTTCTGGCCCAGGTCGCCTACGTGTTGGATCCCCGTTACCCTCGCCGTTATACGTGTCTTTTGCTGGTTCACGAGAAGTACTATGACGAGTTTCTGGTCAAGTGGCATTCCAAATTCACAAAGCGACTCCACGACACGGTACAGCTGATACAGGCCCTCCGCAGGGCCACCATTGACCGCACCACCACGCAGCGCGCTTCCTTTGACAAGGCCTTCGACCTCACAACCCTCGCTAGCCTCCAGGCTTTCACGTACCCCGTCATGCCAGTCCGAATTTCCTCTGAGCTTGCGAGCCTCTTAGAGTCTCACCCCATGTTGCCGTTTCAGGGAGCAGGTGGCCTTACGGCCCTCACAGCCCAAGCTTTCCAGGACCATGGTGTGGCAGAGGATTTCACAAAGGGTTCCCCAAAGTCCCGACCCTCCGGTAAGGGCAAGCAGACCCAAACCGCGTGGGGCCGTTTCACCCAGAACTATTCCACCTCGTATTCGTATTCCAGCTACCCAGCTAAAGGGTCCAAGAAGGGACACGGTAAATCCCAAGCAAAAGGCGATTGGAAAGAAAGAGACCATGATCATCGCACAAATTGGAAGGATCCCAACAATGATACCGACAACAATGGAGATCGTTGGGGCTCTCCCCCGTATAACCGCTTTGCGCCCCAGTCCCAGCCATTGTATGGAGATGCCCGCTCCACCGCTAACAAGGGAGCCAAACAACAGACGAAGAACTCCTACCAAGAAGGCAAGAAAGGATATTCCCAGCTCCAGCAGGTAGTCATTTGCTCCACATGTTCATGCGCTCTTGGGTTCAATATTGATTGCCAGGAATGCGGTAGGCACCCAGTTCCCCCGGGCTTTCAGTGGAAAGACACAGCCCCACTAAGAACCTTGATCTGCCCCTGCCTCAATGAAGCCGGCGTTATTTGCGCCCAACCCTTAGGACATTCCCCAGCATGTGAGTTTTGTAGAGAACATCGCAAGTACTGGTCCTCCCAGCAAGTTAGAGACAACTGGTCCTCCGACCCACCCCAAGAAAGGCCGAACTTTTGATGATGGATCGTCTTCTCTATGAGCTCGATACCATACAGGAAGCCACCCCTGAAACCACTCAACTCCTTCAAGCCATGAAGTCCAAAATTGAGGGTGTTTGGCGAACAATTTTCACCGAGTCAGTATGCAGCGCACTGGGTCGTCGTAATGTATGAAGGGGACCTCGGACACCTAATCCCACTCCCGCGCCCGACTAAGCCCGCCTGGGTCAACCCCACATGGGACATGGAAGATCGCATCTATAACATGTATGGCCCCCTTGCAGACGACATCCTTCTAGCAACTTTTCACCTTGCATCATGGTTTAACCAGTACTTTAAGCACGTATGGAAGTCCCACGGGCCCCGGCTCACCAAGAAGTACCGCTTGCCTTCCTGGGCCCTAGACTTTGACGTAGCGCATTGTCAGCTCATTCCCTGGGACAGGCTCTTGGCCTCTTCCTTCCACTTAGCATATGACCAGGCTTGCAATGAACAGCCCAACCCTCCACCGCTGCAGTGGTCCCGCGACCTGCTAGTGTGGTTCCTGGATAGCGCGTGGGCCAGAACGACCACGGATTTGTTCCAGACTCTGGCTGAAGAGTTCGTCTGGTTTCTGGACTATGATCAGACCTTGAAGGCCTGTGTTTTGGGTCAGCCCCCTTTCAACAACGCAGGAGTTGCCACTTCGGCAGGGTTCGGTTCCCTGTTCTTTGATGGAGTTTTCTGGCAGGTTGCGGCAATATACGGCGTTCTCAAGGATAGTACTAAGTCCCAACTCCAAGCCCCCAATGACCAACTCGTCCTGCTCTTGGAGTACATCCTCCCCCTCCTTCAGCTTTCCCAGAACGACATTCAGTATGTCAAATCCCGAGCCCACACCAATAAAGGTAACATAATGGAAACCTTAATGCTCGCGCTCGCCGAAGGGGGTGCGCATTGGTTAGCGTGGAAAACGGCATGGACCGTATTTCAACACCAGCACAGAAACTCCAAGTATGATTGGGTTGCACAGGTCGCTGTGTGTTGACCCCTAACATCCCGAGCACAAAGTATGACACTAATCCCGCAGCCCTGCTTGAAGCTTATGGTGCAGCGCTCTAGTCACTCCTCAAATCTGGAATGCTTGCCCCCCCTCTTTTTCGAAACGCTCCCGGAATACTTTTCGGAACACGTTAATTAAATATCCAGCATATTGACCTTTGGCTGCTCACGGAACTTGTAACTCTAGTGACTCTTTTTCCGAAGGCCATTTGATCTTGACGTCCTTGTTTAAAGTTAAGCGGTTCCACTACGAACGAGTTTTTTCTAGGCTTCTTTCTCTTGCCTGCCTCCCCTCTTTGGGAGCTTCGTTGATTGACAGTATCCCTTGCGGAGGTCGGATTGACACTATCCCTACGGGGAACAAGATTGCCACTACGCCCTTCGGGGGCCTGATTGCCAGTACCCCCTTTGGGGGCATGATTGCCAATATCCCCTTCGGGGGTCGGATTGCCATTATCCCCTTCGGGGGCCAGATTGCCTTTAACAGAACAATATCCCCGCACATTACAAAGATTGCTCTTGAACTCAATAACGCCCCAAATCCCTTGACGTTTTGCCCCTGCCCCTCTTTCGGGTTTGCTAGGTTCTTTGTGCTCCGAGCTCGCTTTTGGTTCCCTCCTTTTGTCCTTCATGGCCAGCCAGGGAAAGTTTGCAGAGCAGGCCAGCAATGCCTGCGCCTCTTCCCGCGAGCCCTTTCCAAAGCAGGTTGCGATACCCTACTAGTTTGCCGAAACACCCAGAGCCATTTTCCGGAGGGGCTCGCTCTCTACACGTCCAAAGCAGGGCACGCTTTCGCCCTTTCGAGAAAACAAAGGAATCGACTCCAGCACGCCGTAAACGGCAATACTTGGTGTGGGATTTGTAATTGCTCACTCATAGACAGGTCGTTTGAGTATATGCCATCATATTTTCATTCCTGGCCTATTACTCTCAAAAACGGGATGATGATCCATAAATTCGTTTATTGTCAGGCACATTTGTCGCTGTGGTTTTGTAGAAGAGGACGTCGCCAATACCAGGTATTTTATGGCACAAAAGCCCGCAATCTATACACGCATCTCTGTGCTGCGAGAGCCGCCAGCGGCACGCCGGGGGGCCACGGTCAGCCCAAGAATTGTTTGCGCAACCTCTTCGCGCTCCACGGCGCGTACAACAGACAACAGATAACTCAGGCTAGTGGCCACGAATCTCGCTGTGCGTCAGGGGGAAGAACACACCAACAGCTACGTTCCACTAACGCTATGCTTCGCCGGCAATCTCAATATCAGCTTAACCGCGCGCAATCTAGACGCGACTACCGTAAATGGATCCAAGACGTGCTGGGGGATGGAAAATTTACCCTAGTCCACCCCCGGCTCCCCCTGAAAAGGGTAACGAATAGCCCTTTGCAAATTCAACGCGCCTTTCCGCGCAATTCCCTCTCTCCCACCTCGGGCTCCAGAGCCGATCTGTTCAAAAGATATGTTCAGCGCTCTTGCCTCGACCTTCCCCAGCGGACACTCCCGCTCAGACCAGAGAAAAACGAGCTACATGTCATCACCTTCAACATAGAAACCCTCATAGGACATGCCAAGCACGAATCGTTAGCTATGTTCGCTAGGCGCCATTCCGTTGATATAATAGCGCTCCAAGAAACAAAGTCGCAATCCTCGGATGAGCTAAGGCCCAAGGGTGGCCGCCTTCTGCTTTCTGGAACCCCGCAAGAGCACATGGCCGGGGTCGGCTTTTACGTCGCTCCCACCAGTGTCCCACTCATCTCTGATTTTCTCCCCTACTCAGGCCGTTTGGCAGTCCTCACTCTAAGAACTCAACCTCTCCAGACCCACCTAGTGTCGCGCCAAGTCAACTCTCTGACGTTGCCCAAGACGCTGCTCGCAAGGAGGCTTTTTGGTCCTCCTTACAGGACCTCCACGATCTCCTTCCTAAGCCTGCGCTCATAATATACCTGGGCGATTTTAATGCCCGTGTTCACGAGTGTGTTTCAGTCCAACTTCGAGATGCTTACGGAATTCCTTGCCAACAATGAATTTTTACTCGCGTCTTCATTCCATACTCGCCCAGCCTCTAAACGAATTACTTGCCGCGAAATAGCCTCTGAACCCTCCGCTGATCCACTCACACCAACCCCGCTTAATTTCTCATGCATAGACCATATCCTGACTCACAGACACCATTTACACAATCTACCTGCCATTTCTTCGCAAGTTAAATGGAATCTTCCCTGGTTCCATCGACACTACCCACTTTATGTTAAAATCACTTTCGATGCATTTGCCAAGCCTGCAGACCCTCACGCCCCAAAAATTCAGCCCCCAGCCACGACAGAGGACAAGCGCGAGTTTCGCGCGAGTTTCTTGAGGGCGCTCGCCCCCATATTAGGAACGCAGTCCATGCTCCAACACGATCAGATCCCGGGAGCCACGGACGTGTGTACAGATGGCTCTTGCCCAGACCAATACCACGTAGCTGTAGGAAACCCGCAGGTTGGGCGTTCACTTTTCAGGACGCACGCGCCCATCTGGACTCGTATGGGCCAGTAGGCCTCAACCTTCCCCAAGCACCCGTCGGTTCCAACAACTCAGGTGAACTACAAGCAATTCTCGAAGCATTGGATTATGTTCTTCGGCACCGAACTTCTCACTCCATCTCGTCACTCAACATTCTCACAGATTCCCAATTCGCTCTTGACCTCATACATGGTTTATCCACCACCACAGAACATACGTATCTACTATCACTCATTCATAAAACTCTCGATCTCTTACTCCCCCATATGCCCATATCAATTTTGAAAATAAAGGGCCACTCCGGGCAACAAGGCAATGACCGTGCTGACTCCCTTGCTAAAAGAGGAGTTTCTACTGATGCACAAAGGGGCAGACACACCCCGCCCGTTCGACCACTAGTAGTGGAAAACGCCACAGCGCCGGCTCCTGCCGCTTTCCTGGACCTCACTTTAGCCGAGCAGGCAGGAGCCTTACAACGTGCGGCAAATGCCGCCGCGCCCCCCCCAACTCTACCAACGCAGTACAAGCGTTCCTATCTCTCTAACAAGACCAAACGTCTCATAGACATTGTTCACTCAACCCCCCCTTCGGAGCATGAAACACTAAAAAGGCTGCGAAAAATTATTAAGCGTCGAGCCAGAAAGGAAAAACGACAACACACCTGTGACAACCTACTACAAGATTCAACCGGTCCACCCTCCAAACAGTGGTCCACTCTACGTTTCTTGCGCAAGTCATACAATCCCAAAACAAAAGGCGTACGTAAGCCCAATGGCCGTATGTCCACCTCCACAGAGAAACCGCAGGTTTTTGCGAATCATCTATCCACTAACGTATGGAACCACATCCCTACTCCTCCCCTTCCTAGTACCTTACTATTTCCCCCGGCCCTTCTTGACCTTTCTCCTTTCGATGACCAAGACCTTCAGCGCGCATTGTCGCGCTTGAAACACCGCAAAGCCGCAGGGCCTGACGGTGTCCCAGCTGAGCTCTGGAAATTTGCCCCACGATCAGTACATATAGCATTACTCGCTCACTTCAACAAAGCCTTCAAGGAAGCTGCTTCTCCTGACAGCTGGAAGATCGCCGACGTAATAATGATTTTCAAGGGCAAAAAGAAAGATCCCACTCTTCCTGAAAGTTATCGTCCCATCTCGTTGATCAACACCGTCTATAAAATCTACGCTTCCATGATTCATTATCGTTTAAAAGCGGCAATTGACGACCGCATCTCCACAGTTCAATTCGGTTTTAGATCAGGCAGATCCACTTCAACCCCATTGTTCATTATCAGACGACTCATAGAACTTCACGAACGTCACCAAGAAACTTTTTACGCCCTTTTTCTTGACTGGGCGCAGGCCTTCGATTCCGTCACCCATGTCGCGATAGAAAATGCCTTGCTAAGAATCGGCGTTCACCCGGCATTTACGGCAGCAATTCTCTCAATATACCAAGGTTGCCAATTTGCAGTAAAAGATTCGAACGCCCGATCCTCCCGCAAACAATTTTCCAGAGGTATACGACAAGGCTGCCCACTTTCGCCTTATTTATTCATCATCACCTTATCGGTGCTTTTCCAGGACACGTATGATACTTACAAAAGTGCTTGTGGCCCTCTCCCTACGGTACTTCAGTCTGACTCCCCCCTTTGCGACATAGAATATGCAGATGACACTGTCCTACTCTCGCGTACTCAACAGGCGCTTCACCGACTACTACATACCTTACAGTCCCTCGCTTTCAGAAGAGGCATGTCCTTAAATATTGAAAAATGCCATTTGCTTACCATCAACACCACACTTCCGATTTATCTAATCAAACACTACCAACTCCCATGTACTTGCGATTTTTGTGTTGAGGCTCGTTATCCTAAACCGGACCCTTCCTTAAAAATCGAGCCAACTGATCACGCCGACTATCTCGGTGCGGTTCTAACCACTAACGCTTCTGCCACAAAGGATACCAACAAGCGATATGCCCAGGCATCGCAGGCGGCCAAGTCCTTGAAGGACTTCTTCCGTCACCCGTCAATCTCTGTTAATAGAAAACAATTGGTCCATAACCAACTAGTGCTTGCCATTCTTCTTTACGGCTCGGAGTCACAGATGTACTCCCAGGCTAACCTCACTAAGCTCAATATGCTCCACTACCAAGTATTACGACAGATTTTTAACCTCAAATCGTCGTACTACCATAAAATCCTATCACCTTCAGACCAGCAATGTTCCAACGAATACATTGCCGGCCTCCTTTATGAACACGCCCCAGCTATTCTTTCCCCCTCGCAGCGTATCATCTCCGCCAGAATTTCTTATCTCGGACACATATTGCGACATGCCGACACCATAGAACACCAGACCGTTTTTCAATCAGCCCATGCCTATCGCAGATTACATAGACGCAGAGTAGGGCACCCTAGATTACATTGGCCAGAAATCACCATGACACAAGCGTACCAACGTTACCAAGCTAGATCTCCAAATCCCGTCCCTAAACCGTATCACATTAATGACCCCCTTTACCAGCACCTTACCTCGTCGGATATCGCGCAAGCACACTCACCACTCTTCGGCAATACGGATCTTTGGCGAAACCTGCACCCCATTGCACAAAGTCGTAGGGAATGGCGTCACATAGAGGTTTTACGCTAACCCCAGCTGAAAGGGCTGCGGACGAGTAGTCAGACCTTTGACTTGCTCAGCGCTGTCGAGAGAGAGAGAGTGAGAGCTGTGGCACGCTTCAGTGCAAACACTCGCGACAAAGTTGCCTGCAGAAGGTTAACCCTCACCTCAACCCCCGGCGGGGGAGGCCTAACCCTGACCTAGATTGAGATTTGGAATTTGCTTTGAACTGTTGCTTCTTTGAAGCCACGAAGCTTGAAGAGCTTCGACGAGGACAATGCCATACTTGCCTTTGGCTGAAAAAGAGTCCGCTACGCTTGCTCTGCTTCTCACAGATTCGCACACAAGCAATATTGTAACACAAGGTCTCCAAGCAAGGCGTCGTGGATTTCAGCCATTATTCATTGCTGAAGACGCTGGGCCACGACATCCTTTGCTTCGGCATAAACTGGCGATTTCCCAAACAAGGTACCGGGGCCAGGACATTCCCACCATCAAAGCGGATTGAGGCGGATGGGTGTTGCTCTTCCAATTGATCCACATTGAAGAGATTTTGGATAGGTAGTCAATTTGCTATAAGGTCGGCAAGGAATGATTGGTCCGAGGTGCGGAGGAGAATCCGCCTACAATGAGTACAGAGTGAATGGGAGAGTTAGGCTGCAATTCCTTGGAATCCGAATTACCCAGCACAGGCCAGGACAAAGGGTTTAGGAGGAACCGTTTCCGTCGAATGGGGAGATTGGAGTCACCCGGACCCGGGAGGCGCAGCTTCAGGAGCTACGTGCTGCAACCGAGACAAAGGACATCAATCAGCAAATCCTCAAGAACGCGGACTGGTGGGTTGAACCATGGGCGGTTCGGGTGACGAGTGGTCTTTCCGACGATTAGCGCTCGCTCATCACAATTTTGGATTCCACAGCAGCGTACGGTCTTTAACCATGCAACCTCACCTGCCCATTTGACCAACGTTGTGCAGAAAGGATTGATTCTTGGAGGAAGCTTGACAGGAGGGAGAATCTATTTGCATTTTGGCACATTCCCTCCATGGGACCATCGGAACAAAACAGTCAGAAAGCGAGTCCCTGGACCACCACGGTCTGCAGTTGCGGTCATTTACATACCGATTGCTACCTTGATGAGATATGGGGCGGTAGTAACCGCCAATGCGATGTTCTTGGTGCAAAGGCCAATTCCCTTTGAGGTTGTGGAACAGGTTTGGATTTGTGTCCCTGATCGTGGATACAATCGGATACAAGTATTTTCAGAGTGTCCACAAGATCTATATATTTCAAGCAGTTGAACTACGAGATGGTCGAGGACTATGGGGATCCTCGCCTTGTTCCCAATCGGCCACCACCTGAGCCGTCAAGCATGATGTTGCTTACAATCTTGGAGCGGGCCCCCAAGAAGGCGAGAACAGACAGATCATTGATGCTGTCCAGCGCGCCGTGGGAACAGTGCCACAAGATGTCATAAAGCGGGCGTTCCGATTCTTGTGCAACAACAAACGATCCGTTGATTTTGCGGGTCTGCCCGTGTTGTGGCCAGTATTCACCCGGTATTCTCCAGCATGTTTCGCCATATGCCTGGAATGTGAAGTGGTCTTCCGTTCCGTCGGAAGCTGATCAGGCGTGAGCCAGAACCAGCACAGGTTTCACAGGACGTCGTTGATGCTGGATGCTGCCTTCGACCAGGCCCAGATGACGGTCGCTTCGAATCAGGATAACGATGATGAAGTGGAAATCATCGAACGCGAGGGGGAAGCTCGGCCGGTCACCGGAGAGCGGAACCTGAGCAGCGAAGAAAGCATTGTCGAGCCTGAAGCTGAAGCAGAATTGCCCGAAGACATCCGGGACCTGTGTGCAGATACCTCCGAAGCCGTCCCTGTCGAAGTTGATGCGAATGGAGCAGAACGACGCAGTGCCTTTGTGTTGGGTGGGGACGAGCAGAAACAGAACTGCAGAGAAATGCTGCCAAAGCAAAGATTGCGTTGGAGTTTGCTTTGAATCTGGATGGAGGAAGCGCAACACGCGCAGATCACAACTACAGGCTGTATTGCCACGTCGATGCATTCCGTGGGTGATCTACTCCAAATGGTCAATCGCAGAGAAGGTTATTAACGCTCCGTACGCACAAATGGCAGCAGCGTTCCTTAATGGGTATCGCCGCGACACCGTCGGCGCGTGGCCACATAAGGGCATTGACCCTGAGACAGCCCTTCTGGTGGAACTTCGGATGAGGACATTCGGCAATCTGCTTGGAGTCCAGACAAGGAACAGTCGCAAATTGACAAATTCCGTGCACTGCAATTGATCTTCAAGATTATACGAGGATCAATGCAACTTGGCTATTCCAAGGAGAATTTCAAATTCGATTCGAAACAAGTGATCGAGGGTGGCTTGAACTCCAACCTTGAGCAGGGACGACGCCTTCACATGCGCATGACACGCATATTTCACCAGGTGCTGAATGTGCAGCTCTATTCCTATTTGAGTCCGAGGGCCCATGTTCCGACTGCCAGGCAGAGGTTCATGTACAACAACCCTGCAATATTTCTCACCACAATGGAAGCCAAGAAGTGCTGTGTCAACGATCTGCTGGTCATCAGAGATCATGGCTACGCGCTTCCCAAGGAGCACAGGGACCGTCTGAAGAAATGGCTGAGGGACCCAAAGCGGAAAACGGAGATCATTCGCTTCGGCCCGGAGATATCCCCACATTGGCGACGCAGCTCCGCTACATTCTCCCAGGCCTCCTTCGGCGGCTTCTTCAAGTTCGGGACAGCGCCCCGAAGCCGATGAATCTGACATGCCGGCGAAAGCGAAAGCAAGGACCACGGTTGGCGCTCCCAAAGCAAAGCCAAGCACAAAACCTGGTGTGGCAGGCTTATCACAAGCTGCACCAAAAGGTTTCAATTTCAGCGCTCAGGTGACTAGGCAAAGGAAAGGGTACCGGGAAGGGACGCTGAGATTGTACGCGGGTCATCTGGTATTTTCCAGCTGATCGACCGAATCTCCGTGTCAAATGTTTTGCTCGAATTTTTGCTGGATGATTTTCACTGCAGGTATTTCATGGTCACAAAAAGGATATTCGCTATTCTTTTTTCCTTCCGTCCACCGCTTATGCGGCAGTGGGACTATGTGCCATGTGCTCACTGGGGAATTGTGGAGTGCGTTTCCAATGCGAGTATCGTACTGCAAATGGGCAGACCTGGCGTGACTGGATTTCAAGGGTGAATTCTTCCTATGGCCATTTTGCATCGGGATGATTCCGAGTGCAGTTTTCACGGCCTTTCGAGCGAATATGCTTTCTGGCGATCTGAGTGCTGCCGAGCTTAACGTAAGTGCGGAATTGAACACTGGGTAGCGTTAACGCAGAGTCTCACCAAGTCATAATTATGCCGAGTTCCACACAGAAAGAAAAGATGACCGGGGTAAAGTAGCGGTGAAGAACGAGTAGTGCGAAGTTCAGGATACGCAATTGAGTGCGCGTGACATCTTCGAAGTCAACGGTGTGAACAGACCCGAACCAAAGCACTGTTTACAGTCTTTCCCCTTCTACGCTGGTTACCGGGGTAGCAGCTTAAGGCAAGCAATAGTGCGGAGCTTGGGTGCAAGACGCAGACTGCAAGTCGGCGAGCGAAAAGAAAGCGTGAACAACGGCAATCACAAGGCCCCAGGCCAGGAGGACCCTCTTAGGACAGGCGCGCCCCCCTGGGCCCCTACCTGGCACTGGCCTTGTTGTGGCTCCCGCCCTCTAGCCGCCCTGGCCTTTCCTGAAGAACCCCGATTTGACTCTCGGACCCAACCCCGAACATCATCCAACTGAATAAGTTTTTAGAAGTGGACTGTTGCCTTGAGTTTAGGCCTAGACCCTAAAAGGAATAGGCTTGGGTGTCTTTGCCGCCTCGGACGGCGTGGGGTAAGAGAAAAGTGTTAGATGGCCCTCCACAATCGGGCCAAAGCTGCTCTTCGCACCTCGCGAAGCTCTCGAGCTTGTTCCGAAACTTAACCTTCACAGCACCTACGCCCTATCACAGCAAACCCTAAACCCGAAACCCCAAACCCCAAACCCTAAACCCTAAACCCTAAACCCTGACCCGTAAACCAACCCTCAACCCTACACCCTGAACCCTAAACCTTAAAACACTAAAACCCTAAAACCTTAAAACCCTAAAACCCTAAGCCCTAAACCCCAAACCCCAAACCTTAAACCCTAAACCCTAACCCCTAAACCAGCCCTAAACCCTAAGCCCTAAGCCCTAAGCCCTAAGCCCTAAACCCTAAACCCTAAAACCCTAAACCCTAAACCCTAAACCTTAAACCCTAAAACCTAAACCTTAAACCCTAAGCCCTCAACCCTAAACCCTAATCCCTATAATAAAAAACACCCCAGAAAACCTGGCTCCAACGAGGGACAGCGCAGAAGAAGAGAAGAGCAGCAGCAACACCAGCATCAGAGGAGAACAAAGGAGAAAGGCGAAGAAGCGAGGAAAAGGAAAAGGAAGAGGACAAGGAAAAGGAAAAGCAAAAAGGAAAAGCAAAAGAAAAAGAATAAGAAAAACAAAAAAGAAAATAAAAAAAAGGAAAAGGAAAAGGACAAAACAGGGAGAACAACACGCACAATAAAAACCTGAAGAGGAGAAGCAAGCCGCTGGCAGGAAACAGGTCTTTTGTTTCTCTCTCGTTGCCGCTATTTCACGCTTGTTTAGCAGCTCGCAGCAGGAGGGAGTCTCGGTCAAACAAAGGTGGAGCCGAAATGAACAGGAAGGGCTGACCGGAGCCAGCTACCGGGCAAGACCCGAAGCACAGAAAACGGCCTGTAGAATGCTGGCTTTGCATTTCCGGAAGGAACAGCTGGTGAAAAACAGAAAGGCAAGTGACGTCATCACTTCTATGACAAGCACAGACAAAGATGTTTGCAATCTGTCCGCACAGTGTGTAAGATCGGCGCGACGGAAACGAAAGAAAGTCAGGCAGGTAGGGGCGGCGGACTAGATGGCTCGATGCACCCGCGACCTGCGAGACCGCGTTCAGTAAACATACATGCGCAAGTGATCTAGCGCGTTCCGAATGCACCTACGTAATGGTCAGACCTGCTGACACTTTTTTTGATACGTTGGCAGAAAAAAATCTCGTTCAAACAAAGGCAGAAATGCACAGGAAGGGCCGGATCGGACAATCGAGCCATGGAGGGCTTTATATAATGTCCTTTCCAGCACGAAAAAGGGAGACACGAAATTAATTGTTTCAGTCGTTGGGTCAAGCTTGTTCCCGTCAAATGTGCGATAAACAGGAGTCAACGATGTGCACTACCAATGTTGCTCTACAAGGTCGTAACAATGCCACGATTGGAACGCATTACGGCATTTCAAACTTCTGTTTGCCTTGCCCAAGCTAAGTTTGCTTTTCGAAGCTAGTCTTTTAGCTTTATCTGCCTTGCTTTTGTATTCGACCAGCCGTTGTGCAAGTCGGAGCGAAAATCATATTTTTGCTCATGCTACGAGCAGTGGCAGGGTGAGGATCACCACTGAATGTTGCAGAAAGGAAGCACTGCTGTGTGGATTTGCCATATTTTGTCATGTTGCGCTCTGCGGCGTTTGGTTTCAAGCAATGTTCAGAATACAACGGCTGAGAAGCGATGTGGGGTTGTCTCTGCAGTTCAAGTTTGACCAGAGCATGTAACCAAGCAAAACAAACAATCTGGGTACATTACATTCATTGCATTTTCCTTTTCTCGCGATTTGCAGCCTAGCTTCTGTGACGCATTCATCAGGCATCGGGGCCAGATCAACAACAGTGAGTAAATTTCAGGTGCAATCGGGTCGTTGCAACCTGCGCACCATCAATACGCCCAGACCGGACAAAGTTTGGTCGTTGATGCATGCTGTTGAGCTATATATATGTATGTATGTATGTAGAAGCCTAGGCAGACGAATTGTTGCAGTTGTTGTGATTGTTGTCCATGGTGGACAGGTGCTGCAGAATGTCTACAGTTGCGGGTTGGGAGGTGGAGGATGTGGCAGCATGGTTGGAACGATCAATGCGCTTGCCATATGCGGGTGTGTTTGCGCAGGCTCGGGGCTGTAGGACCGAGCACGATGTGGGCATCGCACTGTCATCATGCAGCTGCCTTTGCAGGCTAACATCGATGGCCCTAGGCTAGTGCAATTGGACAAGGAGCCCACTTGAGCCCACTGTATGCGGCGGGGACCCCGGGGGCAGTGTGCAGCGCAAGTCACATGGCAAGGATATGCTTCTGGACCTTGGTGTGGACGACGCTGATCACATTACGTGTCTGTCAAAGGCTCAGAACATGGAGACAGTTTGCTTTGTTGGACCTGGCGGTCGATCATTCATGGGTTCCCAACCTGGTACAAGTTCCGCTGCCGAACGCCACTTTGTCTCGAGACCTGGCTTCGAGCAAATTCGGGCCACCATAGCCGGTGTTTTGTCAACCGCCCGAGGGCTCGAAGCAGCTGCTGCCCGTGGCAGCGGGGGATATTCCGCACTTCCACAAAAGGATCGAAGCAGTAACATGCCCTAACCGCAAAGGCGCTTGGCTGCTTGAAGCATGTGTTCGCTGTAAGTGGGCCCCCGGCAATCACAGGCTCTTTTGCGAAGAGCATCCAATATACCCGATGAATCAAGCGGACAGCGGCAGTGCCCAGCTGTAGTTGTAAACGCTTGCGCGCGCCGCCTCGGCACAGCAGGATTTCTGGCAGGGTCTCTGGTGCTTCTTCCAGACGCCTTCTCGGCAACAACATTCCACTCGTCTGTAGTGGACGCGCCTGAGTCTCCTTTGGCCTGGGCACGATCTTGGTTTCGTACGAGAATCAACTCAGTCCTGAATGCATCTCTGCAGCCTATACGTGCTGAGCGACGTAGATTCTGGATCCTTCAAGCGATTCGATGTGGTTGTCATCTGTCATCCAACACCTCCAGATCCCCCAGGAAGGCATGTGGGGAAGAATCCAAGAGTCAAGGGGCCAGCCTCACGCCCCATCGCTCAAACTCCTGGAGCTGCCCAAAGTTTTCCACACAAGCGGCAGCGGGATTCGTGTGAAGTCTCCTTACCCGACAGAACAGCCCGTTCCGGCACTGGTCAACGGTTTCAGAGAAATGGCGAGAGCAGAATTTCAGGCCTCTGCATGAGCAACACAGTCATACAACGTTCTATTCTATTCGTCCATGTCTTACACTGACCGGATCTCTTTGTCCACACTTATTTGTTATCTGTTGTGTGCGTGACATAATTGCGGACTCCCACGCACCGTTCTCACACCCACTCCGACTCCGACTGACTCTGTCGCGCGTGCCCCTCGGGGCGGCTCCCCTCGGGGAGTCATCCGCCTAGCAAGCAAGCAAGCAAGAGAGAGAGAGAGAGAGAGAGAGAGAGCATGTTTTTGGGTGATGGCATGCAACGCCAGCAGGTTTTGTTTGACAACCACTCGCTGACTGCCGACTCGGAGTGGTTGTGAAACGCGCAAGCGCCACGTGTACCACGAAATTTGACGACTCGCAAAGCTCACGCGACGGGCCAGCCTCTCGTCGCTAGGACCAGCACAAGCCCGTGTGCAGACGCTGCTCGAGGTGCAGCCGAACAAATTTCGCACTGCCTGGTTCAACAAAACTTCTCCAGATCGGTCGTTCGATTTGTTGTGACCAGTTGAGACCCAGCGCTTGTGGAGCTGATTGATAGGCCTGGACAAGAGGAGCGCCCCCCTGCTGCTTCATGAGCAAGTGATGAGCGTGTTCTGTTGGTGCCAATCTTAGCAGTGCCCTGGCACCCGCTGTTGCAACATTTGTTGCAGACTGGTCAAACTAAGGTCCGGATTGTCCGGCCAAAACAAACCTTCGTGCTTAGAATGCGCAGAAACACACACCCGGCAAAGCTAACGAAAGCAGCATGCACTTCCTCCCAACTCAATCAAGGTCCTGACAGCTCGTCTTGCGTGAGCACATTGATGGTCCTGTTCTCCCCCGTTTCAAGTGACAATGCTTTAAGGGCATGGGCCGTGTGCGTAGCTGACAGGGCGTGCCTTTACTAGTCATGGAGGACGTGGCTGTGGGCCCGAACGCACGAAGCGTGACCATCATATGTTCTTTCATTTGACGTCGCGCCGAGTTGCTTTTCACCGGGCCTCTTTGCGAGTGGGAGCCCGCGGTTCCTGTGCAGCAACGCTCCGTGCGGGTTTAATGAGGGTCAGCGTCGCCGCCCGATCGAATCTCAGGCTGTGTGGGTGCGCGTGCGTGTGTGCGCGTGCGCACGTGCGTTTGCGTGTGAGGGGTGAGGACAGGAAAAACGCTTGTTAAAGTCACACAGATTTTGGTTTGGGCTTGTCTGCTTGCCATTCCCTCGGATGAAGCCCACGCCCATGCGTCTGAGGCCATGCAGTTCGTGCTGCGCCGACGCTGACGCTGTTCGTCTCCTACGCCTGCGGCGGCTCCACGCCCGGTTGCGGCCATGGCCACGCATGGGGCTGCTCGTGCGCCGGGCCAAAGTCGTGGAAGCATGTCTGGGTCCGCTTGGTACCAGAAGCCATCGAGCCCGAAGGACAGGTCGTTGGCACTGCTGCGACGCGACACTGGTTTCTCCCGTGTCGCGAGATGGCCAACCGCAAGGGCGCTCCGCGGATGAAGATTGGGCTGCGGTGGCCACAGCTGCGCGTGGCAAAAAGGTGACGTACCCGGAGCTGCTGCGCAAGGGTCCCCAGCGCCTCGTCGTACTCGGCTCGGAAGTAGGGGGCCGCTGGGGCACGGGAGCCCAGGCTCTCGTTCGCATCCGCCGGCTGCGCGCCCGGCCCGCTCTCCGACGTGCCGCGGCTGCCGCCTGGGCTCGGCGCCGCTGGACGCAGCTGTCGGTCGCCGTGCAGCGCGCCACAGCGCTGTCGGCGGCTGGTTGGGCGTGGCCGGCGGCGCGCCACTTTTTTGGCTCAATCCAACCAAAATCGGTGCAGTCTTTTGTCGGCCGCTCTTGGGCGCTGCTTTGCAGCTGGGGGTCGCGACTCCTACTGGGCGCGGATGTCGGAGCTCTGACGGCTGCATGTTGCAAGGCGCTGAGGGCCGCCGTCGGCGCCTACACAGGGTTTCGGATGAAAGCCTTTTAACACCATATCCAATACCTTATTGCACCTGAGGCCATTCAAATCGCGCTGCGACACTGTGCTGTGACTCGACATTGGTCTTTCCCTTGTCGCGACGTGGCAGCCGACTGGCCACAGCTACATGCTGCAAAGAAGCGCCTCGTCAGTCGTACGCTGGCGCAACAATTCGCGGAGCATTTCAGACAGGCCTGTGCCCCGTTCCAGTACGCGCTCAGCACGCGGGCGGGCCCCGAGGCCCTGGTGCGTGCGTTGCGGGCTGCCACTGAATCGGACGCGGAAACCCCCGTACGACCCTCTTGAGCATAGACGGTGTGGGGGCATACGACCACATCTCCCGGGCCAGCAACATGTGGAATGAATCACGCGATGATTTTTGCAAATTTCTGATGGGGCAGGATTCTGCATAAAAGGTGCCTGTAGAACGTTTCACCTGTACCCTAAAGGGGACGCCTTCGGGCGATCAGGTCTCGACTCGACTCTCCCGGGCCAGCATGCTTGGCGGCTTACGCGATCATGCGGCGCTCTCGGGCCTGCTCCCTTTCGCCGCTTTGTTCTATGCCCGCCGCAGCCGCTGCCTCTATTACGATGCCTCCGGGCAAGCTCACGAGGTGCTGCAGGGGGAGGGCGAGGAACAAGGGGATCCCTTGATGCCGGGGCTGTACGCCGTCGGCCAAGGCGCATCGGCACGCAGCATACTGGGCCTCTTGGGCGGACAGCGCTCCGGGAATTTCATCCGCAGGTGCTGGTGAACCTGTTGCGCCCGATGCTGGGTGAGGCTGCCGCCATGCCGCCCAGCACCCGGCAGGCCGAACACGCGGCGGAATGGCTCCGTTCACAGGGCTTTGCCGTGCCTACTTGGGCATCCCTGCTGGATGGTGCCGCGCCGCCGCACGGGGCTGACGCGGACGAAGGAGGCCCGGTGGCCATGCAGAAAGGCTGGCGGCGCTGTGCCGGGGCCGCAGTGGAGAAGCGCGCGCTCGAGATGTTTTTTTTCAGACCTCGACTCGGCATCGCGAGCGCAGCTGCTTTCCCAATGCGGTCCCGGCGAGAGCTGCGCCATGACTGTGTTGCCCACGGGACCGGGCTTCACTGTACCCAGCGACGACTTCCGGATTCTGCTCCTGCGCCGCCTCCGCATGCCGCTACCGCTGGCGCCCCAACGATGCCGCTGCGGGGTGGACGAGTATGGGGACCACAGGTCGGCGTGCGCTCAGGTGGGAGTGCTGGCGCAGCGAGCTGGGCCCCTGGAGCGAGCCGCGGCCTGCATTTGCCGAGAGGCCGGGGCACGCATCGCTGCTAGCACAGCGTTGCGCGAGTTGAACCTGGACCTCCCCGCCAGCGATGCGCGGCGCGTCGAGGTTGTGGCCAACGAATCCAGGCGGAACTTCAACAAGTGATCACCGCCACGTCATCCAAGTGCGACTCCCGGAGCGGGCGAACCGCTACCTCCGAGAGCTGGACGAGGAGAAGATGCGGCCCCATGCTTTTGCGAGGCATCTTGATTGAAGAAGGGTGGAACAACTGCCCCATTTGGGAAGCCATTCTGGAAGGCGAGCGGCCCGCCCGCCCCCGCCCGACGGCTGCAGGCCCGGGGGACTGGCCACACTGGCAGTTTCACACGGCGCCTGCACTGGCTCTGCCGCCAGGCTCCCGAGCCATGCGCCTCTCCCACGCTGAACAGGCCATGCTCCCATGCTCCTGGCATTGCGCCGTCGCCTGAGGCTACCTCTGCCCCTGAGCCCATACCCGGGATGCGGCCAAAAGGTCGACACAGTGGCGGATGCGCTGGCCTGTCCCTGGACAGGACTGTTGGCCAAACGGGCAAAAGTGGTCGAACGGGCGTGGCTCCGCGTGGCTAGGGAAGCAGTTGGAGCCGAAGGCCAAGTCGTGCCACAACAATGTTTCGCCTACACAACGGCCCCAGGAGTGCGTCCAGAGAACCGTCCAACGGGGCAGCACTCTGCTGCGACGCCACTCTTGTGTCACCGCTGACCCGCACAGGTCCCAGCCGTGTGGGGATGCAGACAACGGCGTGGCGCTACAGGTCACCGAGCGCCGCCAGCAGAGGCCTGCGCGCCATCCAGTCAGTGGGCGACCGCGGGTTTGCTCGCGATAGCCCGGAAGCGTCGCGACCCTGGAAATAAAAAAATAAATTGTTCACGCTTGTGCCACGCATGTTACTGGCACGGTGCAAGCACCAAGGTTGCGCGGGGCGCACGGAGCTGCTGGAGTGGGCCGCCGCGTTCCAGCGTGGCGACTGGCTTCGGATACTCGAAAAGGCGCGCCTCGGGAATGCTGGACGCGGGCCGCGCCAACCCGGCGACCCGGCAGATGAGGCCGAGCGCAGACGCCTTGTGGCGTGTGCCCAAGTTCGTCGGGGCGAGGTTTCGTGCGCCCGCCACACCCTTACGGCCACCCCACTTGCGCCCGTGACGACGCGACGTGGGACGCACTAACCGACCCCGAACGACGACCCCCCGCGCCGCGCGCTGTGCCTCCGCCCGATGTCCTGTCCTTGCAGCCTGACTCCCTTCCGTCGCTGTCGCCGCACGCTATCGCGACGGCTTTGCGCGATGCCCGTCGAGGTGCTGCCCCCGGCCTTTCCGGCACGCGCGCGGCGCATCTCAAAGTTTTGCCGCAGTGCGAGGACTTTGTCGAGCTTTTGGCGCATGCTGCTACCCGGCCTGCGCCCACGTGCCCCCGGCTTTTGCAACAGCGGTCGCATTGGCGCGGATGACGGCACTACGCAAGCCTGCGGGCGGCGTGCGCGGATAGCCGCGGGCGACGTTTTCCGCCGCCTCGTGTCGCGTGCGCTCGCACACCTGTGGGCGCTTGTATTTGACGCGGCCACGCGCCACGCGCCCCTTCCAGCACGCGCTTCATGCCCGGGCCGGGTCCGACGCCCTGGCTGGCCAAGTGCGCGCAGCGTTGGAGCTACCATCTTGCGGGCATCGTTCTTCACCGCGCTCCGCGACGTCGCGCCGGACCTCTTGCCTTTCGTGCGGCTGTTTTATGGGCAGCCCTCCACCTATTGCTGGTGGGACTGCCATGGTCACTGCCGCGAGTTCCGCCAAGGGGAGGGCTGCGAGCAGGGCGACCCCCTTGCCCCGGCCCTGTTTTCCCTCGGCCAACACGGCGGTCTCCTCACGGCCGCATCCCGGTTGCAGCCACGCGAACGCCTGCTAGCATGCGTGCCCGCCCAGCGCGTGATGTGGTCGTCGAGGCCGTCGAGGCTCACTGTGGCATAGCAGGCAAAACGAAGGTTCGCTTCGCAAACGGGCCCGCGCCAGGAAGCGTGGCGGACCTGGGGGAGGAGGTTTGGCGAGGGGACAAACCTCCCGCCGCGCGTGGCGTCGTCGTGCTGGGCACGCCCCTCGGCCATCTGGATTTTTCAAGCACCTGGTCGGAAGGACGCGTGCGCGAGGAACAGCTCTTGCTCGATCAACTCCCATCGCCGCGCGCCAACCACGCGCTCAGAACGGTGCCTCCCAACCACGTCGCGGCCTATGCAGTCGCGCATGACGAGGCGTTGTGGGACACGCTGGTGCGCTGCTTGGGAGGTGCGCCCGCAGATCTCGAACGCGATGCGCGAACGTTGGCGTTCCTTCCCGCCGCGCTTGGCGGGCTTGGCCTGCAGGCAACGACCGTGGGGTACTGGGCCGGATGGGCCGACGCCCTGCCCGTCATCCAGGCCCGCTGCCCTGAGGCCGCACAGATCTGCGTCGCGGCCCTGGAGCAGCCCTCAGTGAGCACCGCTCCCTGCCTGCGCAGTGCTGCGGACGCCAGGGCCACTCTCCAGGCTGAGGGATGGGCTGACTGCCCTTCCTGGTCCGCACTGGCTGCTGGCGCCCGCCCTAACACCCCTGACGAGAACGAAGCCGGGCTTGGCGACTGGCCTCATGGCTGGCAGCGGCTCGTGTCGCATACTCGCAGCAATCTCCACTACCGCGACTGCGTGCTGGCCATGCAAATCGCCCTGCAGCGTTGGCTCCGCTTGCCCCTGCCATCCCCTGCCCCTCGCCCCGAATCGCTGCGGGGGCGCAGGAGCGCACGGCTGTGGCCGCCGCACCGACCCGTTCGGCGACCACGCTCTTGCATGCCCGCGCACGGGCCTCCTGGCACGCCGGCGAGGCTGTTGGCCCAGAAGACGGCGCCTGGTCGTCGATGGGGCCACATGCTGGGGTGGTGCCCGCTGCGATGCCACCATGGTGTCGCCCCTGACGCGCGCAGCCATTTTGGATGGGGCCTCACTGCGCCATGCCGAGCGCTGCAAGCATTCCGCGTACCGCGAGCTGTGTGGGCCCGGGCCCCAACGCCTGCTAGTCCTCGGCAATGAAGTTGGCGGGCGCTGGAATGACCAGGCCCGCGATTTTTTTTTGCGGACCCTGATGCGGTTACAGGGCTATTGCGCCCCGGCTGCTGTGCGTCGCAGCGCGGCGAGCGGCTGGGCGCGTCGGTGGTGGGTCTGTTGTCCGTGGCGGTGCAAGTGGTTGTGGGCGAGAACGCGCTGGGCCCAACCGCGGCTGCGCCGGCTTCAGCGCGGCAGCTCCTCTGGAAGCCGCCCTGGTGCTGGCCGACTGCGCTGGGCCCGGCCTTCCGCCGCTGCGGTCTTAGACCCGCATGACCCTGATGCCCGTGGACTAAGGTGTGTGGAGAAAAAAAAACGAATTGAACGCGCAGGCGCTCTGCTTCCTGCGGTCTCATCTCTGTCGCAGTCCAACAGGCCGTCACGGGCACGGCCCTCGGTCACGCGTGGCCGGCCCTTCAGCAAGCGGCTGCAAGCGGGACCGGGTACCGCCCAGCCTGGACACGGTGCTGGACCTCGCCAGAAGCGCGGGGCGAGTCGGCTGCCGATGCGGCCGTAGGAGCTCGTAGGCCGTAGCGGCACGGACACCACAGGCAGCCAGAAAAAACAAAAAAAACTTGGACACACCTGCGGCCGACCCGCGCTTGGTGCTGTGCAGCAACCTGTGCAAAGGCTGCCTCCTCACGGCGGTGAACGGCAGGACATCCGGTGTCAGGATCGAAACACGTGTGGGGTGCGTCAGCGCACGGAGCAAGCGCTGCCGCAGTGAGCATCAGGCGTGCTTGTGCTCTTTCTTCATCCGTTCATTAATTATTTGTTGTCACGCCTTATAAATATATTGGGCACTGAAGAGACGCGTGTAGATTGTAATGCATTGTAATGTGCTCGCCGCACGTTATGCAGGTGGCCCTGCGCAAACGCTTGCGACTTCCCCGGCCCATCACCGCTCGCCGTTGCGGCTCGCCCGGATGCGGCGATTGCGGCGGCAACGTGGACACGTATGGCGACCACGCCGCGGCATGCCCTCGCACGGGGCTGTTAGCGCCGGGCCAAGGTGGTGGAGACGGCGTGGGTGCGGGTACCGTGGGAGGGGCAGTGGCTGTTGCACACGACGGCGCCTGGGGTCCCAGCCGCAGATCGGCGCCGATTGGATCTCAACGTCTATATACGGTTCTCCGCTGGGTCTCGCTTTGTGCTGCGATTTCACCCGGTTCGGTGGCGGATGGTGGCGGAAAGACGCAAGCGGACAGCCTACCCAGAGCTCGCGCGGGGCGGCCCGCAGAGGCTGGTCGTGCTCGGGGCCGGCGTGGGAGGCTGCTGGAATGGAGGCGCGCTGCGGTTCGTCAGAGATATATGATCCGCTTGCGCGCTTCCACGGTCCGGCAATCAGCGGCAGCGGGCTGGGCGAGAAGGTGGTGGAGCGTGCTGTCGGTCGGTGCAAGCAGCCGTTGGCACCACTGCCCTTGGCCAAGCGCCCCGCGTTTTGGCAGGCTCGGACTTCATGCCGCGGGCGTGAGCGCGACGGTTAGCCCCCTGCCCATGCGACCTTGAGGACAAGAGTATGCGCCGGATAAACGGAGCGTGGAAAGAATGGGAATTGAAGCGTGAGGAATCATGTTAAAAGATTTTCCTCCATGCAGACGTCGATGTTGTCTGAACCCAAGCTGTTCTCGGATTGGCAAAATTTGGCAAACGTTTAACACCTTACTGTAGACGGACGAATGGATAATGTGTTCTACGACAACCGCAATGTGAGCGAGTGCGCTTGCTGCACGGGAACAGAACAGGCGAAGGCCAAAGGCCGCGAGGCGCCGATCGCCGTCGCAGCACAGCGAGCCTTGGCCTGCTCCCTGCTCGAGCTCCGGACGGAGCTGAGTTGGGCGACCTTCTGGCGGACGCGAGGGGCACAGAGAACGTGCCGCCAAGCCGCCTGCCAGCGCCGTGAGCTCGCGTAGCTGCCGCCTAGGCCTAGGGTAGCTGATTTCGGACGAACCAGCATGCTGGCGCAAAAGTCCGGAAAAAATCGACGCTTGTGATGCGACGAGCGTGTGCATCGTTTGTGTAAGGTTGGATCACATTTCCGTGTTGCGTTGTCAGCGCCGCGCTGAGATGGGATGCAACTCAGACGTTGGGGTTGTCCTGCCATCCAACTCAGGTGGGAGCGGGCTTTGCACAACACGGACAGAGCCGATTACGCGCAGGCAATTGAGTGAGTGCGGATTGTTAAAAATGCGACTGACGCAAAGTGCTTACGTTTCGGTTGTTCGTGTTTGCTGGCAGCCCAGAGCTGGCTGCGCATGATGTCGCTTGCAAGGTCCAGGGCGGCAAGCACCAGAACCAGAGACTCGTCACACGTGCGAGTTTCAGGCAAATCACCTGTGGTTTCGCACTGCCAGCGTGTGCAGTACATGGATTGGTGCTTCGCAGGGGCGTTGCAGACGACAGCGGTTCAGGTCGGGGAGATCAGGAGCCCTCGCGCCGGATCGCTATGTTTCATGTTGTGCACGGTTTGTGAGGCGCTGTTTATCCTCGTGTCGGCTCCCCTCTTTTAAGTGAAGGGCCTCGAAATCAGCACAACAACCTCAGGCCAGGCAGGGTGAGTGTAGGTTTCAAGCTAAATTGGCTTGCGCGAGGTGGTCAGAGAACGGTGATGCAGCTGGGAAAGCTGTCGCCCACGAATGCTTCTCAGTTGTTGTTGCTGGCGAGTTGCACTAGCAACATCGAGCTGTGTTTGCTGGCGACTTTTCATGAACAACATCGCACAACATGAGTCAACACAGTACCATGAGATTTTGCGTGCCCTTTGGGTATGGCGCGTTCGCAGTGGCCTTTACGGAGGCTGAGGGGTGGGCTTGGGCACTGCACGATTCCAGAAGGCAAGGTACAGAGGTCCCCAAAGGCCGAAATACGAATCACAGTAACCCTGAATTTCTTGAAGCCTAGGTGGTTCTTGATCTTGCTTTTCTGCAGCCCTGCTACGCACTTGGGGCAATTTTTCACCCATTTGTCTGCCGCAAGTGTCGTGGTTGAGAACAATGTTTTTTTTTCAGAACAAAAGTTTAGAAAAGTTTCGTTGTCGCAGGTTCTTTGTGGAGTTTTTGATGTCTTGCAAAAAAATCCTTGCCTGTCAAACCCCAAGGTGGCTGTTCGTGGCATTGCAGATGACAAACAGCAAAAAAAAATCAGCGTACTTCCACAGCCATAACGACCATATCAAGCAACATGAGTCCATGTTGCAATTTTCCCCCACTCTCGGTGTGGGGGTGTTAGATTTTAAACTCAACTTTTCTCCTCGCCCCGAACTCTTCTCCTCGCCTGGTCTACTCCTCGCTTATCCCTGGAGTGCCCAACCCCCAATTGTGCCTGGAGTGCCCAACCCCCAGTTAGAGTCTCCCTGAATTGCCCAACCGCAGGGTCTCCATGGAGTCATGGGGTGCCCAACCCCAGGCGATGTTCGAAGTAAAATAGTTTTCTCGAAGTGACCAGTGAATTAAATAGGACATGTGCATGTAGGGCGCCAGGTTCAAGGTGCACACGTGGTTGGGTCGGCGGTGCATGCGAGGACTGTGTCCGGCATGCACGCGGGGTACCGGAAACCTGGCCCATGCATGCCGCTTTTGGGCTGAACAACAGACGGAACAACAGACGTGGGTTGTGAGTCCAACTCTGTAGAGCCCAAGGCCCCGAGCCTGAAAGGCGATGTGGGACAGCATCATGATAGATGTATAGCCTACCAGAATTTGCACGTCTTCTAGTTGAGCGCTATAGGACTGGACATGAGTTGGTGTGCTTGTGGAGCCGGTGCTCGGCGATGCTTTGTGGTCTATTGTGGTATTGCTGCGGCCCAGGACAGCAGCAACATCGAGTCGGATGCGGGCCACGTAGACACCGATCGCCATCACGAGGGTTGTGCTCTGAGACAGATCTTCCAAGCGCCATCACAAGTGTGCTGTGAAATTTGTGCGCGAATCATTCGTTCACTTTGTGCGGGCTTTTCGTGGCGAAGCTCAGGTGCAAAAGAGATGGGACCGGCAGAGGTGGGGCCATTGCTTTTCTCATTCCCAGCAGTTTTGACATGCAACCCAATGCCTCAACTTGCGAGTTTGGCCTCGCACCGGTCGCATCACAAAGCAGCGCGGTCTCGGGCGGCATTTCGACAACTTGCACGGGCCTTGCTGATTCTCGCTTCATGGGGTCAACCGACAGCTGCATACCTCGCCAGGGCAAGCATGCGCTTCAGACCTTTTCAGAGGTAGCACAGCAGCTGGCAGCGGAATTGATGCTCTCCCACAAGGCAGAGTTGGACATCTGATTCTGATAGGTGTATTCCTTGTCCAACTCGTATAGTCTTGGGAGACAAGGTTTTGGGGCAACGTGCGCGAATCAACGCAAGTTGACGACGTGCATGAGCGGGGTGCGGGCGCAGGACAGCGCTTGGCAACCTATGACTTGAAGCAGCAGCGTTCAAGGCGTGTGCCGAGCCGGTTCGCATTGCCGCATTGCGATCTCGGACCCCTTGTGTGTAGTGTAAATGCAAGGCGTTGAACTCGCCCGAGTTTGGGTGCATGTTGGGCCATCGTGAAACGGAAGATCATGTTGGTGCATGCTGGTGTCAGGCATGCCCCAGCGCCCTTGCCAAACAAATTGTGTCCAGTACGTGCGCAGTCCGAGGCCACTCCTGCTGTGAGTCTATTTGAGGCATGGCAAGCCATGGGAGACTTCTGCAGCTTTGTGAACCTCAGGCTCTTTCACGCTCTTCTTCCGCACCCAGTTCACGTGGCAAGCGGGGTCCGCCACATCCCTAGCCCTTTCAGAGAGTTGCATGTTTCATGGTGTTTCATGATGTTTCATGATGTTTCATGCTGTTTCATGATGTTTCAAGGACTTGCGAAGCATAGTGAATGTTGCGAGGAGCCTTGCTGCGGCCGATGGTGCTTCTTTGTTCTTAAGCGATCAGACCAGAGGAGTGCATTTTGGCACTACACCAAGGCCAGGGTGCTGTTTCATTCTGTTTCCAGAAGTGCAAACAACACCAAGTCACAATCAAGAGCGTTCTTGACCATGCCCAAAACAATCTCAACCACTCTGCACAGGGCAGTGTGGTTGAGACTGTTTCGAGACTAGGCTCTATTTGAATGAGGTCTCTGTGAGAGGTTGAGTGTTTAGATCTAGTTTTAGGCTTCGGGGAGGGAGAGGGCGAGGAAGAGAGAAAGGAAGAGGGAGAGGGAGCGAGAGAGAGAGAGAGAGAGAAAGACGGAAAAGCAAAAAGAGAGAGAGGGAGCGTATGGCGGTCACGCCCGACTTGAACCGGTAGCATCGCAAAAGCACCACCCCAAATAACGTTTTAGCGGCACGTCCCAACCCAAAGGAGAAGAATCCACCCCAGCTGGCGAGGACAACGCACACCGCAACCCCACAAGCCGTGGACTGATCGTACCCTCAACAACAAACAACAATTACCACGTATACGGCATTGCCTGATGTCCACAGATGAACACAGGGGAAAGGGTTCAGCCAGTTGACTGCAGGGGCGAAGGGTTCAAGAGGGCTAAAAGCTTTTCCTCTGACCCAAACCTCAGTGAAGAGACGACCTATCTTTACCCTCAAAACGCACCAGGCCAATCCAGATGATAAGCCATGAACACCGAAATAGCGCCACGTCAGGTTGATACGGGATGTATGATAATGCGAGGGGTTGAAAGTCTCACCCATCTTTCCGCAGCCCACAGCCAGCATATGGGAAACGAGCCATTTGACAACGATACATCCCGGGCAAGCACGCGGTGAGGAGTCCATAAAAGCCATTCACTCCACCTCGAGGGCAGTAGCTGAGTGTCTTGGTTTCATGTTTTACCCAGGGGCCAGGTGCTCGAACCCGGCACATGGGCGAAACGGGAACCGGTGAGAACCTGGGGTGTTGCCATGGTTTGGTAGGTTGGTTCCCAAGCAGCCCAAGGAATGTTAAGGGCGCGTCTCATCAATTGACTCGGCGGACAACCCCCCATATTGGGACGGGCAAGGGGCGGCGGAAGGAAGAGATAGGGAGGGAGAGGAGAGGCAGAGAGAAGAAGAAAGACGGAGAGGGAGGGAGAGAGCGAGAGAGAGCGGGACAGAGAGCTGGAGAGAGGGGGAGGGAGAAGGAGGGAGAGAGGGGGAGAGGGAAAGAGGGAGAGAGGAGACAGGGAGAGAGGGAGAGAGGGAGAGAAGGAGAGAGGGAGCGAGGGAGAGCGTGAGAGAGGGTGAGGGGGAGGGGGGAAGGGGGAGAGAGGGAGAGGCGGTGACAAGTGGGTTCTTTCTTTGCCTCGCATTTGATAGTCTACGTTGCTTTGATCCTGCTTCCGTCTTGATTTGTTGTTTCCCATTTCGTCGACAACGATACCCAGAGTGCTCATGGGTGGCAACCGCGCTTGATCGTGCTTGAATGCTTCTGACTTTGCATGACTGCTTTCCGTGGCAGGGATGTGGAGGTCCTGCCGCAGAGTTTAGGGCCAGGTCCGGCACGACGGACGCTGAGAGGGCATGCGTCGATACGCGGGGGCTGCTTTGTTGCTTCAGTCTTGCATTCAGATCATTCAGGTTACGACGCAGGTACAGCTGCTTGCAAGACTTCGGCAAAGGCAGCTTCCCAAGATTGCAGTTTGTGCAATTCGGGCATCTCCGGGTTCCTAGGGCTCCTATGATTTGACTCAGGTCACTTTCGGAATTCCGAAATTCAACGTGGAGCCACGAAAAACCATGGAGGGCATGTACATGCGCGGCTGGGCGGGACCCGGCGTTGGAAAGTGCCTCGGTTGATCAGCGGGAATGCTGTCAAACGATGCTGGCATTGTTCAGTTTTTGCTGCGTGTCTTTTGAGGGTGTTGGCGCCGCCTTTGTTTTCCCACGCTACGCTTGAGATTATTCTGCAGCCTTTCCCTAAAAACGAAAATCGCGATGGATGCCAGCATAGTTTCTGACACCCACCATAGTGGGACTTCTTTCTGTCAGCTCAGCCGATATGCAATGCACAAGGCTAGCCACAGTTTGCAGCTAGAAGTCTATGAGCTGGTCTGTGTGCCACGGAACACTTGACACTTATACAGATACAGGAACGACATCTATGCAGGCTTCTGTAAGGGGTCCTAGCAACTGCGCGATGCCCGACGCTGCTAGGAAATTCAATTACGAAACATTAGGACGAACCACATTCAACCAGTGACAGAGACACATTCAGCATCTACCAATCTGCTTTACCGGGTTTACGGTTTCTGTTTGCTGAATGGTGCTTTCGCATTCTTGGTGAATGCGCACTTGTAAATGTTCGCCATCGTCAGCTGCAGCCCAAGAAGTAGGCGAAATTGGCCTCGTCAGGCCCAAGACTATTCAAGTTTTCTCTTCTCTCAAGGGCGGGGCGTGTCCTCCGTTCACTGCACATGCAGCGTCGGCATCTTTGCTTCCCGCATGTGGTGTCGGCTTATGCTGAACTGAATGTAACTGTTTGTAAAGTTTACAAAATGGCTACTGGGTCAAGCAGTGATACTTCTCGCAATTGGTGGCTTCTGGCTTTGTTGCTTGGTTGTTCACTGGCCGTGGCTGTCTCTACGGGCAGTCACTTCCAGCTTCGTCGCTCGCTCATTGCGGCTAAGTTGTATGAATGTGGCTAAGTTGCATGAATGTGGCTGTTTCAAAAGTTGATTTTGCCAACAGGGTGGGCCGGTGATATTCTGCTCGTGCGGCTGATCGCTTTGTCGCTTGCTTATCGTGGCTTGGTTTCTCGCTGACTGTGGCCGTTTCTATAGTTGATTTTGCGAAGCGGGGGGTCAGGCATATGCAGATGCATTGCAGCTGCATTGCAGTTGCTACATTGCTACACTCATCACGAACTTCATTTCCAAGAAGCTTTCGCCGTGAAAGTAAACGTCAGCAAACACAAAACCTGTAGTGGAAACAGGCTTGCCATTGTGCCCCTTGAATGTGTCTCCAGCTGCACCCGGTTGGATCGCCCTCGTATCTTTCCCTGATGTTGCCTTACGCAGTAGCACTCTTGTGCAAGCCGGCGTGCTGTCGCTTGCTGTCGCTAGCTCCTCTACAAAGGGCAGGCATGTCTAACTCCCTGCGGACAGCTTCCCGGCTTCCCGAACTCTCTCCCTTGGCACATGTGCACAGTAAAGCCAGGCCCCATTCAGTTGAGCAAGTTGCTGTGCAGCATGTGTGTTGGGGCAGTGTTTATGGCCGAACGCACTGGCAAAACATCAGATCGGAGTTGGTGAGATGTGGCTGCTCTGCTAAGATACAACCCACCGCTGCGCTCACGCTCAAGGTCCCTTGCTGTTGCGGATTCCGTTGCAAGTCAAGCCTCTTGGACATCAGCCTGGCAGGGGTGGCAGCTTCACACGTGCATCTCGATGGGGGTCAAGATCAGCAGGCACGAGCTCAGAAGGGCAGATTGATCACTCGAAAGACTACTGCAAGATGTGCAAGGTTGAGCCGAGTTATGCCGTTTTATGTCTGTCCTGCATGCTGCAGACATGAGGTGGCTTGCCTGGGACTCTTCCAAGCCAGTCGCCTGGCCCTATGAGCTACAAGCCGAATCATGCCGCTTTGAGCACTGTCCACTGATATCACAAAACTGATCAAAGGTGTAAAGGTGTCACAAAGTAGGAGGCCTGTACAGTCCATTCTGGGACCGCGTGTCCACAAATATTGGCCACGTGGTCAGAAGAGACCCACAGTCAATGCCAGTTCCCCTTCGCACGAAAACAGCCGGCAATGACTGCACAATGTGCAATGTTCAACAAGGAGTTGCCAGGGCCTCGGTGCTACATGTAGGCTTTGGCCATGTCAAGCTTGATGGGCTTTGAGCGGAGTGTGTGGGCTGAGTCTCTTATGAAGGCTCAAGTGGGCTTGGACTGCCTAGTATCAGGGTGCAGGATGATGGGTCGAGTTTCTGCTGGACCTTTGCCCCTGCAGCGTGCTCGTGAGAAACTTTCCAGCCTGCAGAGCGGCCCTTCTACTCCGACAAGCAACTTGCCCGAGCAGCACAGGCTTTCCGCAAAGTCGCTGTTAGCACTTGTGTTGCTGAGATTCGGCAGATTTGTGCTTAGAAAAGAATGATGAGAAGGAGGGCCTGTTACACATGCACACGCGCGGCGTAGCACTCCCATCGCTAAGGTAGCCTTCGAACCACAACGAATCGATCGGGTTCGCCCCCTTCTCCTACGGCTTCTTCCAACACTTCTAGGCAGGATGGTGCTGAGGAGCCGCGTGGAGAGGGACCTGGTGTGGAGGCGAGAACTCCAAAAGTACTCTGGGCAGCCACTCCAACCCCGAAGGCCACTGATGCCGCATACAGCTTTGCCTTGCCACCTGTCGACTCTACAGCGGTGGCACCTTTGTCTGCGTGCCTGAACGCAGATGCAAAGGTCTTCGTACCAGTGGTTCAGCAATGCGGGAACAGTGCCAGAGCAGCACGTGCGCTGATGCCGGAGGATCTGCCTGTGAAACCGAGCCACCACAAGGAGTATGGCTCGGAGCACCTAGAAGCCCAAGCAGTCATGATGGCAGAGTCGGTTTTGGGCCTTGATTCAGAAGGAGCGCTTGCACCGACTCCGGACACCGGCAACAACAGCAACACCAGCAACGCCGGCAACACCGGCAACACCGGCAACACCGGCAACAGCGGCAACAGCGGCAAGCAAGAGCCAGTTCAACCGACAGGACCGGTCCCGTCGAAAGGCTCGGCTCTACACAGTTCTGGCCAGTGCCGCCCGTGTGCTTGGATGTGGAAGCCCAAGGGGTGCCAGAATGCCGAGAATTGCGAGTACTGCCATCTATGCCCCGAAGGAGAGTTGAAGCACCGCAAGAAGATCAAAATCGCTGCAATTCGCATGGGAGCCCTGGGGCCATCCTCCCAGGAGAGGGCTGGAAAGGCAGCACCTCGAAGAGATTTGAAGCTCTCGTCTCTGCTATGATGGCTACAAAGGCCAAACTTTGGCTAAATGGACGAATATCAATGGTGAGGTAAGCTAATGTGCGATCGAATAGGCTGCCTGCCCAGTGCCCCCGTATCTGCCGTATCTTGTACCGTGCTTGCTTACTCACGTCGGTGGTTTCGGATGCGGAACAAGTGGGCAGGCAGCATTATGCACGATTTTGCGTGGCTTGCACAGGCAGCTCTACTGCGCAGAAGACGCAGCAGAAAAGTCCGCAACCATCATCTGATTGCGAGCGTTGAGTAGGCATGCGGCTGCTGTTCCTCAACTCTAAGCTGCAAGCACAAGCTGTGTGGAATATTGTTTGCAGTTTCGGTCTTTTACTTGAGTCTACTTTCCTTTATGCTTGAGACCGGCATTCAATGACACTAAGACAAGAGAGGGGAGGGTGTTGCAATGTATTCGTCTCTTTGTAGTAGGCTGTTGTTCCATTCAGTTCGTACTGCTTGTTGCCGGAGATATATATTGGGGGCATGGGCATTGACCAAAAAAGCACGCAGAAGAACATTGCAGGAAGGAAGCCAGATGCGAAAAGTGTGGTTTTTTCAAACCACGCAGTGTCCACGACGGCCAAGTTAGACGGACGGCACTCGCGCATGCAGAAGCGTTACAAAATCTCCAACATGCTTGGTTTTTCTTGTCAAAACATAGCAGCGAAAGAATCTTGGGAAGAGGCTGGCACCGCAGCGAGCCCAAGCGACCTTCCATCATGCGACGGTGTTGTGGTGCGAGATGCGACGCACGTGCACAAGCGCGGGGACGATCCAGATTCGATCGCACCGGGTTTTTGTCGACCAACATCATCTGACGAGCACGGCATATTCATTTTGCTGCACCCGGCAAATGCATTTCGCAATGCTTTCTCCTCGTGCTGTGTGGGGGTTCATAGATGCTGCCCTATGCGTAGGAACAGGTTTCGCCATTCCGCAGCAAGCCTGAAAAGGCTCGGGATGAAGACGAAGACGAACGCATTGTTGTAGCCTGCATTCGGTCGGGAAAAAGCAGAAGCCTCGGGTGCCCGAGGGCCATGTGCAAATTCATGCCGGGCCCACTGCCAAGATTTGGGCTTACTGCTTCTGGGTCTCTTTGGCTTTTTTTTCTTCCCCAGCACTGAAACCAGTCCAAAATCAACCTGCCGGCCTGAACGCTTGTCTATCGCAGAATGAATGGACAAAACGCTTGGAAGCACGTGGAAAGCGGTCTCACTGACTATTGGGAATTGTTCATGCATTTAAAGTTGCCGTCGTGCCAATCGAACAACGGATTTGGCATTTCCCTGGTGCTGAAGTCTGTGGCTTGGCTGATTCATGGATTCTGTGGTTTCTCTTGTGCATGTTCGGGAACAGACCCAGTTCTGAAACGTCGGGAAGGAATTGTGCCTTTTCGCAGGAAGCCGCAAACTAGGAGCCACCGGCTAAAGCTGTTTGGGGGAAAGAAGGAGACCGCAGTCCCAGACAGGCCTCACAGCATCCAACGTCGGGACAGTTAATCGGGAGACCTCTGGGAGACTTTTTTTAGAGCAGGGTCGTGAGAAATCCAAATAAATGTCGCAGAAACCTTGTCTTTCATCTAATTCAGAGCCCCCAGCAAAAGCCGCTTGCTGAAACGGTCCCGATTACACCGTATGTTTCTTTCCATGGCTTTGTGTCTGGCGACTTCTTTTTGACCCTTTTCCTTGCTTGACTTGTCACCTCGATGACTTGTTTGTACCCTGCCGCGTTCTTGCAAAGTGGCAACACCTTGGACGCTGAGAACGTGACTGCGGGAAGACCATGGGCTAGAAAATCATGTAGCACGTGCCCAGAATCTCAGAAATTGACCGTGTCCTGCCCGTTCTTGTATCCGCATGTCGCACAGGATGCAAGTTTCTGTCGGCAAATTTTTGGCTGGCTTCCTCCCCCGAAGCGTCAGCCCTTCAGGAACCTTCAGCATTTATCAGTCTGAATTGCTTGTGAGACAGGGGGCGCATCGCATGCATGGTTCGCAGATCCTCGTGTTTTGAAGAAGTTTTTGTGTGTCTGTGCGTCTTAGGAGTAAGACTGAAAGCAGGCAGTGAGCACAGCTGCCATGGATCCATCTCGACGCCTGAGTTTCGGGCCTTGTGTCTGCGTACTGTTCATCATGCTGGTTGGCAGGCGAATTCCCTGCATCAACTGGTTGGGAAGCGCTTGGGATGTTCGGCTGAACGCCGGCAGGTCATCGCAACTTTCGGACTCAATGGTGGACAACGGTTTGTCAGCACCGACACGGGACAGGCAGCTGTCCACGCTCGCAGCGCAGCGTGCAGCTGATGTGAGCGCTGTGGCCACTGTGGGGTCCCAGGATCTGAACTTGTATGGCCAGCCGCTCCAACCTTGCTCCCAAGAGGGAGATACAACAACAGGCTGGACTCGGACGGGCTCTTGCGCTTGGGAGCCTTCGGACCGTGGATATCACCAGGTTTGTGTTACCATGAGCCGCCAGTTTCTGCAATCCAGTGCAAAGTACGACTCGAACGACCTTTCCAGTGTTGTCGGGGAAGGTGGTCACTGGTGCATCTGCGCATGGGCTTGGGCGGCCGCGGTCTCTCGCGATCCTCAACACTTTGAGAATTTGAGGCTAGATTGTGCCAGAACCAATGCCTACCTTCGTGACGTGTACAGGAGCTATTCCGCCTCTGGCCGTGGCATGGCGTCACCATCAGGCTTGCAATATGAAGCGCAGGCAGCTTTGGAAGCCGTCGAGCAGCTGTGCAGGGCTGACAAGGCGTGAGTTCCTTTCGAAGGAGCCGGCAGGGAATACAAAAAGTTGCAACGAAGCACCCAGCCCCTGCATGCCCCTTCACGGCCCTGCATTTTGCATCAATGCTAAATGCTCTCATGTGCTCTCTTGGGCGCTGCATTTCCGCAGGTTGAAGGCTACAGTGTCCATCAGTGCCTTTAGAGGTTACTAGGAGCTTGGCGGCATCATGGTCAAGCTTGACGGGCGATGCTTATGCGTGAGGTGCTCAGGGAGGCTATGTGAGGCTGTGTGAGACTCTTTGAGGCTGTGTGAGGTTGTGTGACCCGGCATCAGCAGCTTTGAGCGAAGCCATCAGTGATCATTGGTCCGATTGTCCACGCTGTTGGCATGCGAAGGTCCAGCAGTGCTGCTGCATCAAACTGCCGCCTTCTCCTGCGGGGCTCCTACAGTGTCCTGCAGTTCCCGCATGCAGTTTCAGCGTAGGTTGGCTTGTTGATGTGATTTCTGGAGAGGTTGGTGTGACTGATCACATCCGCCAAGTGGTCACCACCCTCCCAACGCAAGGTGGATGGGTGGATGCGAGGGGCTGGTTCACCGCAAGAATCCCCTGCCACAAAAAGCAATGTTATAGTGGTGTTATGATGGTCCATACTGTGCGTGTTCCGCATGGCACTATGGCACCACGATGCACCAAGTTGGCCAGGGTGTGATGCATCGCTGTGTGAAGAGAGGCTGGAAGCGATGGGGGCAATTCTAGTGAAAGTCACTCGAGTTGAAGTATTGCTAGTTGCAATCTTGGCATGGCCTTGCCATGCTTCACATGGGCAGGTCGTGCACACCACCAAGAAGCAGTGAGGTCCCCTCGAAGAGTTTTGGCTGCAGCTGCGCGGTGTGAGGTTCGAAGGAATGTACTTTTTCCTTAATGCGAAGTTCACTTTTCTAACGTTGCTTCCGAGGCCCGTTGGCGTGGTCACATCACTGGGAGCAGGACAACGACACGAAAAGCCCAGGCGATAGGAGCAGCTTGGAGCGTTGATGTTTTGGAAAGTTTCGGTTATCTTGGTGCGTCGAGCGCCTGGCAGTTTTCTGAGAGCTCGGCTCTTTCGTTCCCGGTCCTACGGTGAGCAGCACACTCTATAAGTCGCGGCAGAATCTAGCTTGTGCAACCGAAGTTAGAAGGCCGCGAGCAAGAGTTCATAGATCGCTGCACCCTTGAGTCCGACCATCTTGACAAGTGCGAGACGGGCCTTTTGTTGAAGCGACAAAGGTTCATGCAGCCCAAAGCGCGGGGCTATTGAAATGCCGTGAGCCACCATGAACCTCGACGACTCAAACGGGTGATGAGACCAACGAGTGCGACTGCGCAAGCATGGGGCACGTGACATGAAACTACCCCGCTGGAAGGTGAACCTGCGGCCAACTACGGGGCCTTAGGGCAGTTTGTTGTTCTTTTCTGGGGGGAATGCAAATGTGTTGGTATGGGCGGCTGGCGAGCAGGTTTGCACTGTCATGCCCAGACAAGCACAAATAATTTGACTGATTTGTTTGCTTTCGTTTTCACTTTGGAACGTTTGGAATCAAGGACCGGAAGAGTGAGCTCACAGAAAATGCCTGTGGCTGCGGCTGTGATGGAAGGAGGGGCATGCGTTGTTCGTTGTTCATAGCAGGCATTGGTTTATCAAGTGGTCAGCGGCGGCCTTGCTGCTCTGCTCTGACACTTTTCAAGTTACAGTGGATGTACAGGCATCAGCAGCAGCACGCTCAACGTGCACTGCTCCAGTTGCAGTTCTAGTCTTGATAGGTGGTTTTGTCAGGCCTGATGAGGTGTGGCAGTGCCGGGTTCGCAAATTAGCTCGGTGCAAGTTTTGCAGCATAGTTCCGGTGATGAGGAAGGCTGAGGAAGGCATAGGAAGACCTACTGGTACTGACAGCAAGACGTCGGCCTAGGAGCAAGCCTAAGTTTCGAATCATCACCGGGCAAACGCTGGCTTACGGCCGTTCTGCTGCAAAATGTGACATCCGTGTCTTGTGTACCGGCTGCAATCAGCTGCACATTGCAGGGGCCTTTTCCTTTGGGCAGATGCCTTGAAGAGGCCCTCTGTTTTTGAAGGCTTGGGGAGCAGTTCGTTTTTGATTTGGACCTATGTCAACGTATGGCTGTGCATCTTGTCCCGAAGTGTGCTCAAACTTCTCAAACAATTCGGCCAGTTCTCAGAATTTTGCTTAACCGGTGGAAAGCAGTCTTGATTGAGAGCGATGTTGAAGGGAACGGCACGGTCAGATGACTTGCACGAATTCGCTGCATGTTTAACCTTCCCAGCTCAGACGGTCGGTCGGCGCGGGAGGTTCAGCGCGTAAAGCCAGGGGGGGGCACGGGGGTGGTACACCGCCCGATCGACAGTTGCTGGACGTAGTTTTCCAGTTTGTAGGATGCCAGGCCCGGTGACATGACCGCACAGCGACACCCTTTCCAGGGTGAGGCCTTTTCGATGCGAGATTGGAATGAGCAGCTCGGCTTCCTGGAGACTTTCGGGATGTGAAGGCTTGCCAGGGCTGTCAGGGGGCCCAAGTTCCTCGTGCTTTTCGCAGAGATCTGCCAACACCTAGGTCTGGTGTTGGCGCCCGGCAAAGTCCGTTACAGGCAAGTCTGCATCAGTGCATCTGTGCACCAGTGGATGCAGAGGCATGCAGAGGCTTCAGGCCGTTTGGGCAGCGTTTTCGGTTTGGAGCTCTAGGAGCGGCTTCTGTGTGCTGTGAGAGGGAAGCTGCAAAGAGAAGCCAAAAGTTGCTACAAGTTGCTTTGCAAAGTGGCTTTTGTGACGAAGCTAGATTGCACTATGAAGCGCAGGCAGCTTTAGAAGCCGTCGAGCAGCTGTGCAGGGCTGACAAGGCGTGAGTTCCTTTCGAAGGAGGCTGCAGGGAAGACAAAAAGTTGCAACAAAGCACCGAGCCCCTGCATGCCCCTGCATGGATGGCCCCGCATACTGCATCAATGCTAAATACTCTCATGTGACTCATGTGCTCTCTTGGGCGCTGCATTTCCGCAGGTTGAAGGCTACAGTGTCCTACAGTGTCCATCAGTGCCCTTAGAGGTTACTAGGAGCTTGGCGGCATCATGGTCAAGCTTGACGGGCGATGCTTATGTGTGAGGTGCTCAGGGAGGCTGTGTGAGGCTGTGTGAGACTCTTTGAGGCTGTGTGAGGTTGTGTGACCCGGCGTCAGCAGCTTTAAGCGAAGCCATCAGTGATCATTGGTCCGATTGTCCACGCTGATGGCATGCGAAGGTCCAGCAGTGCTGCTGCATCAAACTGCCGCCTTCTCCTGCGGGGCTCCTACAGTGTCCTGCAGTTTCAGGGTAGGTTGGCTTGTTGATGTGATTTCTGGAAAGGTTGGTGTCGCTGATCACATCCGCCAAGTGGTCACCACCCTCCCAACGCAAGGTGGATGGGTGGATGCGAGGGGCTGGTTCACCGCAAGAATCCCCTGCCACAAAAAGCAATGTCATAGTGGTGTTATGATGGTCCATACTGTGCGTGTTCCGCATGGCACGCTATGGCACCAAGATGCACCAAGTTGGCCAGGGTGTGATGCATCGCTGTTTGAAGAGAGGCTGGAAGCAATGGGGGCAATTCTAGTGAAAGTCGCTCGAGTTGAAGTATTGCTAGTTGTAAACTTGGCATGGCCTCGCCGCAGCATATGCCGCAGCCACCTGTCTTTGCTTTGGTATGCTTCACATGGGCAGGTCGTGCACACCACCAAGAAGCAGTGAGGTCCCCTCGAAGAGTTTTGGCTGCAGCTGCGCGGTGTGAGGTTCGAAGGAATGTACTTTTTCCTTAATGCGAAGTTCGCTTTTCTAACGTTGCTTCCGAGGCCCGTTGGCGTGATCACATCACTGGGAGCAGGACAACGACACGAAAAGCCCAGGCGATAGGAGCAGCTTGGAGCGTTGATGTTTCGGAAAGTTTCGGTTATCTTGGTGCGTCGAGCGCCTGGCAGTTTACTGAGAGCTCGGCTCTCGGCTGGCGAGCATGTGACGCAAGCGGCACGTGCTCATACGAGCTCCATGCCTGATGGTGTTCTGATCACTTTGGGGCGCCGGGTATTCTTATTTCGCAGCATTGCACTGTCATGCCCAGACAAGCACAAAGAAATTTGGCTGATTTGTTTGCTTTCGCTTTCACTTTCTTGTGGAACGTTTGGAATCAAGGAACGGAAGAGTGAGCTCACAGAAAATGCCTGTGGTTGCGGCTGTGATGGACGGAGGGGCTTGCGTTGTTCGTTGTTCATAGCAGGCATTGGTTTATCAAGTGGTCAGCGGTGGGTTTGCTGCTCTGCTCTGAAACTTTGCAAGTTACAGTGGATGTACAGGCATCAGCAGCAGCACGATGAGCAGTTCTAGTCTTGATAGGTGGTTTTGTCAGACCTGATGAGGTGTGGCAGTGCCGGGTTCGCAAATTAGCTCGGTGCAAGTTTTGCAGCATAGTTCCGGTGATGAGGAAGGCTGAGGAAGGCATAGGAAGACCTACTGGTACTGTCAGCAAGACGTCGGCCTAGGAGCAAGCCTAAGTTTCGAATCATCACCGGGCAAATACTGGCTTACGGCCGTTCTGCTGCAAAATGTGACATCCGTGTCTTGTGTACCGGCTGCAATCAGCTGCACATTGCAGGGGCCGTTTCCTTTGGGCAGATGCCTTGAAGGGGCCCTCTGTTTTTGAAGGCTTGGGGAGCAGTTCGTTTTTGATGTGGACCTATGTCAACGTATGGCTGTGCATCTCGTCCCGAAGTGTGCTCAAACTTCTCAAACAATTCGGCCAGTTCTCGGAATTTTGCTTAACCGGTGGAAAGCAGTCTTGATTGAGAGCGATGTTGAAGGGAACGGCACGGTCAGATGACTTGCACGAATTCGCTGCATGTTTAACCTTCCCAGCTCAGACGGTCGGTCGGTGCGAGTGGTTACACCTTGCAGCGTTCAGCGGGTAAAGCCAGGGGAGTCTTGGTTTTTGTCTTGTTTCTAGGTGTGCGTGGCTGCTCGGAGAGCGCCAGTGTATGCCCTTCCCGTCACATGCCTCGGCCTCAGCACGGGTTCAAAAAGAAGCAGGAAAAAGCCAGCTTTGGAAGCCGTCGAGCAGCTGTGCAGGGCTGACAAGGCGTGAGTTCCTTTCGAAGGAGGCTGCAGGGAATACAAAAAGTTGCAACAAAGCACCGAGCCCCTGCATGCCCCTGCATGGATGGCCCCGCATACTGCATCAATGCTAAATACTCTCATGTGACTCATGTGCTCTCTTGGGCGCTGCATTTCCGCAGGTTGAAGGCTACAGTGTCCTACAGTGTCCATCAGTGCCCTTAGAGGTTACTAGGAGCTTGGCGGCATCATGGTCAAGCTTGACGGGCGATGCTTATGTGTGAGGTGCTCAGGGAGGCTGTGTGAGGCTGTGTGAGACTCTTTGAGGCTGTGTGAGGTTGTGTGACCCGGCGTCAGCAGCTTTAAGCGAAGCCATCAGTGATCATTGGTCCGATTGTCCACGCTGATGGCATGCGAAGGTCCAGCAGTGCTGCTGCATCAAACTGCCGCCTTCTCCTGCGGGGCTCCTACAGTGTCCTGCAGTTTCAGGGTAGGTTGGCTTGTTGATGTGATTTCTGGAAAGGTTGGTGTCGCTGATCACATCCGCCAAGTGGTCACCACCCTCCCAACGCAAGGTGGATGGGTGGATGCGAGGGGCTGGTTCACCGCAAGAATCCCCTGCCACAAAAAGCAATGTTATAGTGGTGTTATGATGGTCCATACTGTGCGTGTTCCGCATGGCACTATGGCACCAAGATGCACCAAGTTGGCCAGGGTGTGATGCATCGCTGTTTGAAGAGAGGCTGGAAGCAATGGGGGCAATTCTAGTGAAAGTCGCTCGAGTTGAAGTATTGCTAGTTGTAAACTTGGCATGGCCTCGCCGCAGCAAATGCCGCAGCCACCCGTCTTTGCTTTGGTATGCTTCACATGGGCAGGTCGTGCACACCACCAAGAAGCAGTGGGGTCCCCTCGAAGAGTTTTGGCTGCAGCTGCGCGGTGAGGTTCGAAGGAATGTACTTCTTCCTTAATGCGAAGTTCGCTTTTCTAACGTTGCTTCCGAGGCCCGTTGGCGTGATCACATCACTGGGAGCAGGACAACGACACGAAAAGCCCAGGCGATAGGAGCAGCTTGGAGCGTTGATGTTTTGGAAAGTTTCGGTTATCTTGGTGCGTCGAGCGCCTGGCAGTTTACTGAGAGCTCGGCTCTTTCGTTCCCGGTCCTGCAGTGAGCAGCACGCTCGAAGTCGCGGCAGAACCTAGCTTGTGCAACCGAAATTAGAAAGGCCGCGCTGCAGCCTTGAGTCCGACCATCTTGACAAGTGCGAGACGAGCCTTTTGTTGAAGCGACAAAGGTTCATGCAGCCCAAAGCGCAGGGCCATTGAAATGCCGTGAGCCACCATGAACCTCGACGACTCAAACGGGTGATGAGACCAACGAGTGCGACTGCGCAAGCATGGGGCACGTGACATGAAACTACCCCGCTGGAAGGTGAACCTGCGGCCAACTACGGGGCCTTAGGGCAGTTTGTTGCTCTTTTCTGGGGGGAATGCAAATGTGTTGGTATGGGCGGCTGGCGAGCAGGTTTGCACTGTCATGCCCAGACAAGCACAAATAATTTGACTGATTTGTTTGCTTTCGTTTTCACTTTGGAACGTTTGGAATCAAGGACCGGAAGAGTGAGCTCACAGAAAATGCCTGTGGCTGCGGCTGTGATGGAAGGAGGGGCATGCGTTGTTCGTTGTTCATAGCAGGCATTGGTTTATCAAGTGGTCAGCGGCGGCCTTGCTGCTCTGCTCTGACACTTTTCAAGTTACAGTGGATGTACAGGCATCAGCAGCAGCACGCTCAACGTGCACTGCTCCAGTTGCAGTTCTAGTCTTGATAGGTGGTTTTGTCAGACCTGATGAGGTGTGGCAGTGCCGGGTTCGCAAATTAGCTCGGTGCAAGTTTTGCAGCATAGTTCCGGTGATGAGGAAGGCTGAGGAAGGCATACGAAGACCTACTGGTGCTGACAGCAAGACGTCGGCCTAGGAGCAAGCCTAAGTTTCGAATCATCACCGGGCAAACGCTGGCTTACGGCCGTTCTGCTGCAAAATGTGACATCCGTGTCTTGTGTACCGGCTGCAATCAGCTGCACATTGCAGGGGCCTTTTCCTTTGGGCAGATGCCTTGAAGAGGCCCTCTGTTTTTGAAGGCTTGGGGAGCAGTTCGTTTTTGATGTGGACCTATGTCAACGTATGGCTGTGCATCTCGTCCCGAAGTGTGCTCAAACTTCTCAAACAATTCGGCCCGTTCTCGGAATTTTGCTTAACCGGTGGAAAGCAGTCTTGATTGAGAGCGATGTTGAAGGGAACGGCACGGTCAGATGACTTGCACGAATTCGCTGCATGTTTAACCTTCCCAGCTCAGACGGTCGGTCGGCGCGGGAGGTTCAGCGCGTAAAGCCAGGGGGGGGCACGGGGGTGGTACACCGCCCGATCGACAGTTGCTGGACGTAGCTTTCCAGTTTGTAGGATACCAGGCCCGGTGACATGACCGCACAGCGACACCCTTTCCAGGGTGAGGCCTTTTCGATGCGAGATTGGAATGAGCAGCTCGGCTTCCTGGAGACTTTCGGGATGTGAAGGGCTTGCCAGGGCTGTCAGGGGGCCCAAGTTCCTCGTGCTTTTCGCAGAGATCTGCCAACACCTAGGTCTGGTGTTGGCGCCCGGCAAAGTCCGTTACAGGCAAGTCTGCATCAGTGCATCTGTGCACCAGTGGATGCAGAGGCATGCAGAGGCTTCAGGCCGTTTGGGCAGCGTTTTCGGTTTGGAGCTCTAGGAGCGGCTTCTGTGTGCTGTGAGAGGGAAGCTGCAAAGAGAAGCCAAAAGTTGCTACAAGTTGCTTTGCAAAGTGGCTTTTGTGACGAAGCTAGATTGCACTATGAAGCGCAGGCAGCTTTGGAAGCCGTCGAGCGTGCAGGGCTGACAAGGCGTGAGTTCCTTTCGAAGGAGGCTGCAGGGAAGACAAAAAGTTGCAACAAAGCACCGAGCCCCTGCATGCCCCTGCATGGATGGCCCCGCATACTGCATCAATGCTAAATACTCTCATGTGACTCATGTGCTCTCTTGGGCGCTGCATTTCCGCAGGTTGAAGGCTACAGTGTCCTACAGTGTCCATCAGTGCCCTTAGAGGTTACTAGGAGCTTGGCGGCATCATGGTCAAGCTTGACGGGCGATGCTTATGTGTGAGGTGCTCAGGGAGGCTGTGTGAGGCTGTGTGAGACTCTTTGAGGCTGTGTGAGGTTGTGTGACCCGGCGTCAGCAGCTTTAAGCGAAGCCATCAGTGATCATTGGTCCGATTGTCCACGCTGATGGCATGCGAAGGTCCAGCAGTGCTGCTGCATCAAACTGCCGCCTTCTCCTGCGGGGCCCCTACAGTGTCCTGCAGTTCCCGCATTTGTTGGCTTGTTGATGGGATTTCTGGGCAGGTTGGTGTCGCTGATCACATCCGCCAAGTGGTCACCACCCTCCCAACGCAAGGTGGATGGGTGGATGCGAGGGGCCGGTTCACCGCAAGCCCTTGTTTCGCCGAGAATAGTAAGCGGATGCAAGAGGCCATGCCACACACAAAACTATATGATGAGGATTATGATGGTCTATACTTTTGCGTGTTCCGCATGGCACCCTATGGCACCAAGATGCACCAAGTTGGCCAGGGTGTGATGCGTCGCTGTTCGAAGAGAGGCTGGATGGGGCAATTCTAGACTTTCAGGCACTCGAGTTGAAGTATTGCTAGTTTTAACCATGCACTTTTGGGCAGGTCGTGCACACCACCAAGAACCAGCGGGGTCCCCTCGAAGAGTTTTGGTTGCAGCTGCGCGATGTGAGGTTCGAAGGAAGCTGTTTCTGCATAAATGCGAAATTCACTTTTCCACAGCCGCTTCGGACGAGGCCTGGTGGCATGATCACATCATTGGGAGCAGGACAACGACACGAAAAGCCTGGACGATAGGTGCGGCAAGGAGCATTCCGTTGTGCGTTGCCTGCTTTCAGTCTGGTGCTCATGGCCCAGCTGTCCGCATTTTTATGAATCCACACCTGACCGGAAAAAATGCAGCACCTTGTGGTCTTTGGCCTTGTCTCGGGTGTACTTTGGTCACATGCTTTTTCCGAGGCCTTGCGTTTCTTTTCGGTCCAGCCCCCTTCTCGCTTGGCCGCATCCACTTTCTGGGGACTCAGTTCTTCCGATGTTCCCGATGTTCCCCCCAATGTGACTGACTTGTCCGGCTAAAGTAAGACAAGGGATGGTGGCAAAAGGCTTGACCCCCAGCATTTGTCGGTCAACGAGATCGTGATGTCCAAACCATTCCAAACCTTGCAAATCCCCAGTACTGTAGTGTTCATCGATGGGTGGGAATACGTGAACTTCGTTCTTGTCAGCCTCGGCTGATGCAAAAATTGCTGCCGCTTTCGGAAGGACTCTCTAAGAGTCCTTATCATCCAGGGACCTCTGCAGACCTGCTGCAAAACTCCAAGAAGCCGTGAGAATTCTCAACATCTCGCGGGGAACGAAACTCCAAAACATATGCCTGCTGCCTCTCCTCACGACCCCAAAATGCTTTCCGAACGACGAAAACCTTCGCACGATATGCAGCCCAGTGATCGACATTCCGGGATTTGGGTACCATTTGACATGCCAGCATCGTGAGGCCGTTTTGGGCAAGCTTGTTGTGTCAACAAACACTGTTGCTTGCATGTGCGGTCGGAAGCAAGGAGCAGAAGATTGACTCACAGCCAGTGCCCGCGGCTGTGGCTGTGATGAAAGGAGGTGAGCCCTTGTTCGCTGTTCACGGCAGGAAGAATTTTATCAACCAGTAGCCTTGCAATTCTGCTCTGCAACTTTTCAAGTTACAGTGGATGTACAGGCCACAGCAGCAGCACACACGACTTGTACTTATACTGTTCCAATCGTAGTGCAACAGCTCGTCCTGAAAGCTTACAAATCTTGTCAGAGTTGATGACGCGTGGCCTGGCAACAATTAGCTCGGTGAAATTATTGCAGCATGGTTCCGGTGATGTGGAAGACCTACGGGTACCAACAGCGGGACATCCCTAGGAACGAGCCTAAGTTTCGAATCATCACTGGGCAAGCTCCGGCTTTGGGCCGTTTTGCTGTAGAATGTGACATTCGCATCTTGTGTACCGGCTGCACTTTGCAGGGCCTTGATTGTGGACCTTTTCCTTGGCAGATGCAGTTTCCTTAAAGAGGCCCTCCGTCAAGGCCTTGGAAGGCGGGAGCCGTTCGTTTTGGATGTGGATCTTGTTACATTGAAAGTCCGCGAATGGCTGTGCAGCTTGTCTTAACTAGTGGATCGCAGTCTTGATATGTTTTGATTGTATTGTGGAGAGATGTTGAAGGAAGCAGCACGGCCAGATGACTTGCACCAATTCGCTACATTTGACCGTTTAACATTCCCAGCCCAGACGGTCGGTCGGCGCGGGAGGTTACATCTTGCAGCGTTCAGCGGGTAAAGTCAGGGGGGGGGGGCACGGGGGTGGTGCACCGGTCGATCTCAGTTGCTGGACGTAGTTTTCCAGTTTGTAGGATGCCAGGCCCAGTGAAGAACAGCACGTTGCGGACGGCATGGCTGTGCAATTATCCGTTTCACGGGGCCTCCAATCTGCTGTTGACCGCGCAGTGACACCCACCCTTTCCAGGGTGAGGTCTTTTCGGTGCGAGATTGGAATGAGCAGCTCGGCTTCTGGAAGATGGCTTTGGAGATGTGAGGGGCTTTGCAAGCATCATTAAGCATCCCTGTTGCACCTCATCTGGCTGTTCTGGCTCCCTCGGCCTGCCAAAGCCAAGGTCTGGTGTTGGCGCCCGGCAAAGTCCGTTACAGGCATGTCTACATCAGTGGATGCAGTGGCGTTTTGTTCCTGTTGCTGCCAGTAAGCATGAGCGCTCGGCCCTGAGTCTGTGCAGGCCCGACGGTGCAGCGAGTTTCCTCCGATTGCACTGCTTCGTTGGGCCTCTCGACTCATGCGACTTTACGACTCTACTGCATTGTTCGATTTTATCTCTGCGTTGAGGCTGTTTCCGCAGATTTGATGTGAGACGCAAGTAGCACTTTAGTTGGTGCGTGAGCTTGCGTCGGAGGTTATCTGCGTGAACTAGGTGCAACTAAGTTCAAGGCTCTTGTGCGCTGACCGGCCTCATGTGACGGAGGATTGACAGCTGATCCCTCGATAGCAGGGCCATCGCACGGAAGCAGACCAGGCCACTTGTCACAACCATTTTTCCTCGCACGCACTGCAGAAAGCAAGTCCTTTCGTTCATTTACTGGTTGGTGTCAGCCGACAGACAGAAGCTGTGAAAACCGTTGCAGCTATTCAATTCTGCTATGCTGTTTGCCGACGTAATCAAAAAGCGCTGATGAATGCGACCTTCCTCTATTTACTTGGGGCTTGCAGCTGTTAGCTGTTGAGTGAACGCGGAGCTCTGTGCATCAGAAGCTCCCCATCAGAAGCTCCCCTCACATCACTCTCACACGGTCGTCTGGATGTAGAATTTGGCAGCAGCAGCGAAAGAATGAATGGCTTTCACTTTGCAGGTATACCTGACAGCTCCCTGCGCAGCGCGGACTCAGAAAGTTTCAAGTGACCTGCTCACTGCCTTCTGCCACTTTGCAGGCCAGGCATGTGAGCATTGCTAGGACGCGTGCCCCACATGATTTTGTTGACATCCCAATACGCATGTGCCTTCTTGTTGGCTATGGGCTTGCTTCTTCCTACATATCTTGTGGGCATGGTATCCTTGTGGATTTCGCGCTTTTGATTGTTGCCTTAGCGCGGAGACAACCAACACAAGCGGAGGGCATCGAGTGAAAAAAGCACATTCGCAGAAGCGTCTTTCAGAGTCTTTCAGCAGCACTGCAGTGTAGAGCAGAGCTTTCTCCCGAATAATGAGGCACTCTGGAAGTGTGCCGCTGCTGGGCCCAAAGTCTGTTGGAAGTTCCAAGCGTGACCACACAGCCGGCCCCCGCCCACACCGCGCATCGCTGTGCCCCAGCCTCCTGGCCTTGCAAGGGCCAGACGCATGACGGACATGCAGTGGTCGCAGTAGTGGTCGTAGTAGTGGTCGTGGTCGTGGTCGTGGTCGTGGTCGTGGTCGTGGTCGTGGTCGTGGTCGTGGTCGTGGTCGTGGTCGTGGTCGTGGTCGTGGTCGTGGTCGTGGTCGTGGTCGTGGTCGTCGTCGTCACTGGTTGCGTATTTGATGCCACTTTATTTACAACGGCAAATCACCATTGTCATTTTTGTGTTTTCGGCTGCATGATAGTTTGTGGAGATTTGTGGACGCGGTTTTGTATGTTGTAGAAACAAGCAAAAGCGCTGTAGACAGCAGTTTTGCGGCATGTTCGCAAAAAAAGCATGAAGACTTGTGACAACACGTCTGGTTGCAAAAGCATCAATATACTCTTGCAATGTATTTTATAAAGAGGCAAACATGCTGAACATTCCAGAGTTGTGGGCATGTTCGCAAAAGGCTTATGACAGTGCATCTTGTTCCAAAACATGCGCATGTTCTTTTGAGGAGCAAAAATGCTGTAAGCACGTTGGTTTGGGCATGGTGAGAGTAACATGGTCTTAACCATCCCCCGCGCCCCCCCCCCCTCCCCCCCCCCGTCCTCCCTTCCCCCACCCCCCTCCCTCGCTCCCCCCACCCCCCGCAAACGTCATAGGAAGTAGGTGGAAGGGTGATAGAAGTGAAAAAAAGAAGTACAATCCACCCTTTTGTGCAAATTGCGCGAAAACCTTGGTGTTAACAGGCTGAAGAAGGAGCATGGAAAATCTCAGCTAGGCTTGGAAATCTCAGCTTACTCAGCTTTTCGTGTTTGGAGAATCTCAGCTTACTCAGCTTTTTGTGGCTTGGAAAATCTCAGCTTTCTCAGCTTTTATGGCTTGCAAAATCTCAGCTTGCTCAGCTTTTTGTGGCTTGGAAAATAGCAGCTTACTCAGCTTTTTGTGGCTTGGAAATCACAGCTTTCTCAGCTTTTTGTGGCTTGGAAATCTCAGTTTTCTCAGCTTTTTGCGCCTTTGGACAATCTCAGGTTACTCAGCTTTTATGGCTTAGATAATCTCAGCTTGCTCAGCTTTTTGTGGCTTGGAAAATCTCAGCTTACTCAGCTTTTTAGCTTTTTGTGGCTTGGAATACTCAGCTTACTCAGCTTGTTGTGGCTAATCTCAGATTAGTCAGCCTTTTTCTGGCTTGGGAATCTGAGCTTAATCATCATGTTGTGGTTTCAGCTTACACAGCATTTCGTGGCTTGACAATCTCTGCTTACTTAGCTTTTATGGCTTGGAAAATCTCAGCTTGCTCAGCTTTGTGGCAGCTGTTTATGGCAATCTGCTCACTCAGCCTTTATTAGCTGGGAAATCGAAGCTTACTCAGCTTTTTCTGGCTTGGAATCTCAGCTTTCTCAGCTTTTTGTAGGCTTGGAAATCGCAGCCTACTCAGCTTTTTGTGGCTTGGAAATCTCAGCTTACTTGGCCTGTAAAATCTCGGCTTACTCAGCTTTTCGTGGATTGGAAATCTCAGCTACTCAGCGTTTTATGGCTTTGAAATCTCAGGTTACTCGGCTCTTTGCAGCTTGGAAAAATCTCAGCGCTTTTTCTGGCTTGGAGGTCTCAGCTTACTCAATCTTTCGTGGCTTGGGGATTTCAGCTGTCTCAGCTTTTTGGAACCTAAGCTTGCTCACAGCTTACTCAGCGTTTTGTGGCTTGGAAAATCTCAGCTTGCCCGGCCTTTTGTGGCTGGGAGCATGGCTTGGAAATAGCAAGCTGAGGTTTCCAAGCTATGCAAAGCTGAGAAAGCTGAGATTTCCAAGCCGCTGAGTAAGTTGAGATGTTCCAAGCCACACAGAGCTGAGTAAGCTGAGATTTCCAAGCCGCAAAAAGTTGAGTCAGTTGAGATTTTCCAAGCCACGCAAAGTTGAGTAAGCAGAGGTTTCCATACCGCAAAAAGCTGTAAGCTGAGATTGTCCAAGCCACAAAAAGCTGAGTAAGATGAGATTTCAGGGTATAAAAAGCTGAGTAAGCGGAGATTTCCAAGGCAGAATCTGAGAAAGCTGAGGTTTTCGAAGCCACAAAAACCTGGGCAAGCTGAGATTTCCAAGCCACAAAGAGCTGAGTAAGCGGAGATTTCCAGGCCATAAGAAGCTGAGTAAGCTGAGATCTCCAAACCGCAAAAAGCTGAGAAAGCTGAGATTTCCAAGCCATTAAAAGTTTTGTAAGCTGAGATTTTTTTATCAGCCACAAAGAGCCGAGTAAGCTGAGATTTTGCAAGCCACTGAAAGCTGAGTAAGCTGAGATTCTCCAAGCCGCAAAAAGCTGAGTAAGCTGAGGTTTTTCGAAGCTATAAACAGCTGAGTAAGCTGAGATTTCCAAGCCATAAAAGTTGAGATTTGAAAGCCAATAAACGCTGAGTAAGCTGAGCTTTCCAAGCAAAAAGCTGAGCAAGCCAAGGCTGAGTAAGCTGAGATTTTCCAGGCCATAGAAAGCAGAGTAAGCTTGAGATGTTCCAGGCCACAAAAAAGCTGAGTAAGCTGAGATCTCCAAACCATATCAAGCTGAGAAGGCTGAGATTTCCACGCCGTAAAAAGCTCTGTAAGCTGAGTTTTTCATGGCCACAAAGAGCTGAGTGGGCTGAGGTTTCCAAGCCTGAGTAAGCTGAAATTTCTAGCTGAGTAAGCTGAGATGTGAAAAAATACAAGCTGAGTAAGCTGAGATTTTCCAAGCCATAGAATGTTGAGTAAGATGAGATTTTCCAAGCCACAAAATGCTGACCCCCCCCCCCACCCCCCCCCCCACGTCCGTCGCCGTCGCGCACGTGGTTGCGGAGTAGTAAGTAAGTAAGTAAGGAGGAAGCAGTACTAAGTAACTAGTAGGAACTAGTAGTAACTAGTAGTAACTAGTAGTAGCTAGTAGTAACTAGTAGTAACTAGTAGTAACTAGTAGTAACTAGTAGTACTGAGTACTAGTAAGTAGTAGTAGTAGTAGTAGTAGTAGTAGTAGTAGTAGTAGTAGTAGTAGTAGAAGAAGAAGTAGAAGTAGTAGTAGCAGGAGTAGTATTAGTAGTAGTAGGAGTAGTAGTAGTAGTAGTAGTAGTAGTAGTCGTAGTAGTAGTAGTAGTAGTAGTAGTAGTAGTAGTAGTAGTAGTAGTAGTAGTAGTAGTAGTAGTAGTAGTTTAGTAGTAGTAGTAGTAGTAGTAGTAGTAGTAGTAGTAGTAGTAGTAGTAGTAGTAGTAGTAGTAGAGTTAGTTAGGACGTTTGTAGTACGTAGTATGAGCTAGTAGGTAGGTAGTAGGTAGTAGTGGTAAGGTAGGAGTAGTTAGCAGTCGTAGTCGCAAGGTAGTCGCAGTCGCGTCGCGTCGCAGTCGCAGTCGGCGTCGCAAGTCGCGTCGTAGTCGTATAGTCGGTCGTTTTGTGGTTAGTAGTCGTAGTTAGTAGTAGTAGTGTGTAGTGGTAGTAGTAGTTGTTAGTAGTAGTTGTAGTAGTATTAGTAGTAGTTAGTAGTAGTAGTAGTCAGTGTAGTAGTAGTCGGTAGTAGTAGTAGTAGTAGTAGTAGTAGTTAGTAGTAGTAGTAGTAGTTAGTAGTTTACAGTAGTCGTCGTAGTCGTCTCACGTGGTCGTAGGGTGGGGGGGGGGGGGGGTGGTGGTGGGGGGGGGGGGGAGGGGGGGGTGGGGGGGGCGAGGTGGTGCCAAGCTGCGTAAGAAGCTGAGGTTTCCTGGCCACAAAAAGCTCTGTAAGCTGAGATTTTCACAGCCAAGTAAGCTGACATTTGCAAGCCACAAAGCTGATTAAGCTGAGTAAGCTGAGTAAGCTGAGATTTCCAAGCCAGAAAAAGCTGAGTAAGTTGAGATTTTCACAGCCACAAAAACCCGAATAAGATGAGATTTTCCAAGCCACAAAAAGCTGAGTAAGTTGAGACTTTCCAAGCCACAAAAAGCTGAGAAAGCTGAGATTTTCAAGCCGTAAAAAACTGCAAGCTGAGATTTTCCAAGCCACAAAACGCTGAGTAGGCTGAGATTTCCAGGCCATAAAAAGGTGAGTAAGCTGAGATTTCCAAGCCACAAAAAGGCTGAGAAAGCGAGATTTTCCAAGCCGCAAAAAGGTGAGTAAGCTGACATTTTCCAAGCCACAAGAAGCTGAGCAAGCTGACCATATAAGGCTCTGTAAGCTGAGATTTTCCAAGCCATAGAAAGCTGAGTAAGCTGAGATTTCCAGGCCATGAAGAGCTGAGTAAGCTGAGATCTCCAAACCATAAGAAGCTGAGAAAGCTGAGATTTCCAAGCCATAACAAGCTCTGCAAGCTGAGATTTTCACAGCCACAAAGAGCTGAGTAAGCTGAGATTTGCCAAGCCACACAAAGCTGAGAAAGCGAGATTTTCCAAGCCAAAGCTGAGTTTGCTGAGATTTTCCAAGGCGCAAAAGGCTAAGTAAGCTGAGATTGCCAGGCCATAACAAGCTGAGTAAGCTGAGATTTCCAAGCCGCAACAAGCTGAGAAAGCTGAGATTTTCCAAGCCATAAAAAGCTGGGCAAGCTGAGATTTTCACAGCCACAAAACTGAGTAAGCTGAGATTTCCAAGCCACAAAGAGCTGAGTAAGCTGAGAGTTTCCAAGCCACAAAAAGCTGAGTAAGCTGAGATGTCCAAGCCGCAAAACGCTGAGTAAGCTAAGATTTTCCAAGCCACAACAAGCTGGGTAAGCTGAGATTTTCCAAGCCACAAAAAGCTGAGTAAGCTGAGATTTTCCAAGCCATAGAAAGCTGAGTAATCATTAATCTGAGATTTTCCAAGCCGCAAAAAGCTGGGCAAGCTGAGATTTTCCAAGCCACAAAAAGCTGAGTAAGCTGAGATTTCCAAGCCACAACAATCTGAATAAGCTGAGATTTTCTATGCTCATACAAAGCTGAGACAGCAGACATTTCCAAGCCACAACAAGCTGAGTACGCCGAGATTTTCCAAGCCATAGAATGCTGAGTACGCTGAGAGCTTTCTCAGCTTTTTATGGTTTGGAGATCTCAGCTTACTCAGCGTTTTGCCGCTTGGAAAAACTCCGATAACTTAGCTTTTTACGGCTTAGCAATTCTCAGCTCTTTTTGTGGGTTGGAAAATCTCAGCTTACTCAGCTTTTTTGGGCTTGGAATATCTCAGCTTGCTCAGCATTTTGTGGCTTGGAAATCTCAGCTTTCTCACTTTTTTTTGTCTTGGAAATCTGAGCTTACTCAGCTTTTAAACGGCTTGGGTAATCTCAGCTTACCCAGCTTTTCATGGCTTGGAAAACTCAGCTTGCCCAGCTTTGTACGGCTTGGCTTGGAAATCTCAGCTCAGCTTCGTGTGGCAATGGTCTTTGCTCTGCCTGAAGCCCCAAGCCGGCAGAGCGAGGCTGCAGCTTCTTTGCTCTGCCTGTAGCCCCTTGAATCCCTGAACCTGAACCTCAAATCCTTGGACCCGGCGGAGCCCGGCAACTACGGCAAGGGCAAGTCACCCAGAGATGCGCTTCAAGGGTTCGGGGAGAGCGCGGCATCCAGGAAAAAGCGGGCCCTCCACCCTAAACTCCACGTCACTCCGTTCGCAGAGGCTCATCACCGCGGAGTCGATCTCGGATCGAGAAGCGCCGGGAGCCCCTACTGAAGGGTTTCAACCCCCTAGCCGAGGAAGATGGCTCCAACAACCTCAATGACACCCTGCACACCTTACACCCCGAAGCTCCACATCTTAAAACCCCATCAAGCCTAAAGCTCGACACACCTTTGAGCCGCAGAACCCGCCGCAGACCTTGGACCGCCACAGCCCTTCTCTACTTCGGCCCTCTCCAGCCCACGAAAAGGTTGCCCTAAAGAGTTCGAGGCGCAAGCGCGGCCCGAACTCCGAGCTGGACGATGGCCGGCTGGCGATGATGGCGGGGAGGGCTTCGGGGGGGGACAAGGAAGTGTCTAAGGCCATAAGGGATTTGAGGTTTTTCAGGAGGTTGGCTTTAAGTCTTATCGGGCTTTAGGCTTAGGGCTATGCTTGAAACGTGCCGCGGAGGAGTGCGTGCCAGACATGCAGATTTTGAGCCATGTTCACGTGCATGGAGGTTCGTACCTTGATGATCACAGACCAAAGCCTACCCCACCCCCCCCCCCCCTCAAAGAGTGCGAGACCGAAGAAGTGAAGCTACCCAAGACCTTGGATGCCAAACTCCCTGAATCTGCTGAATCCCCTCAGCCAGTGCAGGCGATCATGGGGCTTTGGGTCCAGGCCAGCAAAGTCAGCAGAGGCACGTGGGGTCGTCCTTTGAACCACCAAAAAAGCCTCCCAATCCGCAAGTCCAAAACTCCCAAACCCGAAGCCCTGTCCCTCACAGGCCTTAAGAATGCCTTAGAGGGGTTCAAGCTCTCGGCCCCAGCCCTTGCAGCCTTGTGAGGTGCCTGTTTGTGGGCCGTTTGTGGTGCTACAGGGTTTCCATTCACCTAGCATCGTGCCTCTTGTGACGGGTTCAGGCTCTGAAGGAGGGTTGTGAGGGTACAGCGCTAACCGATAACCGCGGGAGTCATGTGTTGGGCAATTGCAAGTACCCTGGCCTGACAAAGCTTCGCACCCTTTAACCATTCAGCCCACCGATTGCCGATTGCAAGGCATTTCAGAAGTCGTGCTACAGCACGCCCTTTGTTTTCTGCGAGAGATCTCACATGCTTCGCGCAATTCCCCCCCCGCATGTTCAAGCCCCTGAAGCTCCTGAGGCCAAAGCTCGAACAAGCGACTCCACACCCCGTTTGGCTCAAGCGGCCCCCGTCAAAGAACTTGCAGAACTTTACACCTCACAGGATGGCCTCTTCGGCCCCCTCTGGCCTCTACACCGCCGCAGCTCTGCCTTCGAGAACGAGCTCGGCGTGCTAGGCTATGATGCCGCACTTCAACTTCTTATCAGCCCAGGAACGCCAAACCCCCCAGAACCCCGAGCAGCGTCATCTTGAGCTCCCTCACAAGAAAGGGGGGGATTTGGGGTTTGGGTTGAAACCCCGCCCCCCCCCTAAGAAACCCAAACAAAACGAACCAATCCCTAGAAGGCCAAGCTCTGCCAGCATCCAGCATTTGGTTTAGGGTATTTGGGCTTCCAATGCCCTGGCAATAGTCCGCACTATGTCATCAGCACATTACGACCGGTAAGGTCCTGTCTGTTTTTTGTTGTGGAGTTGGGTTCGGCCGGCAGTCCCTTCCTTCTTGTGGGGTCAGAATCGGGGATGTGAGAAAATCGGGGTCCTGTCGTGGTCTTTCCTTTCTTTTGTGCTCTGCGTTTCAGGGTCGTCCTTGTGTCAGGCCCGACCGGAGTCTCATGCCCTTCGGCCAGTTTGTGAGGAAGAGGATGCAATGCATGAAGTTTATATAGACTACTTGTGAGGCCTGTGAGAGTCGATGTGTGGAAAACAAGGTGCTGCGTGTGGGGGTTTCCCAACAAGTGCTGTGATCCTGATTTTTATAGTTAGGAAGCCCCAAAGATGTTTTGGGAAACCCCTGTATATCACTATATCACCTGCCTTCTTGAGAGGGCATCTTTTTGGCTGTTGTGACTTGGCGCAGCCGGAAAGGGCGTCTGCAGACATTTTAAGCAAGCTCGAATTTTGTGCCCTCTCGCTCTTGTGAGTCCTCCAACCGGCTCACTCCGGGACCTTACCTCATAGCTATACAGCTGCGACTCCCGAAGCTCGTTTGTCTCTGTCTCGGTCTCTGTCTCGGTGTCTGTCTCTGTCTCTGTCTCTGTGTGTGTGTGTGTGTGTGTGGGTGTGTGTGTTCTAGCTTTTTTGAGCTTCAGCAACTTTCATGGCTCGAAGCTCTGCAGGAGCTTGGCTCAAGACGGGACGGTAGGCTGTGCTCCGTGATTGCGATGGCATCGAAGGAGGACGGCAGAATACCATCGGGCTTGTAGAGGGTCCGGCTACAAGCTGCCTCTGTGCACCTGTGAGAGACGCAAGCTTCCTGACAGCTGCTATTCTGTCAACATTGTCCTAAGCCCTAAACCCTCAACCCTAAACCCAGCTGCGCCGAAACCCCAGAGTAAGGTTTCGTTGGCCTTTTTTTTAGGTGCTTTCCATGGTTCTTCTCGGATTGAAGGGCACGAAGCCTAGCTCTTTGGCAGCTTCTTGTTTTGGTTTCCGGTGCCCTTAAAAACGTGCGCGAGATAAATCGCTGAGCCCATGCAAACCCGTCAATGGCACCCTCACAAAGTCAATGCCCCAGGCAGAGGGGCTATCAGAAGGAGCGGCTGAAACCTCCTTGCCAAACTCCATTCTGTCGAATCCCTAGACCCTCGTCTAATCTCTGCTTTGCAGAAGGACTTGCCTTCACTCCTTGGTCGGGGACCCAGGTGTTCGAAAGAAGCTTCTAAAGTAGCAGGACCCTTGTTGACCTGGGGGAGGGGCGCTATGCCATTGGGAGGGGGGCGGGGCCTTCAAATGCTCTTCCTACGCTCCAAGCCCCTTCACGGTATCCACGAAGCCACAACGTTTCTATGTAACAAGTCAGCTCCCTGCGTGAACCGGCCCAGAGTCTTGCTGCCAATTCGCCCTCGAGTGTTTCTGTGGAATCGCTTGCGGTGTGTTGCGGTCAAATCTGTGCTGCGCGCCTTGCTCAGTGATTGATATGATATTGATGAGAGGTTTTGCTGTTGGATGCTCCAGGCAGAGAGCATTCACAGAGGTTCTCATTACACTTGTTACAGTCAGCTGTTGCTTGTTGCGAATGACTCTGTGGACCCGTAGCTCAGTGATACGTAGCGGACGGTTAAGATCGGTGTGTGCCCAGCATACTGGAGTTGGACAAGTGTCATTGTCGTTGGCGAATATTCTTCATCATGAAAGTTTCCAGAGCGGTTGCCACAGATCTTGCTGAGCTGGAAACCCCAAACTCTAAACCATCGGAAACTAGGTGTGTCCTGGCCGAGGACACAGAGGCTCGGCGCGTTACACCCGAGTCGTAAGTGCGAAGGTCATGGCATCATTGAGAGAATCGGTGAACGACTTTTTGTCGGTGTAGCGAATATAACGTGAACTCATTCCCGAAGACACTTATCCTGGTATGGAGCCTTCATCTACTATTTTCGGGATTTGCAACAATGTCGTACTCTCCTTGAACTCTGGTCAACTAGCGCATCCATGCGGTTCACGATTTCGGCTTGGCGAAACGCTCGAGCTTTTGACAGCAGGGCGGATGAGCAGCTGGCCGAGATCTCAGAGATCAGGGCAAGCGCCAAACCCCCAAATCCGTCCCCCAATAACCAATCAAACCCTAAACCCTGAATGTCTCACCTAGCGAGCAGCCGGCCCCCAAACACCCAAGCTTCCACTGCTTGAACCCTAAGCCCCGAACCCTGTACCACAACGCGCAGCGAAAATGAAGTCTACCGGATGCTGGCTTAGGGTTAAGTGGTTGAGGTTTAGGACCCCAACAAGTGCAAGAGGCTCTTACCTTTGCGGTAGAAGTGCCACAGCACTTCGCCGCTGTCCCGATCCAAAATACCGACTCGACCCTCAACCCTCAGACAAAGAGCACGCAACCCTTGCCAAACTCCATTCTGTCAGTCATCCACAGAGTGGATGCTCCCCTCGTCGAGTTCATCGGCTCTTGTATAGTATGATGATGGCCCGTGGCGGTTGGATTTAGATTACGAGCTGAGCTGTCTTCGAGGATTACGTGTTCATGGTCTCTTTCGAGTGGCTGCGTCTTTTCGCTTTACATCATGAGCCCAGCCCTGCTGTAAGCTTTGTGCTCTCTGGCTGTAGACTGTAGAATTGCTCTTCCAAATCAAGGCGAGACCCCTTGCCTAGGGCCCTGCTCCTCGCCTTAGCTTTGCGCGTCAGGAAACTACAGCCGCAAAGTCAAAGTGGGTGTCGCGAGAGATACAGAGATAGAGAGCAGGGGGAGAATGCGCAATGACACTTCTACACAAGTTCAAAAATGATGAGGTGCCACGATTTACATGGAACATCTTGCAGATCCTTCGATTTTCGGCTTAGGTGTGGCGACCTCCCCCTGGGCTTCCCTGTCCTGCCGCTGGCTCGGATCCAGCAGAGCCTTTGTTTTGGGAGGGGTGAAGGTGTCGGGTTGAGGGTTCGGTATTTATCTATACGGGCATGCACAGGCATGTATTGGCAGATGCCATTGTGCATGATACTTTGCATACCTTGCCAAGTTGCACATGCGCGTATGTATTGTTCGAGCTTGCGCTCTGCCACAGCCTCCTGCACCCTTTGCGTTTAGATCTTAGGGTCGAACGCTGAGGGTCTTGGGCCTGGGGTTCCAAAGGACCCTCGCCCTAACTAGTGGAACTCATGGCAGCCAAGGACAATGAGGGCCGGGAGCTTGGGACGGGATGTGGCGAGAGAAGCTGGGTGGGTTTAGGGTTTGGGGTTTGGGGTTTGGGGTTTGGGGTTAGGGTTTCGTGTTTTGGGTTTGGGGGGGTTTACGTGAGGGTTTCGTGTTCAGGAGTTCACTCTTTTTTTTGGGTGTGGGGGGGGGGGGGGGGGGGGGGGGGGGGGTCACGGGGGTTTAGGGCTTTAGGGGAGTACGGTTTAGGGAGTCCTGAAGTTGTTGTGTTTTGTTGAGGCGTATGTTCCTGTGTCGGGGAGCCAGCTAGCCCTTTAGGAAGAAGGGGCTTCAGCACCCAAAACCTTCCAGCAGATCTCGCCCAGCCGAACCCTGTAAGCCCCTAAGCTCAAGAGATGTTTGGAGCCCTAGTTCAACCCTAAGCCCCCGATGACGAATCTGCTCGGGGAAGTCGATAGCAATTTGGTTCGGTTTAGGGTTTGGGGCTCAGGGTTTGGGGTTTTGGGTTTGGCTGGGGTGCAGTGAAACACACTGCTCCACCACATTTCGCTCTGAGGACCTGGGCCCTCCCTTTCGTGCGGTGCCATCGGGCATGAAGTGTGATGCGGACGTAGGCTAGCCCGAATTATGCGGTCGACAGTTTCACCGGCTTCCACGTCTGTCTTTTCCGACAGACCCGGTAAAGTTCGTCAACCTTTGCTGAGGATGCGCCGCCGCAGGGCTCAAAGACTTTCGCCGGGAAGGTCAGGATTGTTGAGTTGTGTGGATACGTGTGGATGTGCAAACGATTCATTGAGAGAACAGCTTGCCACATCGTGCGCCAGTGTCTCTGGCAACTTGGCACAGGCTCCACGCCTACAAAACCGAGCAATCAAGAAGGCCGTGCGGTTTGGGAAGGCTTCGGGCTAGATGGTTCGAGGAGTGTAGAGCAGCTTTTAAGATGCCTTGAGCTTGGGGTGTGAGGTGTGCGTGGTTTTAGGTTGACGGCCTCATGGGTTTTAGGAGGGTTCATGGTTCGGGTTCTTGCAGAGGGCCCTTATATCATGGGTTCCCCTACCACCCCCCTCTAGACTACCCCCCCCCCCCTAGGTTCCCCCCTTAAATAACCTTAATTAGGCTTAATTATCCGCTGGCTCGGATCCAGCAGAGCCTTGTGTATCTATCTATACGGGCATGCACATGCATGTATTGGCAGATGTCATTGTGCATGATACTTTGCATACCTGGCCAAGTTGCACTGCACCCTTTGCGTTTAGATTTTAGGGTCGAACGCTGAGGGTCTTGGGCCTGGGGTTCCAAAGGACCCTAGCCCTAACTAGTGGAACTCAAGGCAGCCAAGGACAATGAGGGCCGGGAGCTTGGGACGGGATGTGGCGAGAGAAGCTGGGTGGGTTTAGGGTTTGGGGTTTGGGGTTTGGGGTTTGGGGTTTAGGGTTTCGGGTTTCGGGTTTTGGGTTTTGGGTTTTGGGGGGTTTACGTGAGGGTTTCGTCGGTTTCGTGTTCAGGAGTTCACTCTTTTTTTTGGGGGGAGGGGCGCGGGTCACGGGGGTTTAGGGCTTTAGGGGTGTGTGGTTTAGGGGGTCCTGGAGTTGTTGTGTTGTTTTGTTGAGGCGTATGTTCCTGTCGGGGAGCGCCGAACTAGCTCTTTAGGAAGAAGGGGCTTCAGCACCTTGAGCTTTTTGGGGTGGGAGGGGGGGGAGGGTGGGGGGGGCGGGGTGAGTTTCTCGGGGTCCCTAAATTCCATTAGAGTATCCATATCTCTTGAGGGTCCGAAACCCAGCCAAAATCTCGGATTTCTTGAAGCCCAAGCATGCTGCAAGATTGGCATGCAGCCCCTGCAGAGCAGATCCTGCCTAAAATCAGGCTTGACAATGCTTGACAAACCAGCTCGGCGCCATTCCTCGGGTGTCTCACTGACATAGGGTTTGGGGTTTAGGGTTTGGGGTTTAGGGTTTAGGGTTTAGGGATGAGGCAGCATCAAACCTATCGCTCGTCCAGGGGAGTGAACGAGCCGCTTTTTCGATTGCGTATTGCCAGAAGGACTTCCACCAGAAGCCATCCGATTCAAAGAGACCCCACCTGACTGTGTACTTGTTCAATCTTCTCTAGCAAACAGAACTCACTCTGGCCCGCAGAAAAGCCCCTTGATCCTCCTGAGCCCTGTAGAAGTGCAAAAATGTTCGCCAGGCAGAATGTCCCGGCCGAATCCCCAGGAAAAGATCTGCTAGGCAGTAGAAGGGGCAGCCGCTGGTTCCCAGAAAAGTATTGTCCCGTCGTTGGTGAACCCCAAGCCCCAAACTCTAAACTCTGAACCCTAAACCCTCACCCTGGGACGGGAATACTTATGAAAACCACTTATGGAGCCACAACAACCATTCCGATCGTGAAGGCATGACTTCAGGAGCTGAACATGGGGTAAGGGGTTTGGGCCGTTTGTGGCCGTTTAGGGTTTAGGGTTTAGGGCTTAGGGCTTGGGGCTTAGGGCTTAGGTTTAGGGTTTAGGGCCTGATTGGTGGCAGCTCAAGCCGCAGCCCCACCGCTCCCTCTTGAAGCTCGCAGGGGGTTAGCAAGGCTGGTAGTAGGGCGCAGTGAACTTGCGCCACAGTCCTGAACCTCTAACTCCCCCACCCTAAGCCCTAAGCCCTAACCTAAGCACCACAGCCGCAGAATGGATTCTGCACCCGTCTCAAGGCTAGTCAAGACCCTGGAGTTCTGGACAGCAAGAAGATCCGAGAGGCCAAGTCTTTGTTTTCCCGATAAGTTCAGGGTGGAGGATTGAGGGTTGAGGGCTTGATGGAAAGTGAAACGGGTTTGTGTCCCAAAAAGTTTTGAACGAAAGTTTTGACCGAAACGCTTTGACAACTTGTTGTTTCAGAACCTCTTCTGAGAACGTTTTAGGGGGGAGCGGGAGGGGCGTGGGGGCGGGGGGGGGGGGTGTAGGGACCTGGGGTTTGAATTCGGGGTAATCCGGGGTAAGGATTCAGAGTTCGGGTTTAGGTTTAGGTTTTGGGGTTACAGAATGCTGGAGCTGGAGGTGATCCCCCTCCGACTCCAAGTTTGGGCGGCCACCACCATTGCCAAGTGGTGCCTTGCCCAAGGCCCGGTGCAAGGGTTGGGGGTGGGGGGGGGGGGGGGTGGGGTTTTGGGGTTTTGGGGTTCTGGGGTTTTGGGGTTTTGGGATTTTGGGGTTTTGGGGTTTTGTTGGGGTTTTGTTGGGCTTTTGTTGGGCTTTTGTTGTGGTTTTGGGGCAGGTTGGGGTTTTTGGGTGAGGCCGACTGCAAGCAGGGATGTTGGGGGAGGCGTGTTCGTAGTTTGCCTGGTAACGATTTCGGACATTGTTGCCTCTTGGCCTCTTGTCACAACATAGTGCATGTCGAAATCATCGTAAATTACAGAGTTTAACTATTGTTTAGCAGTTAAGGGGAAAAACACAGAAGGCAAACAAAAGTAGTTACGCCTAGATCCCAAACAGCATACTCAGAACATGAGATCCCGAAGTGCAAGCACTGCTCGGCAAACTATATTACTATTGTGGAATTCGCCCAATCAAAGCCCACACATAGTCCAAGAATGATTCTAGGAGTGGACCCTCTTGGGGAACGCAAACCCATAACTCCAAAATGGGTTTGCCCCACACCTGCGAGCTCTCCAACAGACGATTCTTTTCTCTTGGGTTGCTACCTTCGGGGGTGTAGGGATTTTTTTAGGGCTGCCATGCGCTTCCAACATGCTTGCTGTACATTGGGAAGATATTTGGTGCGCGCGTTGGCGCAGTGCGTAAGAGGTCGCCAAACCGGGTGTCTTTGGTAATTAAATGTTTTAAGCCCAGGAAGTCCCTTCGGGCTTCTGGGTCCGTGGCGGAGTGGTGGTTATAGAATCTGACTGCTTCCGTAGATACTAATTCAAACCAGTATCTACAGGGGTGTCCTCTCGTGCGGGCCTTGGTAAATTTGATTCGGTCTTTGTATCCGGGTGAGAAGACTACATGGTGAATGGGGTCTTGAGGGTTTGCAAAAATGGAACTTTGTAGTAATCCGAATTGCTGGGCCAGCAGTATCTGTGAGGGTAGAGATGGCTTACCTGCTATTTTCCAAACCTTCTGATTGGTTATGCGCGAGTAGTACGATGCTTTGATTTTAATGGAGCGTCTAAGATATCGGTGGTACCAGGTGTCGATTTTTTTGAAGGTGTGGGTTTCTAGGGTGAGAACATCAAGGGAATATAGTAAGACCGGTATAATGCAGCTGTGGAAGATATGGGTTTTGACTTTTATGAGTAATTTACTCTGCCATATGTGCTGGAGCTTCGTGAAGGAGGCGTGGGCTAATTCCATTCGATGTTTAATGGCTATCTTTGGCGGAGTAGTCCAGCAGATCCTGGAGCCCAAGTATTTAACCTGATCGCTTACTGGCACTGGAGTGCCATCAGCGAAACAAATGTCTGCCTGGGCGTGGGGGTGGCGGAGTAGTTCGGTTTTCGTGTAATTGAGTTGCAATCCGTAAAGTGAGGCCTCTACTTGTATGCAAGCTAAGAAGGATTCTAGCTGTGGTGCCGTAACTGCCATTACTAGAGTGTGTCGTCTGCATATTCTAGATCATAAATTGGTTTACCTATGGACCAAGGGTTTTGCGGAGTACCCTCGCTTCTAAGCCGAGCGTCCGTGTCATGGAACAGTACGGTCATGATCATGATGAAATCTTTTTAGGGCGACCATCATGGCGGGGTGGCTAACTTTGTCGAACGCTTGTTTCCAATCTAAGAAAAGAAGCTGGAAGGGTTGACCTGTTTTGGCGGAGTAGTCTTGGAGCCTGCGCAGAATAAATAGTGGCTGTTTTGTGCTTCTTTTTGCACGGAAACCGTACTGAGTGGGACGTAATTGCGAGTCGTGTTTGGTGGCTAGCTTTTTTTGCAGCATAGCGGAGTAGATTTTGTAAAATGTGTTCAGAAGGGAGATTGGCCTGTAGTTTGCGGGGTCTGAGTCGGATCCTTTGCCCTTGTAAATACTTACAACTAGAGCTTCTTTCCATGAAGAGGGGACCTTCCTAGCTCTGAGGCAAGCATTCATTAGGCGGAGTAGCTGGGTTTCTCCGTAGTGATCAAGGAGTAATACTATTTCTCCTTTTACGCCATCAAGTCCTGGAGCCTTGCCTTTCCTTATTCCCTGGATGGCCGCGTACAGTTCTTCGTGCTGGAAGGGGAGCGGGTCGAGGTCATCAGTTTTGAAAAGTGGTGGGGAAGAGCGGAGTATTTCGATCTCTTCTTCTGTGACGTCCGGTGTGGACCACTGGGTGTTTTGTAGGTGATCTCGAAAGACTTTGTGTGTGTTCGTCCATGGGACAGGTACGCCTGGTTCTCCTGGCCCGAAATCCTTTTTTGAAGCTCTGTACTTGTTTCCAGATTTTTGTGTGCGATGTGTTGGGGTCGGAGAGCAACTGTTCGCGTGTCCAATCCCGTTTGATTTTGCGAGCTTGTTTTTTGAGGAGTTTATGTTTTTTGATATGGGCGGAGTGGTCAATGGATTTAAGGTGTCGAACTTCATGAAACTGTTGAAGTAACTCCTGCGTCATCCAGGGCTGTTTGGGCTTGCGCTTTAGCAGCGGGATGTGTTGGGCTTCCGCTTTGTGCAGTGCCTTTACTAATGTGGAATTGAGGCGTTCCAATGCGGAGTGGTCAGTGGTTTGCATGGGTTCTAGGAACTCAGAGGGGGTGAGGAGGGGGGTGATGTCGTGCCTACCTCCCTCTGGATCCGGTAGTTGTTTTCCTTCATCTGCTAACCTGTCTGCTACTTCATTGTACTGGTCTCCTGAATGTCCTTTTATCCATGTCCAATCCACTGTGGTCCGGTTTTGCAGTTCTGCCAATAGGATTCGAGCATATTTTATCATGATTTTGTGTCTTTTAACCCTGGATCCGTCTGCCATCCACCGGCTGTCGTAGTAAAAGTTTGTTTAGGCGGAGTGGTCCCTGCTAATATGTACAATGCAGCTTCCATCCAGGCGCATAATTCTCCTGTGTTGTTACTACCAACTGCCGCTCCTAGGTGGACTGCTGCATGAGGGTCTGTGCAGACTGGGCCTTTTGAGGTTATGGTATCATAATTGGGCATTATAATGGTATAGCCCCAGCCTGCGGGCGTGGTAGCCGAGCATCGGCCTTTGCTTCCAGAACCATCCGTATATACTAACCACTTTGCGTCTGTAGCGTTACGGGCTTGTACTGTTTTGTGTTTGGCACATTTTTTAAAGGTATGATTGAACAAAGTTTTAGTGGAGTAGTCCATGGCGGAGTAGTCTCTTGCTGGAGGTTTGGAGGTGCCTTAAGTTTGACTCTAATAATTGATTCTAACAAGTAATGATCGCTGACAAAACCTGTGTTGTGAACGGCATGACATTTCTGTACTGTGGGGAGCCACTTAGATCTGGTGACCAGACGGTCGAGTGCCTGGAATCTGTGTGGATCGATGGCTGGTCGTTGGTGTTCTTGCACTAAGGCGGAGTAGCTGGTGAGATAGTCTCGGACTTTCCCGGCAACCTTGAGGTTTTCATTTTCTGATTGGGGTAAGCTCTGAAATCTATCCCAAATTGGTAACCATCCGATGGGGTCGCTAGAGAATGTGAGCCAGTCAATCGGGGGAGGGGACTTATCTCGGTAGGTGATATGTTTCAAAAGGTTACTCTGCTTGTAGGTTAGAACATCCTTTGAGTCAGAGGTACTCAGGAATCGCACATAGAGTTCTCGGTTGTTGCCTTCTGTAGTTGGTATACTGAGTCTACCCTTACCATATACATTGGGACCCAACATGTGGTGTTCATCTGGTTTTCGACCCTGTAATCTCACATTGAAGTCCCCTATGACATAAACAGGCTCCGGTTGGGGGATTTTGTGCAAGACCGAATCTAGCTTATCCCAGAAGGGGAGCTTGCTTGTTTCAACATCCCTTTTATTGTGTGGGGAGTAGACTCCAATGAGGTGGACATCTCCAGCCGATGCTGCTAGTGTGATTTGAGGAATTCTCGCACTATGTTGAACAACATCTTTGAGGTGTGGTAGTGTTTGGGTAGGAATGATTGCTGTTACGCCTGCAAACTTGTCCTTGTTACTACCATTGCAGATAAACCTGTACCCTTCTGAGGTGAACTGGTGGTAGGTGGTATTTCGTGTTTCTGTAAGAAAGAGAACGTCAAGCTTTCTATTCTGGAGCAAGGTGAGTACTGACTGGTGTTTGAGTATTTCCGCCATGCCTTGTACGTTTTGAGTACCTATTTTGAAAGGCTGGCCATATGGCATGGGTGGTGGGGCTACTGCTGGCGGAGTAGCCTTTTGTTGTTTGCCTTTTTGTTCCGGTCTGAGGATGAGGGCTTTGAATAGGTACGAAGTTCGTACCCCGGTTTGGCACCTGCTTTTGACTGCTTTCAAGGGCACCCCCCCTTTTACCAGGGCGCTGCCCGACGCTTCTGGTAATATAGGCCCACCCACGCTCCTGCGCCAACGGCGGAATAGCTGCCGCCGAAGGCGTCTAGAGCGGGCACCCAAACCTAAAGGGTGGACTAAGGAAGGGGGGGGAGGGGTGGAACACTCTTCGTCTCCCGGTTGCCCGGGTCCCGGCGTGCCTCGTGGAGGCGGTGTTGGCCTATCCTTCTGTGAATTCGGGCGGAAGGGCCGGCTGGCCGAAAAATGGCGGAGTGGTCTTCGGGTGTAGTTTACCTTACGACCATCTGTGAAACGAAAAGTAACTCTTCTACCCGTTCTTGTTTTGGGCCTGGGAGTAAGTTGAGGGAAAGGGGAATCGTCGGAAGACTTTGGGGAATTTATGGGTCTTTGGGAAAGGAGAAACTCTCGGCTTAGCTTGGCTTGGTGAATAAAATTATACTCTAGGTTGGGTTGGGGGCAGTCGGTATGCTTCGTAGGGATTAGAAGATCTAGTTGAAGTGTAGTTGTGTTCCCATTTTGGATGTGCGCATCCCATTGACTAGCTCCATGTTTGATTAGTGAAACTGTTGAGGAATAAACTACCAGTGCATCCAGAAGGACTATGGGGAGAGAGGATCTACTTGTTGAGGTGTAGTAGAAGATGCATACACTTGCTATGAAAATGTAAGTACATGAGGTCTTAATGTGCGGATTGGTGGGGAGTTTCTTGGGTCTCTTGCGGCTTCTACGAACTACTGTCATATCCCAATGCAGGTCTTTAGCTGTGAGGATTGGTTTGGCGACCTCTGCAAACTCAGCATGCATCCGCGATCTTGCATCACCCGGGGCACCCAAAAATCTGTTAACTCTGAAACAGCAAAGACCTATCAATTGAGGGGCGGGGTGGTTGTGGGTGGAATGCCTGCTCAACCCCTGACTTAAAACATCTCGAAGCACTTCCTTTAAGAAAGTTTCAAGTGTGAAGCTGCTTTCGAGGAGAACCTTGAAATTGCGGGGGAGCGGCGCAGTAGCCTGGAGGTAAAAGGAGTCACGTACCTCCCAGGCTAAATCGCGAATTCGAGCTGGAACCCTTCAGGCCGTTGGGGCCGTGAGAAGCGGAGTGGTCGTAACCGGGGCTCCGGAAAAAGTAGCCTGGCGGTAGTCACCGCATTTGCGGTTGTTTTCGCCAAACTTATCACAATACTCGTCCCAAACGTAGGCCACTTGGGACACCAGTCTGATGTCGAGGTCGATCGGGTAGGGCATCGAGCTGGCGGAGTAAATCATCGGGGCCGTGCAGTGACGGGACCCCTTTCCAGCGAGCATCCCCTTTCCCGTGCCCTTTGCTGCAGCCCTGGCGTTGGCGAAGTCGTCGCGCTCCGCTGCGTCGATCTCTTGCTGGACCCCGAAGTCGATCTTGTTCCAGCAGTAGGACCAAATCGTGGCCTCTTCCGTCATCAACTCGTCCGGCGGAGTAGTGGCGAGCCAATCGGAGATGTCCTTGGTGATCTCGAGAATGCCCTTGAAGCGAAGTAGTGGAGTCGAGCGCAGGCGGTAGCTTGCTCGTCAAGCCGCGCGCCATTTGGGGAGACATCACCGTAAGCGTTCCATAGGATCACCACCTGGCGGGGCTCGGTCTCCTCCTTGAGGTTGAGGGCCTGGAGGAGTACTCGGATGGGGATCTCCAACTTGCGTTGGAATTGAGGGCTTGAAGGTGTAGCCCGGATGTGGTGGCGGGGTACTGGAGTGCGCGCGTCCTTGTACAGCGGGGTACCTTGAGTGCCACCATATGCCTCCATGAACGCCTTTCTCAAATCCCAGGACTTGAAGCTGAGTAGCGTTACAGAACTCCACTTCTGCGCCCCTGCCGGCGGAGTAGACGGGTCTGCCGAGAGGATGTTGAGGTACTTGTACTCGCCGTCGAAGTTGGCCCACCCTCTCTGCTGCAAAGAGGCTTGGACGTGGGTAATCTGCTCGAGCATCCAGTTGACCATGAAGAGCCGTTCGGAGGGTGACATGCTCGTGTCCCAGCCGGTCAAAATGACCATCAATGCAGCGCTTTGTTTCTGGAGGGCTCTGTTCTCGGAAGCCATCCAGGCTAACTCCTTGGTTTGGCGTAGTAGTCTATCGTCCAGCGCCACCAATGCTGCCTCAACTTGGTTGAACAAATTGTAGAGCTCTGGGCGAATCACGGCGGTGTGGTAATGTGGGACCTGCTTTCATGTGGGGCCCCCCCCCCCCCTGAACAGTCGGGGCGTGGGTTGGGTCCTGATTAAAGGGTCCCGGGGGTTTATATGATTTTAATAGGGAGGAGTTTAGATAGATTTAAAAGGGATCCGTATGAATCTAAAAGGGATGAGCTTATATGAATTTAAAAGGGGGCCGCGCGAATCGAAAAGGGGTCCGGGATGAGTTTATATGAATTTAAAAGGAATCTATAGGCTTTTTCCAAATTCGGAGCCTCCGGGCCGGGGCCCGGACACTAAAGCGGGCACCGAAACAGTCCCATTATTGAGGGTCTGAGGGGGCCCCTGGACCACCCCCTTGTCGGATTGAACGAAACCAATTTTTCAAAAGGTTTCCTTAAAGCAAAATATTGGTTTCGGGCCGGTTGGAATTCCGGAAATCGGCCTTTGAAATCCTAAGGCCCGGCTTTAACATCAAAAGGCCCGCCTTTAAGCCCAAACAGCCAGGCATCCAAAATCGGGGCTCCGGGCCGGGGCCCGGACACTAAAGCGGGCACCGAAACAGTCCCATTATTGAGGGTTTGAGGTAATGGTTTCGGGCCGGTTGGACTTCAGGAAATCGGCCTTTGAAATCCTAAGGCCCGGCTTTAAATTCATAAGGCCCGGCTTTAAGCCGGAGCCTCCGGCCCGAAACAAGCCCCAAATCCTAAAAAAATGCCGGATTTCGGGAACGGTTCGACTTTAAAGCGGACCCCTCAAACAGTCAGGAGATCCTGAATAATTCCGCCAAATTGACTCTAAAGCGACCCCCCCTAATAAAGCAGGTCCAACATTAATGCCTGATGGTGTCCAGGACCTGCGCCCTGGTGGAAATCGTTTCCTTCATCCAGGCGGCCATCTCTGTCGGGTTGTTCGCGTTGACACCGGCGGAGTGGGCTGTGGCTACAAAGGCCGTCTCCTGCTGGTAGTGCATGGGCTGAAAAAGACCAGTGTCGCGCGTTGCCGGCGGAGTACTCCCTGAGGCGGCTGGTCCCTTTGGCCCAAAGTTGTCTCCGGTTGGGGTGGCCAGCCCCGTTGAGGAAAAGGCCGGTGTCGGGGGGCCGCGCTTGGCGGCTCTGCGCTGCTCGAAGAACAGCTGCTGGGAGGCGGCGTGCGCTGGGCCTTGCACCAAGGTGGCCTTCACTGTAGATGCGCCTGGCCTCCATGAGGCTCTCTGCTGCCCCTGCCCCTGCGCCATCCGTCATGGCTTGGATCTGGGTTGGCGTAGTAGCCCTTGAGGCTACAAGGCAAAACCCCGAAAAAAAGGCCGCGGCTGAAACCATCGTGCGAAGTGGTCCCTGCCTGGCAGAAAATTGACTGTGTAAACTGAAAGCGAAACCCACCATGTCTTGCAGCGAAGGCTGAAAGCCGATACGCCTGGGTGTAGGGATTCGGGATTAGGGTTTAGGGCCAAAGCATCAGCTCCTCGCAAAACCCCAAAGAGATGAGAATAGGGTCCCCGCTTGGAGGCATGGCTGCAGAAGTTCCTCGAAGTGAGAGCACTATGAATTTGGGGTTGAGGGCCTAGGTTCTACACCCAAGACCCTGGATCCTGTACACCCTGCTCTAGACTTTCTCTCTTGCAGGTGAGGTTGCCTCGGATGCGGGGATCCCAGCGGTGTTTCGGCTTGAGGGCGTCTAGGGTGTTATGTAGGGTTATCTTTGTGGTACCCAATTCCATGTACCACAACGGGACTGCATCTGGCTTCGGGCCTTGGCCATGTTCAGAGTGCAGGGTTCTACAGGGCTTGGGACCGCATTTCCGCCATAGCCCTGTAGAATTTCCGAAAATCAAGGACTCAAAATTGACATTCGAATGCTGCCTAAACCTGTAAATTTCTGTATTTCCAGCTTCCATGAAGCCTAGCACGGCAAACTATGCACTCGTGACCACGTGAGCTAAGTTTTAAGGGCTGCGCTCCTGTTGCGAATCAGATTCGGGCGCTTCGGGAGTGAGGGTTTTACGTAGAAATAGCACAACAGATGGGATGCTGGTTGCACTAAACCCAGCAGCCATTATTGAAACTCGCTTTTCGCGAAGCATAGCCGTTTCCCGGTGAGGCCATTTCAACACCCGCCGCACAGAGGCCTTCGAGCAGGTGGACTGAGTTTGTTGGTGGGGAAGCCTCCTGTGAGCACGAGCCGGCTACGGGTTTACATGCTCTCGCGTCCTCCAGGATGAATATCTCACCCTGCGCATCTGCAGCGCAGTAGGAGCTCATAGATATTGCTGTGGCAACAAACCTGTGAAGAACTCCCTGCTGACTGCTGCGTACAAGACGTACGCGCCTGGATGCGCAGATCGCTGCCCTGAAAGTCTCTATCTTGATATCCCAATTTCCCTTGAAGTCTCTATTGAAAACTTCTTTGGGTCCGTAAATTCGTTAAAATCTCGAAGCTTCTGAGGGCTCCGAAACTCCTAAAATCTCTATTGTAAGTTTCTGGAGGCCCCTGAACTCCCTGAAGTCCCTGAAGTCCCTGAAGTCCCTAAGCTTCTTGAGGCCCCTAAGCTCCCTTGATGTTCAACTAAGCTGAACCTTTGCATTCTGCCACTCATGGTCACACGCAGATCTCGGGTTAATGACTCTACGGCTGTTCTCAGTTTCGAGAAAACATGCTGCGTCAGGCCAGTGACTTGCGTGAGACGTCGCTTCCAGAATCGCGTGCCGTCGACCGTGCTGAAAACTACAGCTTGCTCAGCTGCATGTTTTGTGTGACTTGGGCTGTTGCTCAGACTTTGGTTTGGGAACGGGCAGTGCTGCAGGTATTTGCGGTCGTTTTTAGAATGTGGATGACAGATTCTTCGTGCATTTCCAGTGGCATAGGGTGAAGTTGATGCCTTGTCATGGTCTAGGACGAAGAGTCTCGCCTTTGATTTTGAACCCCAAAGTTCCGTAACCCCAACCAGGCCGCTCCAAAACAAGTCTGAAAAGCGCACATGTCAGGAATCAGGAGGTTGCGTTACCAAGCCGGAAGCAAGGCTACCGTTCGCGATGTGGTGGTTTTAAGTGTGTTTGTTGCTGGGAAGCTCCTTGTTGGCAAGAGGCTCGTGAAAAGCAACGCTTCGCGCACACGTGCACACGCACACACCTACACACGCGCACGCACGCACGCGCGCGCACAAGCACACGCACACCGCACGCAGCACAGCGCACAGCGCACAGCGCACAGCGCACAGTGCACAGCGCACAGCGCACAACGCACAGCGCACAACGCACATCGCACAGCGCACAACGCGCAACGCACACGCACACGCACACCCACTCCCACACCCACAACACTAACCCCTGACATCAATAACTCGTGAGCCTCCACTACAACCGAGGGCTGTGTAACATAATAGCCTTAGCCAACCACGCTTGTCACGTGCTGCCGAGGACTTTGGACATATCCTTCTGTCAGGGCTAACTCGTTTGGATGTTGGTGTTGATAACATCGTCACATTGTTTTGCGTTTCGCTGGTTCGGGGTCTTATTGAAGGTGTCTGGAAAGTACGTGCGTGCCGACTGCCCACTGTACAGCTTGCGTATGGCTAGTAGTTCTGAACAAGGAAGACTTGTGACTTGGAAAATGTTAGTGGGATGAAGATCTCAGATAGATAGACCGACTGCACAGACGCGGAAGGAAAGTGTGCAGAGGTTGGTTGGTCCACGTTTGAACATTTCTGCGCACTATCCCACGCCCGCATGTTTCTTGCTGCAGCCATTAAGGGTTTCAGACACTTAGTTTCTGGCCTGTGCTTGAAGCACAGTGTCTCAGGCCTGGAAGTGGTTGCAGTCCTCCAATGCAGGGTCGCGTCGGGCCCCGTGCTGCATCAGTCTCGGGCCATTTCGATGCTTTCATCCGAAAGACGGCTTTGTTCCATCGATCGTTCTTGGGTTCTGGATGACCGGGGGGGGGGGGGGGGCAGATACATAACGAGATGCCAGCTCATAGCGTTGCTCTCAGTGCAGAAAGTACAAAGCTGGAGAAGCTGCCGTTAAACCCTTTACGCCAAAGAGGCCAGGAAAGCCATCCGTGTCCATCCGTCTATCTGCCTTTCAGAGAGGGTGGACCTCAGCTTGAGTTGCCAAGGGAGGTCAAGCATCGGCTCTGTCAAAGTCTGCCAAGTATATCCAAGTATGCCAGCTTCAACATGTCTTCGGGACGTTTCGTTGGTTCTGAGACCGTGCCTCTCACACTCAAGTGGCGGTAGCAGCAGGAATCGTGCAGTTGCTTTCAGCCTCCAATGAGTCAGTGGCTGTGTTGATCCATGCAGAGCCTGGCACACAGCATGCACAAGCAACGATTCGTTCGTGCAGGTTCTATTTTTCAATGGCAGCACCAGGAACACCTGTCGCGGACCTGGCAGGGTGTAGAGGTTGCTCGAGACATGGTTGTTTAAGCTGCCGAAGGTTTCGGCTTACCGACCTCCAATGAAATCCTGAAAGGGGCTAGAATCGGCTAAAGATGCCATTGCTTCCATGGCAGGTGGCTCTCATGACTCCTGCGTTGCTGGCTTTGAGCTGATGTGGGCCGCAAGCTACCATGCACAGCTAAGTCTCCGTTAAGTCTCTCCCCGGGTGCAAAAACACCATTATTCCTAATCAATTGTCAACGGAGTTCAACCTATCCGCACCTTTCAAGTTCATTCTGCGCCAATTTCTCCAATAAACAGAGGGTTGAGTCACGAACCTATTGATTGAAAACTTCGCTTGGCCTTAACATGAAATCAAAGCAAGTAAGGAACTGGTGATCGCGGTGGAAGAATTTTCATGGACCTTCAATGACAAGTTGTCCAGGTGTCCATGGCTGGGCCCACACGCTGGCGCCTGGAGCTTGGCGCCACGGGCGAGCTGCCGCCGCTGCCAGGGGATCGGGCTTCTTGGCTTTTTTGTCGGCTTGTCTTGCTTTGAGTTCCTTTCAAAGAATATACTGGCAAATTTAATGCGTGTGTGAGTCGTAGAGTGAATTTGGGTAGCCCTCCACAGCAAGAACGCTGTATGCTAAGCCCAAGAAGCTACAAAGGCACAAACCTCGCACCCCATACTGCCTAGCGATCCTAAGGATGGCGTGCTGAGGATTGCTTGTGGCGATGTCGTTTGTGCCTTACACGGGTCGCCTGATGCTGGCTGGCAAGGTGAGAGGATGGCAAGCTGAGAGCAAACGGTTTGCGGGTTTGCCGCAACCCGACTCTTCGAGTCGGATTTCGAACTCGAACCCCCTCGGCCTGTAAGGTCCTGGTAGTTTTGGCCGCTGGCAGCATCCCGACGCTCTGCTGCAAATTGATGGCTCATTGAGCTGTGACAGGCAAGGTCTTTCAGGGACCTGCAGCAGTGTGGAGCCAGGACGCTTTGGGGTGCCCCGCGACTGGTGGTTCGTGATGAGCTTGGCGGAGAGCTAGTTTTGGAAGGCCCTGTGATGCGGACTCAAAAGCTGTTCTCTGACGGGACGTTCTTCATTAGGATTTGTTGCCTAATGTGAGCGAGGTAGGAATTGTGCCAGTGGCTGTGTGTATCTGGTGCCAGGCGATGACAGAGGACCGACGGCAGACTGGGTGGCAGAGTGGCTTCCGGAGAGGCAGAAGCTTGAAGCATCTCTGCGTCTTGAAGCTCTCAACCGACAGTGGCAAGCTGGGATGTCACAGGCCCGGCCCGTACGAAGTCCACGTGCTCTACCCCGGTGTTGGGGAGAACCAGGAGGAGCTGTGAAAAAGCAGGGTTCAGGGTTTCAATAACACCCCCAATGGAGGAAATGTGCGGCTGAGGATTGACCTCTCTTGACCTGAAAAGTTTGTGTGCCTTGAGGAGGTGATCGATGTTGTTGCCCCAACCTGGCAGCTTGTGGCAACTTGGACTTGCAAATGTCAACAGAGGGATCACAGCGTGCCTGTCTTGCCTGCTGAAGAAGCATGCGTAGCTTCTTCGCACATGGTTTCGAATGTCCCTGTTCAACAACATCCCAAGTGTAGCCGCGCCGCTGCGTGTCTTGAACGAAGCTGGTTTTGATCTTTGCAGAATCTTCTGAGGTTGAGCCGGTTTTGCGCCACTGTGACAGCATTGGAGTCAAATGAATGAAGTGCAGTGAGGTTCTGCCAGATGCGATACAATCGATACCGGGGTGTTTGGGTGTTCTGGATTCAGTAGTGGGATTGACGTACGTTGAGTTCTGGACATGTTCCCGCCATGCTAGTCGTTTCTGGGTGCCAGCGTGTCGGCGCATCACACCCATTCAGGCACGTGTGTCTGAGGGTCTCATTCTTGGCTGCTTTTCAAACGGCTACTTTGCAAGGAATCAAAGGACAGCATCTCCCATGCCGTTCCGCTGCCGGACTGAAACTGTGGTGGTTCTTGGGTTGGGATGGGTTGGGGAGGGGTTGCATGATTTGCATGTTGATTTCTTGGCAGCAGATTTAATTAGTCGAGTTCTGGTGTTTGGAGCTGGGGGCATTGGGACAGCCTGAAAGTGAGCTTGGGCATGCTGGAATACTGGCCTGCAAGTGATCAAGTCATGCAACGCATTCTTAGTCAGGCGGCTTATTTTGTAGAAGAGTTCTTCTCATTGAGCACATCCTGAGAGCTGACATTCTGGGAAGTTGGAGATGCCAGCATGCCCTCTCGACGTGGCTTCCGGTTTACCAGAAAATTAAGGTGCATGGAAAACCATTTGTAAGAACATAGGTGCGATGATGCGGTCCGGGTTGCGTAAACAAATGCATGACGGAATGGGTGCCGCAAGAGAAGCCTTGCGGGAGGCCTCCCGATAAATCCGTCGGTGGCACCGGCGTCCGCCCCATAGCCTACAGGCGGCGACAACCTGCAGCGTCATGGGCGTTACCCGCTTTCTGACGACTGGCGATCGGAGACTGCTTGGCTGTTAAGTGCAGGCTGCACGCTCCTCCGCCGATGCGCAAGCTTAGCACCTTCTCAACGCAGTTCTGCTTGCTTCCAGCAATGCATGTTCCTCTTCAAGATCACCTTCCTCAGATTTCCTCAGGCAAATAAGCAGCCTTATCCTGCGACCAAATCTTTTGGCACCATGACCTGCTTGATTCTGCAACCTGTATCATCACCACATATGCCCAATCGTTCCGCAAGCAATTGACTTCCAGGTAACTCTGACATCGGCGTGTCCTTGCAAATGCCAGAGAGCAGATTTCGTCAGGTCACTTAATTTTCTATACTCTTTCTATGGCAAAATTTCGGTGCCTGACTTCCTGCGACAGTTCCTCGCACGGCAAGGAACTGACTAGCCTGATGATCCACGCTAGAACCGGGGCATCATAGCCAACTCCACGTGGGATCAGGTGCAGACCACTTCGCCACCCGCACAAAGAAACTTTAGTTGGGTGTGATGTCCTTGAGGTCTCTGTCGCCACCTGCGACGAACAGTCCGATCGCCCGCATCTGGCCCCAATCGCCATCTCTCCGGCCTAGTTTGAATGGGGCGATTGAGACCCACCCAAAGGTCCCCGAGCGAATCCATGATTTTTGTTTGGGGGGGGGTGTGGAGGGCGCGGAGGGCGTGGAGGGCACACCCCGCTGCCCTGCCTGCAACTCCGCCCCCCCCCCCCCCCCGCCGAACAACCGCACATCGCTTCTCCCTCTCCCATCATGCAGAACGCGCTTCCGCGTTGAAGTGCTAAACAAGAACCAAGGTTTTCGGGAACAAGCTAAGAACAACGAGCGTGCGCTGATGTGCGCTGAATAGAAGTTAAGCGTCCAAGGCACGGCTGTGCTCCCTACGCCCCCTACAAAGCTAGCGCTTTAGAGCTCGGCGAACCCGACCCAGGTAGTGCAGCTCACGGTCCTCTCACGCCTGGCCGGGCCTATCGAGTGTTGGCCAGAAACACTGGCGCCGCAGGCGCTCTTCGGGCTGAGTCCAGGAAAGGTGGGAAGACAACACTTGGATACAGGAGTCATGTCGGAAACCCCGGAGCTAAAACATGTTAAATGTGCTTAGCGTGGGCTTCACTTAACACGAGAATCAAGCTTTGGAACGCCTGGTGAATCTGGTACCAGTTGTGTCTGTTCCGTTCGAAGGCATCTGGCTCAGACAAGCAGCAGAGGCAAGTGTAAATCAACGCCCCCCAATACCCTCGAAGGGGATCCCTCCAGTTGCTCTCCTGGCTAGTCCGACAATGCAACATGATGAGCTGTACTCACACATCCTGCGGCGACGCGGGGGCCTGCAGGCAGGTTGATTGGGAAGAAAATTGAATGGGACTTGAATGCAACCCCTGGAAAAGTGATTGGCTTCCATGTCGCAGAGTCTCAGGTAGAAGAAACCCGGCCTCGCGAGAACCTCTCTCAACACATTTCAGTAGAGCATAGAGCGGTGAGCACTCGAAGTGGAGAGGAAGCCGCAAAGGCAGCATAATTTTGTTGCAGTGATGCGCTTGAGTATGACCAATACAAGAATAGGACCAGCGGACAATTTCAGAATCTTGCCTACGCCTACATCAGTTTGTTGCGTGGAGCTAAACACTGCGGAGCAGCCACAGCCGCCAATAGTTACTGCCAAACCATCAGCAACTTCAACCGCCTCGCCAGGCAAAGGTGCAGGCACCGGCGCAGGTGCCTGCACAGAGCGCTGGTGCCCAGACCCGATACCCCTACACCGAGGTGGGATGGGCTGGATTGCGCAATGATGTGCCGTGCTTGAGTCGCTGCAACTATCCCACCGTGATATAGAGTACGCTGCTGAAACCGAGCCCTGTGAGTTTTGGAGGGTGGGTTGAGTGGCAACCCAGCAGCTGTGTACTGGGCGTGGTTCCAGCTTGCCATCGGACAGAGGCGCGGAGTGTCTTTGTTGCCGTCCCCAGCGCGTAGGTCCGGTGGCCCGGCCCCCAAACCCTTGCATATATGTCACTATATGCACAGGGACCATATAATTGGATCTGCACCGAGCCGGTCGGCCCCGGGTATGCACCACTACCTGTGCCTGTGCAAGGCGAACGATGCAGATCATATGCCGTTTTGTCTCAAGTAGCCCTGGCCTTCAGATGTCCCGGCCCCTGGAACACAGACTCGATCAAAGGCTGTGCTGAGGCTGAGGATCCCCGTTTCAGGAAGATGCAGGAAGTGCATGGGGATCCTCCAGGTCTCGGGGTTTCGGGAGAGAGAGGGACAAACGCTTTTCCCAAAGCAGATCTGAGAGTGCACGCGGAAGGAGATGGAGAGATAAAGGGAGAGAGAGCGATTCCGAGCCTTGCAGTGGACAAAGGTCATCTAAGCTCACAGATACAGGAGAGGCACATTTTTGTGGGGACGCGGGGTGCTGCGACATTTTGTGACATCGTGGTTAGACACAGGCAGAACAGGAGCTCACAAGCAGCACGCATGTTAAAACAAAAGTTCGTTCGGCCTTCCAACCTGAACTTGTGTGCACAGACTTCAGGATACCACAGAGAAGCCTGTAAGCCTTGATAAAAAAGTGGTGGGTTGGCGTGTTTGCATCTGCCTTGATGTGTGAGGCTTGCAGCTGTCGCCACGGCCACCAAGACTCCTGTTTGTGACGTTCTTTCTGATCCCAGTGCTTCAGGCTGAGGGATTAGAAAAAAGGAGAGTCCAGCTTCAGTTCAGCTTTGCCAGGGTTTGCCCAGATGCTGTCAGGCGTTATGCGCTTCAGCGAGAAGTTGGGCAGACCTCTGAGTGCCCAGCTTGGATTGAAGTTCTTCCCGAGGTACTTCAGATTCCGTCGCTGCAAGTTGTGTTGAGCAGTCAACATCGCCCTTACCACCGAAAGACTCCCGCTTAATTATTCCTTTTTGAAGTTGCTGTCATTGTCAAGAGCTGCACACCTTGCCAGGTGCTTGCGAGAAAGCACACTTGATGGCAGCGCCAGTAAGCCGGAAGTGGCTGCAAGAAGCGCTCTGCGCTGATAGACAGTAGGCCCGAGTAGGCCCTCCAAGGCGAACAAATCGATCTGGGGGCACTGCTTTGTCTGGAAAAGGTCTTTGAAGGCCAAGAACGATGCTTTTGCGCCCATCGACAATATCAGTTCTGTAACGCTGCTGCCTCGCTCTGAATATGCTTAGAGCTGAACAGCAATTTCTCCAGTGGCGCAGGACGAAGTTTCGTGTGCCATGTGCTGCCATGTTTCACAGGGGCCGGACCTCCAGCCCAGCAGCTTGCGGCAAAAGAACGACAAGCTGTGTGCCAAGACACCGAATCCAGCAGAATTCGGGCGCAAACAGAAGCTGAAGTGTTGCTCGCAAGGCTGCGCTGGGCTACAACATGATCCACTTCACCCCGATCCAGAAGCCAGGCTGGGATGCAGTCCTTTTGAGTGGCCTGGGCGTAGGAGGGCTAAATCACTTAACCTGCTACTTCACAAGTGATTGGTACATATGTGATCCGCGTTTGAGCTACGATGGGCTTCGGAGATACTTTTGCAGTCGCGTGCTGTGCTTGCAAAGCTGCTTGGATAGTCTGACTCATTTGAGAGACATCAAGGCTCTTTTGGCCTAAGATGAGGTGAGATGGCGTACTAGTTGTACTATCGTGGTATGCATCAACATCGTGACGTTGTGGTTCGACACCGACAGATCTGTGCTGGAGGTGAAAGCGGGAGCTGCTATGCTTTGGACGACCAGGTGTGGTGTGCATGGACAGAAGATATCTGGAGACAGACGTGCATTCATTTGCGGTAGTGGCAAAGATTGCCATGCCTTCCAACAAATCACACAGCGAATTTATCTTCAGTTGGACAGGGGGACGTTGACTCCACACTGATGGAGTCACCACCGGCCGACACGGAAGGAAGGCCGGCCTGAAACAGGATTGTTTTGACTCTGCAATCTCTGCAAGACAGGAAGGAGTTGAACATTCAGCATTGTCCTGTTACAAGAGTCTATAGACTAGCATGGCTGCTTTTTGACGATTCCTGACCAAAGGTTTCAAGTGGTACAGAACGCGGTGGCCTCTCGCCTGCATTTGTGCACCGAAGAGATAGATAGAGCTAGTATTAGTTCAAGAGAAAACATGGCTGTTCGTTAAAACCGCGAGGGGCGTAGTCACAGCATGCGCGCGTAGGGATGTGCAGGATCAGCAGTTTTTGAAGCATGGAGTCAATGTAGTCTAGAAATGCTTTCGGACCCCTGTTGGCATCAAGTCCAAACGCCGGCGACAGAGACGCCATGATAGCGAATCTTTGCAAAACTAGCAGAACCCCACGAGCTCTGAGGAAAGACTGGAGGAATTGGGGCTGCTCTCTGCTGTTGACATTGTACCGTCCTCAGATTTGTCCGTGAGCCAAGCTAAGTTCGATGCGGCTTAGCCTCATGCGTCGCGACCCCTCTCACTCTCTGCCTTAGGTGCTCAACCACTCTGCAGGCGCGCAATGACATGTCCAGCGCAACTGGTCTCAGCAAGAGTCTGACCAGCATTGCACGTAAGTAGAGTCTGCCATTGTCACGCTCGGCCTAGCGGTGCTAGCGCTGCTAGTTGAGAAGTGTGCAGATGCAGGCAGTGCGCCATGGCTGTTGGAGCACCCGGAGTCGGCTTACAGTGTGCCAAGGGCAAGCAATGAAGACAAGTTGGGGGATGGTTGTGGGCAACGTCACCTACAGCACATGCTGGTCAACTTGCATTGACAACAGTGGGACATGCAGGATGCAGATTCAGCAGCTGCCCAAATCTCCTTCCCTTTTGGGCCGACGATTGCATTCCGTTGACTGCGCTCCGGGTCCAAACCTAGCTTGAGAGTGACATGTGTCATGGGCAACAGCAGGTACAGCACCAAAGCCACTTTCCACCGCAAATTGCCCTTCCTTTTGGGCAGATTTAGGGTTTGCCGACCACATTGCCCCAGAGCGAAACTTTCCAGCTGTTACAGTCTTGAACTGAAGACTGAGACGGCCCAGAGCCCAAAGCCACAAGCGCAACGTCGCCCTGTGCCATGGTGCTCGAGACACTTTCGTTCCTTTGTGCTGCGGCTGGGGGTGCAGCCTATGTCAAGGTGTGAGCTCAGATGAAAAGAATTGAGATGTGGCAGGGAGCAAACTGATAGCCGTTAGCAATGTGTGCAAATATCTGCATGTGGTTCGCACACAGGTTATGCACTTTGCGCTTTCACGTGCTCGAGTTGTGCTGGTGCAGGGCTCACCGGCTGCCTCCGAAAGCCTTCAGGCAGTGGTTAAAGCTTTCGTGCCTTGGCCAGTTTGGAAGATGAAGCGAGCCTTACTCGGCAGGTTCTCCTGGGCTGGAAGAAGAATAAGCGACGAATCGCCAGTGAGGACATCTTTGTGAATGCTGCATGCAAGTGTAGGACTGGCAGAAGAGAATTGGAGATTTGTGAAACGCCGGTGTCTTCAGAGTCTTAAGAGTCTTAGATGCACCGTGTACCCCACGAGTTGCGCTGGTTCATAGGATCCTTGTTAGTTGGAGAGGTCAAAAAGACACCAAATGCTCGATCAGAACCCTGCCTCATAAAGGTCGAGAGGAAGCCACAGGTGGCCTACCTACAAAACAGCTTCTGGACAGTGTCTGTGCCCCCTACAGAACCCTCAACTTGAAGCCTGGAGTCTTTAGAGCAGTGAGGACGGTGACCTCCCTTATGCGGCTGGGTTGCGATTGTGGATGACCCACCATCTGGGTTCGTTGAGAAAGCAATTGCGCATGACAGTGTATCTGGGACGCTTCGGCAGTGCCGAATTCACATTGTGTGTTAAGGTCTGCAATTTTTCTTCTAGGGTGGGTGGGTTATGCCATGTCCTGAATCTTGTGCTTACTGCGCTTTTGTGTAGCCTTATTCATTTGATCTTCTCCCGTGTTCCTGAATCGCGTCGGTTCCTTTTGTGCTGTGAACTTCTTCCCAGCGGCCAGCAAGCTTAGCGACGTCGGGCTCCGAGCTGAGGTGGACACAGGTTCACCAACTGTGCGCTGCTTCGGGCCTGGCCGCGAGCGCTGTGGCGAGGCCTCTCGGCTTTTGGGGATGTTTGGCGTGACCTTTCGCTGAAAGCTTCATTTCTCCAAGATGCTGTCCCTGTCTGCAGGTCCGGTTCCTAGCGCTCTTTACGGACCAGCTGCTCTTAAACACCAAGCCAGGGCCACCTGAAGAGACAATCACTATTGCAGGCGAGAGCTGGGAAGGTCGAGGAACTCATGCACCGAGTCACCTGTTCAACCTTGTCCTCGCATTTGTCATGGCACAGGTGCAGAGGTGACGCATCAGGCTGCCGTGGTGCTTGTGCAGCTGCCGGAGTCCGCCATTTCGTCGCTTGACAGTTCGCTCCGAAAATGTGCGTGTGGCTGCACCAGCACCCACCCAAGCTTGAAAGCTGTTCTCTTCTTCCACGATCTCGCCGTAGAATCGATGCGCGGAATGCATATGTATCCTTCATGCTTCAATGTTTCTGGCCTCTTGTGTTACAGCGTCGTGCCCTTGTCCTAGGTAGTGGCGGTTAGAGTTTTTGCCGGAAAGAGTTCCGGGCCCATCTCGAACAGCACTTATCTTATTTACAGGTTTCGCATGTCTCCCTCGTCGTTCCTTTGCTTGAAGCCCTAAAGCTGGCAGGGGAAAACGAGGAGGTTGATTCATGCCAGTGTATGCCGTGTTTGTGCCGTGTTTATGCCGTATTTGAAGGATTTGAAGAAACGGAAGGTTTTGACAGAGAGAGAGAGAGAGAGAGAGAGAAGTATCGCACAAACCGCTGAAACGCTGATCAGCCCCCAAGGCTTTGGTTCGAGGATGCCGAGGACCGGGATTGGAGCAACGATGCCCTACGAACTGAGTTAACTGGCTGCCACACGCAATGGCCTGTTGCTGCCCTCATCGTCTAAAGCTGTGGGCAGGACGCCGAGTACTGGGCCGACTGTCTGGGATTTGCTGCAGGTGCTGCTGGCCCCTCAGAGGTGCGGATGGATTCCTAATGCCAATCAACAAGATCATGTATAGCAATCAAGGACACTCTGTTTCGCAATTCAAAAGTTCGGTCTCATTCGTTGTTCCTAGTATGGCGGAAGGAAGGAAAGGAAGAAAAGAAAGGAAGGCAGATGAGAAGCAAGGAAGCAAAGAGGAGGAAAGTAGGAAGGACTTGCGATTCGAGTCGACGGACCACGAAACAATGGAAAGAAGCTAATCCCATAAGGTCAAAACGAAGACACAACACAGAAGTGAGTCCACAAATAAATGACGGTGAGACAAAAAAGGCGAAAGTAGTTCACACAACGAGGCTCAAAGCGAGTACATAAGTACAATCATACCACGGCAAGCATGGCGACAGAGCGGACGACACGTGAGGAAGCGATGTCACAACGAGAACACTTAAAGATCAAACGACTCCAAACCAAGATGAGCCAAGCCATTCTAAAGACTGCAGTCTGTTGCCCCGTTGTGAAACAAATTTCTACTGACGATAATGCTGTATCGTAGAATGTTCTTCCAAAGACTATGCTCACTCGGTTGGTCAGATAACTAATGGATACCTGGACAAACCGTTTTCTGATCACAAAATACACGCTTACACTACATTCATGTGAGGGAACCATCCAGAAGAATCGGTTCCCAACCCGTCTTGCTTCTTTACTTGTTACCGCATACACACCTTTTCAACAGGATATGTGCACGCGCTAACACTACCCCATCCTCAGATGCCATGGTACCCTGACAGGAAGCGCAACAAAAAAGCAAGCGCACACATGGCAACTCATTCTTAAAAACCCATCCACGGAACAGCAAAAAACATACCGGATGCTCGCACAAGCAATGACTTATATAGAGAACCATCCACCAAAAGAGTGCGCATACAGTTGTCAAGGCATTTTTCAGCAAGACGAGACGAATGGCACACACAACGAGCGGCGTACTTCGTCTTAGACATTGTTCGGAACGGCCTGGCGTGTAGGAGTGGGTGAGGACGGTGCGGTGCGGGTGACAGCAACCACGGGATGCGCATGAGAAATTACGCTCCCATTTGTACAAGGCATGCTGTCAACACAACGACCAAAGCAAGTTGACTGCTCCGCCTGGTCAAAGCCTTAAGCGAAGCTTCGGTAGGACTTCCCAGATGTGCTCAATGTGGCATGCGCCGCAAATGGGCTGTAAAAGCTTCCCCCTGCTTGTCGATTTCAGCAGTCACCGCAGCACCGTCCAATACCCCTCAGAGATAATTACCCACGGTCCCAAACTGATTGGTTTCCACGCTTGGTCATGATCTCTGAATATATGCTGTGGAGCTCTCAAAATTAGGAGGAGCAGCTGAAGCTGGAGGGGATGCACAGCTCGAAGGCTGGATTGAGGGGAGGGCATGCTCAGCTTTTCTTCTGGTCTTCGGAGCTGGAGTTTGCATCTCAGAACCTGCACCTTTGGAATGCAGTGGCGCCAGAGTCCCAGAGCATCAGGTACAGGAGCTCGAAAACCGAGTTGCAGCAGCTCTTCGGGCAGCCTACGACCGATCGGCACGCATCAAGGCCAGGAGAATACATCCGAGGATCAGATCCATCCGTGCATTACAGATCACCACACAATCCCACACAGGAGCTTGAAGACACCATCGAGTCGGGCAAGGCACGGGTTTGGATTGAAGTACGTCTGCAGTGTAACAGTGCGAGCTCATGCGAGCTCAGTGGGGGCGGCTGGCATTCTAGCGTGCTCTTTCTAAGACATGAGAAGTCCGGGTGTATCAACGCTGGGCAGGCCCTCGTAGACTTCTCAGAGGCCCATCATCAGAACATGTATGGTGCTGTACTACTTGTTGCATTCACCCTTTGCTTCTTGTTGTCTGTGCTTCCTGGGCTTCGGCTTCCCAGGCCCACTTTTAAGAGGCTTCCTGGGGCTTCCCAATGCTTCCTAGCTAGGAATCCAGAGTTGTCGTACGCATGCACGCGGCACTTTAGAGATAACAGTGGAATGCCTTAGGCAATGGCGTTCACCACGACTTTCCAAGGGAATTGCCTGAAAATAACTGGTTCTGAATTCGTGCAAGGGAGTGTCTTCGGCGTTAGCAGGAAAGTGAGAGGCGAGGAGCAGAAGTTAGATGATGGCGTTTGGATGAACTTGATGGCATTTGACAGTGGGAAGGCCTTCCGCAGCCTTGTCTTCAGTTGGGCGCGAATGAGATTTCGAAAGGTTCAGTCGAATTGTACAGGTGTCAAGCAGAACCATTGGGTTCACAAGCATTTTGAGCACGTAAGCGATTTGGGTTCAAACGAGTGGGTTTCTCAAACCCAGGAAAGGTCGCCAACATTAGGGAAATTGGACCGCCAATGTTGTGGCAACCCAAACTCCGCCCGCAGTCTTTCAATTCCTCACGACCTGAACACGTTGCCAGACATGTTGTTTCGAGTTGCTGCGCGTCCGCAGCCTGAAAGATGTTCAGGCACAGGTCAAGAATTAAAGGAAATGAATCTTGAGCACTGCCCGACGAGGAGCACGGTTAACTTTTAGAATTATGCCCTGCTGAAAGTTGGTAGCTTTGGTAGTGTCTGATGGCAACCTTGCGTCTAGGAACGTGAGCTTCGCATCCAACAGCTCGAAGAAGTACTCCACGATACCCTGGAGGAGGCCAGAAGTTGTTTTGCTCTTGCTTACTCTTGTGCCCAAGCGGCAACGGAGCTTGGCCAGGCGGAGGCCAGAGCTGAACGCATCGAGGCCGTGGCAGGGCTCAGGGAACAGACAAGCCATCAAAATCCATCAAAGCCACACATGAATGTCACATTGCTACGCCTTCTTGACCCTTCCTCTTCCCCCTGAGGCATTAGAGTGGCAGCTTGACTCCAGGGGCGGGGTCTCAGACCCAGCGGCCACAGCCTTGCTGCAGGAACGTCTCCTTGAATGTGGCAGGTTTGAGTCTCAGACCCAAGCTGAAATGTGCTCAGCGCAGGATGCCATGGACTTTGCAGATGAACTCCTTGAGCAGCACTCCGACATGTGGACAGACGCTTGCCTGGGCATAGCGACACGTAGGGCGTTGGAGCAACAACTGTGTTGACTTTTCCAAGGGGTCACTTATGTGGAAACGAAGCAAGACATGGTGCAAGGAAGACGACAGTGCAGCGCAGCTTCGAGAGGCTGTGCAGGTGTGGCATGGGTGTGAACATGGCGATTCATTGATGCAACTGATACAACTGTTTTCCTCGTGCGCAGGGTCTTCTTTGGCTTCCAGGTTTGGCCCAGATATGGCTCCAGGATACGTCAGGTTAGCCTTAGCGCTCTGGTCCCGTGATCATGTTGCTCCCGTGGTAGTTCTATTCTTGTGATCCTCGTTTCAAGGGCAAAAGGTTTCATCAGGCTTGGAGACTTCAGGTCGCAGGAGGTGAGGTGCATGTCAGGGTTGTTTTTGTTGGCGGGGCTCTTGTCACTTGTGACATGATTGTATGATGAGGGCGGTTAGGGCAAATTCGGTCGTTTAAGAGCGTGCACACCCTTCGAACAAGCGAAAGCTCGCGCAAGGACGAGTGCAAGCTTTGCACAAGCTTGTTGTTGGGGAAGGCAGAGGATGCTTCAACAGAACCCAAATATTGAGAGAGCCTCGCGAGCGCAAGCACGCGCAAGGGATGCGTAAGGGCGAAGTGCAAAAGTTCCTAACTGGTATGCGGCAGGTATGCATGGAAGAACTATGTAGAACAACCCTCGTGTGAGGGCCAGGTCCCCAGAGCATTCATGGAAGCAGTGCGCTTTTTCACTGATGTGATTTTTGTGTGGCATCCACCCCCTGCCTAAGCGGCATGGCTAAGCCACCGACATTTTTCGTTTGGACAGTCAGCCGACGACACGACATGTTGAACACATAAAGTAGGATCGCCTGGGAAACCATATCTGGGACTGGGGCCTTATTATGCTAAGGCGTAGGCCGAGACGTTAAGATGAGTATCAGAGTACTAGTTGGGTTTCGTAGCGTCTTCTTGTCATTGTCTTGTGGTTCCTTCTGTTTTGTGCGGAGGCTGTTCAGAAGTCCAAGCCGGAGATCGACTCGGAGGTTGCAGAGCTCATCCGGCAGCAGCCTGGAACGAAGTTGGTGAAGCGCAGGAAAACAACCCAGCGAACGGAATACGAGGAGGAGGGCTTCAAGGGCTGCTTTACGTGTGAGGGGTGCACTTGAAGGGAGCGTGCAAGGGCTCACGGTAAAACCCCAGTGGCAGCCATGTTTGTGTAAGGTTGGTCACAGCGCTCCGCTGGCCGGTGGTGCTCCGCGAGCGCCTCGCGGATGCCGAGGCCACCATGTGGCGCGACTGTTCATCGAATCCAGTTCAGGGATCCGGAAGATGGTGGTGGCGTACGACGGCGCATGATGACAGGGGGTTAATTACTAGCATGAGAGGCATCCTGGATCTTTTGTGGAGATTAGGAAGAACACCGAGTAGCGGCATGAAGGTTGCCAATTGCTCAAGTGGGCATGGCTGGCATTGCTGCCTGTCAAGATCTCGTGAGCAATGAGGCATGTTCTCAGAGGCTGAGGAAGTTGAGAACAGTGCTGCGATTTCCTTGCCACTGGCAGAAGAACGTGTTGTTTTAGTTCATGGTTAAAAGTCCCCCCCCCAACACGACCAACCAGAAAACGCATTCCACAGCATTCTGCTTCCCGAATTGAATATCCCAGGAAAGAGCAGGAGGAGATCCAAGAGCAAGCCCTCCGTGAGATCGTTGATCTCCAGAAGAAGTGTGGCTGGACGCAGGGGTCTGGTGGAGGGTTCAGGGCGAAGACTGTCGAAAATGCACCATTTTGCTTGTGCCAAAGGTTTTGCCAAAGATTGCCTTGGCTTCTCAGGCGATACACTGGAGTCCGAGTCGCAAGAGCATCAGGCGGCCCTCAGACAAGCGCAGGAGCAGAAGGCAAGGGGCCTGGCCGGTTTGCCGTGGTTCCCCCATTCCCCCAGCCCCATGCACACCCCATCACCAAGCCCCTGCACGCAGGGTCCTTGCATCAGGCGCTTACAGATGTGGAGCACGAGCAGGAGTCCGGTCCTTGCGTGCAAGCGTCACGAGGAATCGCTGCACTCCTTGCCCTGGCCAGGAGCTGCAGAGGCTCAAAGAAAGGGAAGAAGAGGCAGAGAAGAAACGCCATGAAGCGGAGGCGTGCAGAGCAGATCGCCAATTTCGAGACTCGAGATGATTTCGAGTGATTTCGAGTGCTTGTCATTGCCTCATAGGAGAAGGCCCAGGAGCTCCGTGAGCTGCTCGACTACGCGGACCAGGCTGCAGAGGAGGCCAGGGCAAAGCTTTGTCATACAATGGGAATTGGCTTTGTTAGTTGGTTTTATCGGAAGTTCTGAAAAGCATCTGAAAAGCAGGAAAAGGGGGTGGGCTAATTAGAGGAACGCAAGCTTAATCCGGGACTTCCAGGCAGGATCTTGATCCCAGGATTCCGTTCCACGCGGTTCGCGTGATTCGGCACGGGTCCGAATCCACGTGAATCTGCTCGGGGTGGCCAGGCCATTCGCCGCAAGCGGGAAGAGCTTGAGAAGGCTCATGCGGAGGAGCTGCTTTTTCAGCTTCGGCTTTCTGCGACTCAGTTTTCAGTTCTGTTGGCTCGTGCAGGAGCTGCATCAACTGCGTCAGCTAACGGAAGTTGCGGATGCCCAGCAGAAAGAAGCGCACGACAAGGCGGAACGATGCGGAACAATGCGGAACGAGTGCAGATCGCGACGAAACGGCACCATGCAAAACCATTCCAGGGATCGGTCCTCTGAGGCTGTGGAGCTGCACCAACAGCTCCAAGCCGCGGAGGCCGCCATTGATGCGAAGGCAGAGCAGGAGAAGGCAGGGCAAAGGGCAGTTCCAGTGCTTTCTAGCCGTGGAGCGTCGCCAATTTTTCGATGCTCGGTGCGCAGGAGCGCCTAAGCGCCCAACATGACGAGGCTGGCATTCATCATGATTAGTGGTTAGCGATGAAGCAAGCGCTAATTCCAGCTCGCGCTGCACTTTCCAGTGGACTAATTACTGCTTGCACTTTTGCTTCAGAATCAAGGTTCCATGTGTTATCAGAATGTCTCACAGAGGGTATCCGGAGACGGTTGGTGCTCCACTACCGCCAGTGCTAAGTGCAATTGAATTTGCGGGTCAGGAGATCGCCAGCCTGAAGCAGCAGATCGCCAGTGCAGAGCAGCAACGCGATCGAGCTCGAGAGCAGGCCTTGAACTTGAACGAGCAGCTGGAGGCCAGCCGCGACAGCCACGTCGAAACGTAACCAGACACAAGAATTGTGAGTCGCTTGCCTATGTCTTATGTGAGGACTCGCAGGCGCACAGCGAAGAGCTCACACAGCTCCGTGAGGCCAGGGAAGCATGTGAACCTCGAGAGGCTCTTGGAGCTCTTTGTCGAAGCGCCAGGCCCTGGAGGAGGCCCAAAAGCTGTCTGCCGCCGACAGGGATGCCCTGCAGCAGCGGGAGCAGCAGGACATCCAAGCCGAAAAGGTTTTCGGGGTCAGCACCGCCTTTATGAAATTCACCATCAACATTAATAAAGAAAGCATTGTGGTACAACTGTAAAGAACTCTTGCAATTGTTGTTTTCTCCCCAGGAACGATCCTACCTGGAGGAGCTGGAGCAGCGCCTCGGTTTTTTTTGCCTACTTGCGCTTACTTTGCTAACTTTGCTAGTAGCCCATTAATCCGTTGCCGCCATGTGTTTTGATTTTTGTCAGTTCTCTTTGTTGGCCCAGTTGCCTCTACATTGACAATTATTCCGATTGTGTGCTATGTTGTGGACCAACTGCGAACCAGAAGCTGGCCGCGAATCAGGAACTGCGCATCAGAAGCCTGTGCGAATCGGAAACTGCGCGTCAGAAGCAGCGCATCAGAAACCAGAAACCCACGAATCAGAAACCCGCGCGAGTCAGAAACTGCGCATCAGGAACTGCGAAGCAGAATCCTGCTGGATGCGGCCGGGGGGCGTTTAAATCGCATGCAGCTTGCCAGCGCATGAAAAACAAGCCTGATCGAACGTGGGAGTAAACTCCGTGCCTCAGAAGTGATGGGGTGGGGGTGGGACGTGCTCAAACGAGAGAATACGGGAGATAATACGCCACACCTGGGGCGGGGTGTTAGGGGTGGGGGGGGGGTCGGGGTGGGTGGGGGGGTGTCGGGGTGGGTGGAGGGTTTAGGGCTGGAAAGTAGGGTTTTGGGTTTTGCAAACCGAGCTCATTGATGTATGTAGAAATAGGTGGATATATATATATATATATATATATATTTATTTATATATACATGTATATATATATATATTTATTTATTTATATCAACGGCAGAAAGTATACATACGTTTATACCCATGTAACGGGCAGAGACATGCATGAGAGACATGCATGTAACGCGAGACCAGAGGCTGAAGCGGAACCGCGAGGCTACGGACAAGCGCCGGGCCGAGGCGGAGGGCGACCTGTGACCTGGCAGCTTCCCTTCGAAGTCCCTTCAGGGCTTGGAACTGGAGCTGATGGGGTTGTGGGTTGCGTTTTGGGATTCGGGACTTGGACTCCTCTGTAGCAAGCCGCCCTCGTGGCCGGGCCCGACCGATCAAGCTTCCTGTGGAGTGTTGATTGGACATTTGCCTGGCTTTGTTTGAAGTTGTGGTGTGGCCGAGGAGCGAGTTACGTCAGATGCTGGCTTCTGCACAGAAGCGCACCGACGAGGTTGGAGCGACGCAGCAGGAGCAAGCAACGCGTCACGCCATGGAGGCGGGGAATGACCGGGAGCACAGGCACTGTACAGGGGGTGTACAGCGACTTGATGCGACTGGGGGAATGTGAAGATGCAACCTTCGAAGATATTCGAAGCAACCTCGTGAGTACCACCAGAAGCTTGCAGTACTCAGCAGGTCCGGGGCCTGCAGACTCGATGCGAGACCGCGGAGGTTCAGGACCACTTCTTCCTGTTTGCATCCATGTCAGGCAACTTTGAGCTGCGACAGCAAGCCGTAGTATCTGACATGCTGTGAAGTGATTTCTGTGATGTCTATGACTGCAAGTGCCCCAGGAGCAGCTGGCTGAAGCCAAGGCTCAGAAGCTCAAGGCCTGCTGCAGAATCGATTAGTCAATACATTAGTGTGTGCCGGCTCATGCACCATCTCGTACCCCTAGGAGAGGCTGATGACCGAGCTCCAGGCGGCAGACGAAGCCGGGAGCAAGAAGTCGCTTGCAGCTGAATCTTGAAGTCAACCTTCGATGACGTGTGAGTTTTCCGGAAGTGCCTCCTCTGCTCCGCTTGGCCAGCTCGTGGCAAAAATCAGACAGGTTCTTTCAAGCCAAGGCAAAAGCAATTGGAGAAAGAGCGCGAGATGGAGTTGGAGGTGCGGTGCAGTGCTTCGCAAATCGAGTAAAATTGGGCAGAATTGGACTCCCGAGGCCCCCTTGTTCCCATGGTTCGCAGGTGACCCTGAAACCTATGACGCCTGCATGTGCCTGCTGTCTTCCTTTGCTAGGACGTCCGTCAACAACAGCGCGAGGTGCCGCTTAGACTGGGCTGCAAGATCTGCGATCGTTGGCGGCTGATTTCCGCTGATTTGCAGGCCGAAACAAATCGAAAAGCAGCAGATGCGCGGGCGGAGGCATGCTTTTGGCACCGTGGATGGCTCTTGTCCCCCACCAAACATTGTCAATGACGAAGCGGTCGCCTTCACAACGGATCGAGACAGGAATTAAAAAAGAGGCTCGAAGAAGCCGAACGAAGGGCACTTGAGGCGGGCTTCTTGTTGACATGTTTTGAGCAGTTCGGGATTCCATTCCATCTTCTGTATCGGTTTCCTTCTCAGACTTGTCATTGGGGGAGCTTTCTAAGTCGTTGCGAGTCATGGTCTCGTTTCGTTGGCGGAAAAATTCAATCAGTTTCTGGCTAGCATGCGCACGGGAGTATGGTGAACTCTCGGTCCACTTGTTTGTTGTGTGTCAACTGCAAGTGCTGACGGTTGCAGCCCATGTTCTGCCAATTGAAGGCAGCCCATCAACAGAAGGCCAATGCGGATGTCGCGCGAGAGGAGGAGCCCACCACGGCGATCTTCTTACTGCGCGCTTACTGAAGCTGCTGCTTTCTCTGGTCGCCCCGTGCCTTGGCCAGGAAATGAGCAAGCTGCGACAACAGATGGAGACCGCAGAGGAGAAGGCAGAGCAGGATGCAGGGGTTTCGAAGGTGTGCGTTCCCATAGCTATTTTGAAGTAAATCTGGAGAATTCAAGGTTCAAGATCGCAGCCTCGAAGTTGGCAAAAGTTTGGGTGTGATTTGTTTTGCTGAGGTGGACAAGATGGAGTCCCAGGCCAGCCAATTCCGAGAGAAGCTTGCCATGGCGGAGGTGTCTTTGAATGAGGCAGGGTGCTTTTCTTCACTGTTCAATGCTGCTCAGTTGTTTTGATCCAATCGGACCGTATGCAGAGATGTTCTGTGATGTAGACAGAGGGGGTATGGATTTGCAGAGGGGCTCTTCATGAAGGAAGCACTCCACTCCTCCATCATAAAATTTCCTAGGGGTTGGCTCGGCAGTAGCGAGAGATCATATCAAGCAGTACGGAGAGTGTGGAGAGCCGCCGTGTCGTTGGACGGCATGCAGAATGCTGTGCGCGCTGCGCTGGTGTGCTCGCTGCAGACATGCAAGATCATGCAAGTAGGTCGACATAGGTTTTGACGGAGGCGCGGTGCTCGGAAGCAAGGTGCTTGAAACCCCGTCAGGAAGCACAGCGACGACGGGACCTTCTCGAGCAAGAGCGCTTGCGAAGCTCCGCAGTCGCACTTTTGTTGGTTTTTCTCGGTACTGGCAAGGCATTGGCAAGTGCTGGTTAGGGGGATCCTCCGTTGAGGCGTCAACATGTCGTAAGTTTGTCAGGAACAGCACGGGAGCGTCCAAGCGTTTTTGCAAGTTGAAGCCCGAGCATGGCAACAGCTGAGGTTTGGGGACTGAATCCTCTGGCAAGAAGGCTTGCAAGTCTCTTCCATGTCTGCTGCTGTAGAGTGCTTGACGTGGCATTGGGGGTTCTCTTGTTTTAGAGTGTGGCGGCGGGTGACATGCATGTGTGCTGCTGGCTGAATTCTCCAGCCGATGGTCATCCCTTTCTGTTTGAGGCGGCTGGGGACGATGTCGCCACACATTGGAAGACCGCTGCGGACCAGGCCCCTGGAATTCAGTTTTGTCATGAAGCCACGTTGTGCTGTCTGCAATGGAAAGCGTCAGCCCACGAACCTGCACAGACAGTTGTGCAGCATCACTGTGCATCAGCTGCAGACGCGATGTGCTGCTGCTTTGATGTCTAGCTGGGAACCGTGACTTTGCAATTCACACTGGCCAATGTCTCGACATGGTGGCAAAGCATGGCCATCGCATGGCATCGCTCGATGAGCCAGGTCCATCGGTTGCTCTGATCTAGCATAGAGAGATCCAAAATGTCGTCCGAGGCGAATGAACGTCTGGCTCAGCGTCAGGAGTTTCAATCCCCGGACTTCGGCGACAAGGACCTTCCTGTGTCATGTCACTATTGCTTGTTGCTGATAAGGTGGCCGTCTGGCTTGGAGGAGTGTAGGCGAGCAAAAATAATGACTGACTTTGCCTGCACGTCGTCCAAATGAAATTCCAATGCGAAATCCATTGAACCAGTGTTCTGAAGAGTTCTGGACCTGAGAGGATCGTGAGCTCGAGAAACGCCTGGAGAATGCTGAAAGAGCGTTGAAGAGTGCCGAGGCGTCATGAGATGGCTTGTACAAGATAGCTTCTACATTGCGCGACTATGTATTCCTTGCATGCATGTATTGATGCATCTATCAGGTATCAGCCTTTCCGTATTATTGTGTTTGCACAGTCCTCAACCACGGGAGGGGGGAACTATGAGGACAGGTTAGCAGATGCTCTGAACCTGAGAGCGGTGCTTTGTGCGCTCTAACCTCTGAACATGGCAAGCACGAGGTGCTATCATGCCTGGGGCATTCATACACACACATACACACATACACACATACACACATACACACATACACACATACACATACGCACATACAAACATACACACGTACACACATACCCACATACACACATACAAATTGAATCGGCCTGATTCGACAAATGGTAAATCACGGCTGTGATTCCGAAGCCTCAGGAATGTGTGGGTTCATTTCTTAAATTTCAATCTCCAGGATGCGACGGTTCTTCTTGATTGTACAGAGAGAATGAACAACTGCATAAACGAACGCACGCACGCACGCACGCACCCACACACACACACACACACACACACACACACACACACGCGCACGCGCACGCACACGCACACGCACACGCACACGCACACGCACAAGCACACGCACACGCACACGCACACGCACACGCACACGCACACCCACACCCACACCCACACCCACACCCACACCCACACCCACACCCACACCCACACCCACACCCACACCCACACCCACACCCACACCCACACCACACACCACACACCACACCGCACCCACACACGCACCCACACGCGCACACACACGCGCACCCACACACGCACACCCACACGCACACCCACACGCACACCCACACACACACCCCCACCCACACCCACACCACACCCACACACCCCCACCCACACCCACACCACACCACACCACACACACCACACCCACACACACACACACACACACACACACACACACACACACACACACACACACACACACACACACACACACACACACACACACACACACACACACCACACACACACACACACACACACACACACACACACACACACACACACACACACACACACACACACACACACACACACACACACACACACACACCACACACACACACACACACACACACACACACACACACACACACACACACACACACACACACACACACACACACACACACACACACACACACACACACACACACACACACACACACACACACACACACACACACACACACACACACACACACACACACACACACACACACACACACACACACACACACACACACACACACACACACACACACACACACACACACACACACACACACACACACACACACACACACACACACACACACACACACACACACACACACACACACACACACACACACACACACACACACACACACACACACACACACACACACACACACACACACACACACACACACACACACACACACACACACACACACACACACACACACACACACACACACACACACACACACACCACACACACACACACACACACACACACACACACACACACACACACACACACACACACACACACACACACACACACACACACACACACACACACACACACACACACACACACACACACACACACACACACACACACACACACACACACACACACACACACACACACACACACACACACACACACACACACACACACACACACACACACACACACACACACACACACACACACACACACACACACACACACACACACACACACACCACACACACACCACACACACCACACACACCCACACCCACACACCCCACCACACACCACACCACACACACACACACACACCACCACGCACCCACACGCCCCACCCAACACCACACCCACCCACCCACCCACCCACCCCCCACCCCCACCCGCCCGCCCGCGCCGCGCCCGCGCCCGCGCCCGCGCCGCGCCCACGCGCCCGCGCCACGCGCACGCGCACGCGCCACGCACGCGCACGCGCACGCGCACGCGCACACAGCGCACGCGCAACGCACGCAACACGCACACCCCACACACCGCACCCGCACCCGCACCCGCACCCGCACCCGCACCGCACCCGCACCGCACCGCACCCGCACCCGCACCCGCACCCGCACCCGCACCCGCACCCGCACCGCAACCCGCACCCGCACCCGCACCCGCACCCCACCCACACCACACACACACACACACACCCACGCACACACACACACACACACACACACACACACACACACACACACACACACACACACACACACACACACACACACACACACACACACACACACACACACACACACACACACACACACAACCACACACACACACACACACACACACACACACACACACACACACACACACACACACACACACACACACACACACACACACACACACACACACACACACACACACACACACACACACACACACACACACACACACACACACACACACCCCCACACACACACACACACACACACACACACACACACACACACACACACACACACACACACACACACACACACACACACACACACACACACACACACACACCCGCGCGCGCACGCACGGACGGACGGACGGACGGACGGACACGAGGGGGGGTCGGGCACAGTTTCATGCAGCGACCCTCGTGTTACATCACATCTTCGGTCAGGTGTAGCACTCTCAACCCTGATAAGATCAACCTTCTTTCGGCTTTGTGGCTTTGACAGTCCACCCCCTGGTTCAGGGCAGCACCGCAGCTCCTACAAGTGAGAAGTCTGCGCCTCAGAAGCCTGCACCCAACGCGCCCAAGTCTGTCAGAGAGCAAGGGGGCATCGAGAGGCCTTCAGACTTTGTACGAGGTCGGGCACTGAAGACACCACGATGCGCTAAGGCCGTCAAAGAATGCAGGGCGGCGCGGGAAGAAAGGCAGCCGAAACTAAGCTCGACTGATGCACAGGCGGCTCTCGAACTTGTGGAGCTTTCTGGGTTGTGGATGCGTTTTTGAATGTCGGTAGATGCGTCGCATAACTTGGATTGGGCGTTTTGAGTCCAAACCCGGAAAATCTGCGGCATCCCCGCCGTCGGAAAGCTCACTGCTAGTTTGTTGGGGTATATGGAGGATGATGCGAGCAAATCGCACTGGGTTTTCTGACCAAGCCAGCTATGCTCGGCCGTCCACGGAGCTGTTTGTGTACTTCCATGGTCATTCTGAGGACCAAGGCAGCTCGAACACGTTGCCCAAACAGCTATACGGACTTGCCGAGTCAGTTGTGGTCAAGAGCGTTGCCTCAAAGACAGGTGGAAGCAGCCACAAGCATGCTGCGATTTCAGTACGGGACATGGACCTAGCGCATGTATGCGCATGTCCCGTTAGATTTTTACAATCGTTGTGTTGCATTTGCCTATGAGGTCGGGTCTGCAAGTTCAGCACTCTACTATCATTGATGGGTGATCGCACATGCAACGGCGTCGTGAGCCAAGTTATTTTGGCGATTGTAGATCCAGCAGGAAGGGGGAAAATGCTGCGTGCATCTGTGTCAGGGCATGGGCAAAAGCGTGCACCTCGTGCATTTGGCGTTCGTGTTCCATACCGCTTATGCTGCACAGAGAAGGTCTTCATCCAAAGCGTGCACACCGCGCTAAGGTGCACACCTGTCCTCATCTGACGGCTGCTGCAGAGTTGGACCTGAAGCTGGTATTGTGCTGAGTTGACCTTGACGTGGATGTCGCATCGGCTGCATGTTTCAGCGTACGCGCACGATTCTGTTATATTCTTCTCAATGAGGCATGGTTCTCCAACGAGCTCAAGAATGGCAACTTTGGCGGTCCGCAAATCCAGGAGAGCCTAGCTACACTCTCACGTAGTGGTGCACGGGAGGAGAACAGGTTGCATCGCCACCCTTGCGTGCAGCTGCTGGTTCATGTCTAGGGACACCGGAGTTGCATCAGTTGCGAGTGCTGCGCCAGAACCACGGCGATGTCGAGCGTGTGCTCGACGGGATCCGACAGCATGTTTTGGGCGCGCTGAAGCTACGTGGCGTGGCCTCTGGATTGTGATGAGGTGACAGTTGGTCATATGGACCGTGGTGCTCCGGGACAACCCAATTGTTCTCAGATCACATTTGAAGTATGCGTTCCTGGAGTCGCTGTGTTTTGGCCACCCAGGCGAATATTTCCGTGTGGACGAGGCAGCATGCGTTGAAGCATGGAGTGCCGCGGAAGCGGTCAACGACAGGACTGGATTTAATCTGAGCAGCTGAGCCGGGCTCTCCCATGACTTTCATCTTGCTCTGTTGTTGGCAAGAGCCATCCCAAGTATTGTGTCTCAGCGGGAAGCTGTGAGCTTGTGGGCCCTGTAGGCTCTGTGCGAACCTCTCTGTGCGAACATGAAAACTTTGATGACTTAGAGAATAGTTAGACAGAGGACATACGAAGGGCCAACACAGGCATGCCTAGCTTCTAAACAGCACCCCGCCCCCCCCCTCCCGCCAGCCGCCAGGTCCGAGAAGTTGCACTGTTCCGTCTCTCACATGCCATTGCCTGCTCCAAAAAACTGCTTAAAGCATGTTTGTGAGGAAGCCCCACCAGGAGTGCTACGATGCCCTGAGGAGTCTGAGCTGCAGTTCGGGGAAGTCGCATAGACTCGCAGGTTCTTGCAAAAGCTGTGGACCTCCAAGCAGCGGCCCCATGAGCTCAGGAACAGCCTTCTGCCAACGCTCGGGCACAAGCGTAGTGGCGCTGTCATCCCTGGTGACGTGCCCCTTTGCTTGAGAGGGCACTTCCTGCCACGACACGATGTATCGGTTCGTGGCTACGGCTACAGAGCTTCATTAGCTGGAAGTCTCAGGTCACGGGCCTGCTGCGGGGACCTGGGAAGCCTCAAGGGCTACATTGGCCGCCTTCAGAAGGTCTCTTTGCGTTGCAGTGCTTGGTTGTTATGTCCGTTTCAGACACACAGAAAGAAGAACCGTAAGCGGTGCAGGACCTCGGTGACCACTTTGGCGCCTTGGAAGGTGACATTGTCAATTCCCTTCGCGGGGCCATCACTTACGAGAGGCTTCGGCGGGAAATGGCAGGAAGATGCACGGGATCAGCTAGCTCATTTGCAGAAGCCAAGAGTGATCTGCGGCACCCCGCCATGAGGTCACAGGACACCTTCACGTCAAACTTCTGACAGACATTGGCAGACCCACGAACCCTGAGCCAAATGCGTGATCTCGTCTGCAGGCTAGAGTTGCGCAAGGGCCCTGTGGGCGATGGAAACATGGCCTTGGTGGAACCTTACTTCCGCCGTATCCAGCTGACCCCTGGCTCCTTGCTATGAATTAGGTGTCAATGCCGCTGTGATAAGGGTTTCGCGTTAAATTAGGCTCTTCTTAGGGCTTCCAGGATTCTAAGTTTCGAATTCAGTTTAAGGTTTGAACAGTTTTGTTTGACTGAAAGACGTTTCGGTTCGAGGCCTGCGCCTGTCCTCAGTCGATTCCCGACTGATTCCCACAATTAGGCCAATGAATCCAACATGCTCCAGGTGCCGCACAGCGGCTGGGTTATGAGTCTGACATTATGGCGCACAACGGATGGGTTATGGCGCCTCAGCCAAGAGCGAGCTTTCACGGTTGAGAGTCAAGGCTTGGATCAGGCTATGCCAAACTCGCACTTTGTGATTGCGGTCGGACATATTGGACTCCCCCTGCTGTTTCTAGCCGGCCGGCGTAGCCTGTTGTTCGGAGGATTGGCCAGCTACAGAGGACTTTGCAATGCCTTCCTGGCGGATGGTGTACTTGCGCCGGCACCTGTGTGTGCTTGGGCTTGTTGGGCTTTGTTGAGCGGGGCCTTCTAGCTGCAGCTGCGATGTCGACTCTAAAGGCTAAAGTCGCTGGGTCAAGCACCTTCAGGTGTGGACCGATACAGTCAAGCTGTTCTATGGCCGGTCTAGAGAGGATGCTCCATTTCTGCAACTTGGCTGCCCAGAACAAAAGCCAACAATGTGACTTGCGCAATGCCTCAAGTGGAGCAAATGCAACCTTGTTTCAAGAGCCCTGTGTGCAGGTGGGACTTCATGACGGACTATGCTGTGGGTATGGCCAAGATTTTCCATGCCGTGCGACCCTCGCCTCATTAACCGCTGAAACCTATCGGGGTAAACAACTGCATCGAACTGCGCACAATTCGTGGAGATCGGATGGCCCGCCGCAAATACCTTCCATCTTCTTCATCCCAAGTTCCAGACACCACATATATGTGCTGCTGTGCGGCAGCCGGTCGATTCTGAAAAAAAGCTCCGTGCCTTTGCAAGGTCTGGACAATGCACACTCCACGCCGCTTCATGTGAGCCGGCACGTGCTCTCGCGTGTTCGAGAGGCGGATCTGAGTTTTGCCGCAGACCAAAGTCAAATGCGGCATCCCTGCCACCCAGCAAGAAACAGAAAAACAATCAAGCCGAAGTAGAAGAAGTGCGGAGGCCAATCCTCACTGCTGGGTCTTCGCAGAACTGTTCACCGGCAACTTCGAAACCGATCTCCTGTATCAACGGACTCTGGGCATCAACGCGCTGATCCGTGAGGTGCGTGTGCCATGCAACCGCGGCATTTGCCACCAGTGGGCACTAGGTACACATTGTTGCTGTGCTTTCTTCATGCACCTGAGACAAACGATGCAACCAGCTAGAGACTATGTGCCCTAGCTCACAATGGATAGCATCAGATGCCGGAGAAGCAGCACAGCATATGAGAGAGGAGATGAATGTCCGCCAGTTGCAGTGCCTGGTTGTGCATTGTCCGCTCAAGCTTCCAATCCTCGGCTTCCCAATCTTTTGAGAGGCCATGCAGTGCGATAGCCCGCATGATCTCGGCCACAAGCTGGAGTGCGCGGGAAGGGTTTGGTTGGTATGGGAGTGTTGGCAGTATGTAGGTCTGTATTTTGACTTTGGGAGCTGGGGCCTGCTCAATAATCCCTCATCCTGAGCCATCTTCGGAGGAGAGCCCCCTCTGGAACGGGCATCCGGTCGGAGCTTTGTCGCCCGTTCCGACGCTGGACCGAGCTCCTCCTACAGCGCAGCAGTGGCCCGGAAGCCTTGACCGGGCATGGACAAGTTGGTTTCGGAGGGCTAGGCACTCGTTGTTCTCGATCATGCTCGACCCCACCTAAACTCAAAGACATGACTCGGAAGCTCTGATGGGATCGCATATACTCTCAGGAAGCACCTCAGCAAATGCCCATCACGGTCCCTTCTCGCTGCGCCAGCTACCTGGTGGCACTGACAATCAGCAGAGTAGTGAACTTCTGGTGGTCTTTTGGCAGAGGCTTGTGGTCTTTTGGCAGAGGCATGCAGAGGCCAGTGGGTTTCTGCAAGTGGCATGCAAGAGCCTTGGCACTGAGGCACGTGAAGCACTTCCCCTGCTCCCACGCCACTGTCCTGCACTCCTCTTCGACTGTACGCATGCTGCTTGGCTTCCCGGGCTCGGGTTGCGACAGACTGTTTGCCGGCTCTTGCTCGTGGTTGAGGGTTCGTGGTTGTCCCAGCCCATCCTAAGTAAAAAACTAGATTCACTAGACTGGACATGACTGGACCTGCTTTTTCGAGCTTGAGTTCCAGAGTAAGGACAACCAGACGCCTGCACAAAAGCGGCACCCAAGGCCAGAGACTCTTCACGGTAGACATGGGTAAGCTCTCAACATTTCCAGGCTCTGTTGTGAAGTGCTTGCTCTGGGCTGTGGCTCTGAATTCTTCTGTGTGTCAGGGACGCCCTACCAAATGCGGCAATCGTTGCCGCCAGCTGCGCAAGCGCCGGCAGTGTTCGTGGCTACGACGACCTCTTCCCTTCCAATCCGTCCGTGGTCAGCGAGCGAAGGCAATCGGATTGGGAGTCGTTTTGTTCTGCGTCGCGTCTGGAATATGGGAGTTGTCCCCCCCCACTTCAACAGGTATTTCAACAGGTCTCCGTGCTCTCAGCCATTGCCAGCACGAGTCGTGAAACAACCGTCCCGCGGTCGCTGAGAGCCGCGACAAGAAAGCATGTACATGGGAACGAACGTACAGACGGCAACGTCAAGGTTCAAGGCCCTCAAGTAAAGATTGCTGCGTTCAGCACTAGTCTCATGATCGCATGTGTTTCATCCCTGTCATCCACCTCAGGCTCCTCACACAGTTCACGTGCCCAACATTTGCAGACACTAAATCACCCAGACACCAAAAGCAGCTCCTTTTCTCAGGCTCTATGCGAAGGCGCCGCATGCAGAGCTGGCTGCTGGCCTCCAGAGTTCAAGGGGGGGGGGAATCCAGAAGTACAAGTTCCTAAAGATACTACCGAAGCACATGTTGCCACGGTTTATGTCGAAGTTTGAAGATGAGAACTAAAATGCCGAAAATGGTTACCTTTCGGACGCGAGTTTGTCGAGCTTTTGCTCGACTGGTGCTGTTACCGCCCCGCATTCTGCCTCAGGTAAATGTCAGTGGCCTCGACCTGGCTGCAGAGTCATCTAGGGCAGAGGAGGCCCCTGAATCTGAGAAGGCGCTCGGGCATTCGATCGCTTAAGAGTTTCTGGGGCTCGCTGTGCGAGGAACACTTCCACTAAACGACTTCAAAGCTTGCAGCTCTGAGGAGTTTGAGATTATCTGGCACGAGCCGGCCTCCAAAGTCGTCGCGCGCGGTGCATGGGATGGCTGGCGAGAGGCGCATCGAGTCTGCTTGTCCTGCCGTGCAGCGACACTTGCTGTTTTGGTGCTCTTGTCGTCACCGTTGCCGTATGCAATTAAGGGGGGGCCTTGCCTAGCAAATGGTGCTTGCCCTTCTGCCTGCTTACCAGATGCAGTCTACACAGCACTGCCATGTCATCCACAGAGCTGATTCGACATCATTCCTCCAGCTTGGTCAGACTGAACACCTTCTGATTCAGGACCTGACATTTCAGAAAACAGCAAGTGGACACTGGAGCGCGAAGTTGAAAGTGGAGGTGGCGTGCAGGGACTGCAGCAGGAAGGTTGGCTCCTCATCCAAGAAGCCATGGACTTAAGCCTCTTAAGATCTGCGTAGAGAAGCCTTGAGGGACCCGTACGCCAAGAGAAGGCTGTCTCGCAGATTGTCATGATCGCGAGTTTGCTACGCGTCTTCGATTCAGATGACACGGTCCCCAAATCAGCCACGATCAATCCCCGTTGTCACTTATGAGCAACTTCTGTTTCAGAAACCATCGCGACAGCAGCGATTCCCAGATTCCCATTCTGAATTCCCCTCCTAAAATCCGACCCTCTTGCTGAACCGAATATTTGCCCAGCCATACAAAGCCCACCCCTGCCGCAAATCCACTTCCTGAAGCCGCGGTACTGTCTTCCCACCCCCCACTATCAATCGACCACAGAGAAGACGGCAATAAGTAATCAGCATGCAGCATGCCGTCCAAGTAGACACTTGTTGAACTCTTTTTTGTTCCCACCCCGGTCCTATGCAAGCATGTCCTTTGCAAGGGCACGCCTTCCCTCCAACCCAAAGACGATTAGACTTGCTTGGTCCACGACAATGACAAGTTACAACTGCGTGGCACAAGGCATCTGTCTGGCAGGTTCACCGGCTGCCCTTGCAATACAAGTTCATTGTCGATGACACGTGGACGATCAATCGGAAACTTCCCCTGGCCCAGGACGACAACATACATGTACACAGCATTCAGGACCTCGTTCATTAAGCCTGTCAAAGTCCCTCCTAGGACTAGGACGAAGCAGCAGGTTTTCCATGCCTTCCTCTCCCGATCAGACCGGGGGGCGGGGAATGCGGGACAACAAAACCCCCACATGAGATCAGTGCTTGTGGGCTGCAAAATTGTTCAGGGTCAGGCTTTAGGTCCGCAGGTTTCTTGATTCTGGGTTGATGCCAGGACGAACATGGCAACCAGAACAACGTTCTCAGTGGCTCGACTTTGAGCTCATGACTTGACAAGATCAAGCCTAGGCATTGATTGGTAAGGGTATTCCGGGTATTGCTTGCCAGGGTGCACACACCTTTACCTCTTCATGCCAAAACCTGCAGGACAGAAGCCATGTTCGTCAACATGGCAAGTGTACCTTTCAAGTGGCTTACAAGAGCCGGAGAGTCCACGTTGACCCCACAATGAGCATCCCCGACTCATGCACGACCCATGCACTTTCCTGCAATTGGTAGCCAACATGTCATGAAGAAGTCATGAAAGACAATGTGACCCGTCACGCCCCGCTCATGCCGAAGAGCTTTGAATTGCAAAGAGGGAAACGAAAAAGATGGAATTGCCAATGCGAGCATGTTAAGAGCTTGATATTGAAGCTCGTTCCAGACCAGGCGTGCCTGGTGCAGCTTCTACTCCAAGCTCCCCAAATTCAATCTCGGGGCCGGATGTGCTGGTCAACAACCTGCCTGGCATCCTGCTGGTGAAGCAGGCCTGCCCTGGTACAGCTGTGACGCAACGCGACCGGGGCATGGGAAGCACAAAGCTCGTGTTGGATGGCAGAACCAGATTCCCAGCTCCAACTTCCAGTTGTTTGGGGTCAAGCTTTTGCTCTTGGGGGTCCTGCTTGTAGTTTCTGCAGCTCCGAATTGAGTACGAAATGATCCGGCTGCAAAAGCTTTTGAGTGTCGAGTGCCAGGTCCTCAACAGACTTCACACCCGCCTTGGTTGTGAAGGATACACTGAAATCGGTGTCACCCGGCGCTGGATTAAAACAATTGACAATCGAAGCAGCACAGCAAAGCAACTCAAAACAAAGGTTCATTTCTTGGCCGATGATGCTTTGGCGATTGAGAGGCGATCCCCTGACAACGGGCACTCCGTGTGGCAGCTCTGCTCATTTGACCGCTCTCGCAGTGGTGAAGACGTGTGCAACGCATACAAATGCATAAACAAATGTAGTATACATGAGCAGCCTGTCGGCAAAAGTGTATGCAAATTGTACAAAAAACATGTTTGCACTAGATGCAGTCCAATGTAGTGTGGCGAAGGCGGCTTTCGATCCAAGGTTTGTCGTTCGCTCTGCTTTCTGGAGAGACCGCATGGGTGACGGCTTGTCCGGCGGCAGCTTTGAGGGATCTGGAACCTTGCTGGCCTGATTGCTCTTCGCTAGTCTGCTGAAACTTGGGTTCCGATCTGCTGCGCAAACTTCGGCCATCATAACTTTGTCCTTTCTCTAGCTAGAAAGGAGTCCAAAGCAAAACGGTTCACGTGTCTTAGCATTTGGAAGCCTGCCTTAGAGTTGAGCCTCGAAGCCCCGCCCTCCTCCCCACTTCCGAGGCACTGAAGAGTTGGAGGTGGACGGGATCATCGCGCACTTGCATGTCGCGGCCACATTGTTTGTCGCTTTGGCATGCTTTGGCTCTGTCGTGTGACGAAGGAACACTTGGCACCTCATACGTTTGATCTGCCAACCAGGTTTTGGCACAGCAGCCGGAACAGAGATTCACCATCGCTTTGTGACCCAGGTGGGTGATCAACATGAGAACGGCTACCGTCCGGACGGCAAGTTGGTCACAGGCCGGACTTGAGCTTAGCCGGCTTAGCCTGCCAATCTGCTAGTCTTTGAGCATGCTGAATGTACTGTATAGTCTCACTTTACTTTGCTCAAAGCTTTCATGTATCGTAAGATTGCCTTAGAATGGCCTGCGAAGAAAGCCATGTGTTCACAGGCATGGAGTGCTTTTTGCACGTCTACAGCTCCGTCCACGAGGTCGCGAATGTCTGGACGCAAGGGGGCGGCTTGACCTGCTATATAAGGTGGACATCGGAGCCGGAACTAAGTGTCCAGAGCCGCAATTACGACAGGCATTCCATGGAGAAGCCCAGGCAATTCCCGCCTCCGCCTGCACCGATTCCCGCCTGGCAGCATTCTCGTGTTCAGCACTGATGCCGCTGGGCTAATTCCTTGCCCACGGTCGTTGGAGTAAAGTGAATGCTGAAGGACATGAGACGGACACTGCTTTCCATGGGGGGCCATGCATGATGTGTCATGTGGCCCGGAACACCTTGCATCCCATGCGGTGTCAACAGCCTTTCAAAGCCCATCGGCACCATGTTCAGGTCTCGAAGACACAAGCGCGACAGAAGGCCTGCTGATGTCGCTGTTGTCTTACAATCTGTGGTTTCTGCAGAGGCTACCGACAGACAAATGTTGCAAACAGGTCCAAACTTGTGGAAGGATTTCAGTGTTTCGTGCTCTCTTGCTGCCATGAATTGTGTGTCCGTGTTCTGAGAAGGCAGTGATGGATCTGCTTGCGGCCGAACAGATCTCGAGACCTTTGCAAGGCCGCCTTCGGGCAAAGCAGCACAGCAGTTGCTTTCTCGAGAAGTAGGAAGCGCAAAGTTCAAGCACCAGCCGCATTGTAAGTCATTTACTCACTTGCCGTAGTGACTCCGACGTATCTGAGCATTTGTCTCGTCGGTCGCCCGAGGTCTCAGTTTGCACCAGGTCAACTACCTGCTGTGCCTTGCCAATGTTGAGAAATGGCTGCTTCAAGGCTTTTCGTCCAAGTGAATGCAACAAGGGAAGTCGCTTGAAAAACGCTGCGCATGGATCGCCTCAAAGTGTAGAAAACCCGAGGGCTGAGCTGAGGTGGGGTGTCCTGAGTACTGAGATTTTTTGGGGAGGGCCCCTTGCGATGCATGCACAGGAGCCACAGGGGTGTGGAAGCGCCCCGGAACAAGGGGACTGAGCGACGGGCCCGTGTTCAAGTGTCTTGTGTGATTCGTATAAGCGTGGAGGTGCCGAGAGTCGAGGGGGTCGGTTCATCTGGTCCCAGTGTGTACCCATGCCAAGCATGGCAAGGGAGGTTTCCACCCAGATCTCTTTAAGTCTTTGACACGTACTTTAGCTGCTTAGTTGGGGCATGACTTCGTCCAAGCTTTGGCTGATGTTTGTTCGATTTTCCGCATGTGGGAAACGACGCCCACAGCCGTAGCCGAGGCTATCCGCCTAGCGGGGCGGTGGGATGTTGTAACACTTAGATCGGGTTGCGCAGGCCCCGCCTGTATGTCACGCCCTGTGGTTTTCGTGTGTTCACATGGGGGGCCCCGCCTGTATGTCGCCCTGTGCTTTTCGTGAGGTCACATGGGGGGGCCCCGCCTGTATGTCGCCCTGTGCTTGTCGTGAGGTCACATGGGGAGGCCCCGCGTGTATGTCACGCCCTGTGCTTTGCGTGAGTTAACAAGGGGAGGCCCCGCCTGTATTAGTCACGGCCGGTGCTTTTCCTGAGTTCACAGGAGGAGGGTATGTCACGCCCTGTGCTTTTCGTGAGTTCACACGGGGAGGCCCTGCCTGTATGTCACGGCCTGTGCTTTTCGTGAGTTCACATGGGGAGGCCCCGCCTGTATGTCACGCCCTGTGCTTTTCGTGAGTTCACATGGGGAGGCCCGCCTGTATGTCACGGCCTGTGCTTTTCGTGAGTTCACAGGGGGAGGCCCCGCCTGTCTGTCTCGTGATGGGAGGCCCCGCCTGTATGTCACGCCCTGTGGTTTTCGTGAGTTCACATGGGGTGGCCCCGCCTGTATGTCACGCCCTGTGCTTGTCTGTATGTCACGCCCTGTGCTTTTCGTGAGTTCCCCGCCTGTATGTCACGCCCTGTGGTTTTCGTGAGTTCACATGGGGTGGCCCCGCCTGTATGTCAGGGCCTGGGCTTTTCGTGAGTTCACATGGGGAGGCCCCGCCTGTATGTCACGCCCTGTGGTTTTCGTGAGTTCACATGGGGAGGCCCCGCCTGCGTGTCAGGGGGAGGTTTCGCCTGTATGTCACGCCCCGTGCTTTTCGTGAGTTCACATGGGGAGGCCCCGCCTGTATGTCACGCCCTGTGGTTTTCGTGAGTTCACATGGGGAGGCCCCGCCTGTATGTCACGTCCTGTGCTTTTCGTGAGTTCACATGGGGAGGCCCCGCCTGTATGTCACGCCCTGTGCTTTTCGTGAGTTCACATGGGGAGGCCCCGCCTGTATGGCCCTGTGGTTTTCGTGAGTTCACATGGGGAGGCCCCGCCTGTATGTCACGCCCTGTGCTTTTCGTGAGTTCACATGGGGAGGCCGCGCCTGTATGTCACGCCCTGTGCTTTTCGTGAGTTCACATGGGGAGGCCCCGCCTGTATGTCACGATTTGTGCTTTTCGTGAGTTCACATGGGGAGGCCCCGCCTGCATGTCACGCCCTGTGCTTTTCGTGTGAGTTCACATGGGGAGGCCCCGCCTGTATGTCACGCCCTGTGATTTTCGTGAGTTCACATGGGGAGGCCCCGCCTGTATGTCACGCCCTGTGCTTTTCGCTGTGCTTTTCGTGAGTTCACATGGGGAGGTCCCGCCTGTATGTCACGCCCTGTGCTTTTCGTGTGCTTTTCGTGTGCTTTTCGTGAGTTCACATGAAGAGGCCCCGCCTGTATGTCACGCCCTGTGCTTTTCGTGAGTTCACATGGGGTGGCCCCGCCTGCACGTGAGTTCACATGGGGAGGCCCCGCCTGTATGTCACGCCCTGTGCTTTTCGTGAGTTCACATGAAGAGGCCCCGCCTGTATGTCACGTCCTGTGCTTTGCGTGAGTTCACATGGGAGGCCCCGCCTGTATGTCACGCCCTGTGCTTTTCGCGAGTTCACATGGGGAGGCCCCGCCTGTATGTCACGCCCTGTGCTTTTCGTGAGTTCACATGGGGAGGCCCCGCCTGTGCGTCACGCCCTGTGCTTTTCGTGAGTTCACATGGGGAGGCCCCGCCTGCATGTCACGCCCTGTGCTTTTCGTGTGAGTTCACATGGGGAGGCCCCGCCTGTATGTCACGCCCTGTGATTTTTGTGAGTTCACATGGGGAGGCCCCGCCTGTATGTCACGCCCTGTGCTTTTCGCTGTGCTTTTCGTGAGTTCACATGGGGAGGTCCCGCCTGTATGTCACGCCCTGTGCTTTTCGTGAGTTCACATGGGGAGGCCCCGCCTGTATGTCACGGCCTGTGCTTTTCGTGAGTTCACGCCCTGTGCTTTTCGTGAGTTCACATGGGGAGGCCCCACCTGGGGAGGTCCCGCCTGTATGTCACGCCCTGTGCTTTTCGTGAGTTCACAGGGGGAGGCCTGGCCTGTATGTCACGCCCTGTGCTTTTCGTAGGAGGCCCCGCCTGTATGTCACGCCCCGTGCTTTTCGTGAGTTCACGTGGGGATGCCCCGCCTGTATGTCAGGGCCTGGGCTTTTCGTGAGTTCACATGGGGAGGCCCCGCCTGTATGTCACGCCCTGTGGTTTTCGTGAGTTCACATGGGGTGGCCCCGCCTGTATGTCACGCCCTGTGGTTTTCGTGAGTTCACATGGGGAGGCCCCGCGTGTATGTCACGCCCTGTGCCATTGCGAGCGCCCAGGGGGTCCGCTAATTGATGTTGCCCCACTTGCCCCACTTGCCCCACTTGCCTTTCCAGAAGAGCTAATTGATGTTGCCCCACTTGCCCCACTTGCCCCACTTGGTGGCCCGGAAAAGCTAATTGATGTTGCCCCACTTGCCCCACTTGCCCCACTTGCCCCACTTGCCCCACTTGCCCCACTTGCCCCACTTGCCCCACTTGCCTCAGGAGTAATCCCTGCTGCCTGGGTAACTGGGGCAAGTGGGGCAAGTGGGGCAAGTGGGGCAAGTGGGGCAAGCGCCCCCCCCCCCCCTCGCCTCGCCGCGCCACAAGTCTGCCTCAAATCAGGCTGCGTTTGAGGCAGACTTATGGTTGTAGGGCAGGCCCTAGCCAAGTAGAACCTTGAGTGCTGTTGGACCCTAAAATGACCCTAAAATGACCAACCTAGCCACACGTCTGCCTCAAATCGGGCTGCATTGAGACGAGGGGAAGGGGAGAGAAGGGAGGGGGGGGGGGGAACACAGACAAGAAAGACTATTTTGAGGGGAAGGTGGGGGGGGGGGAAGGGGTGACAACACGAAAGAGGCCAAGTCTGCCTCAAACACAGCCCGATTTGAGGCAGACTTGTCAGGCCACAGAAGGGGGCCATTTTGAGATGAAGGACGGGGAGGGGAGGAGGATCAGGAAGGGTGGGGGAGGCGGGGGGGGAGTTTGGGGGGGGGAGGTGGGGGGAACACGATCAAGAGTAGGAAACCGGCACGACAAGTCTGCCTCAAACGCAGCCGGATTTGAGGCAGACTTGTCAGGCAACACAGGGGGGGATTTTAAGGGGAAGGGCGGGGAGGGGGAGGGGGGAAGGAAGGGAAACGCAACATGAAAGGGGCAACAAGATTTGAGGCAGACTTGTCAGGCCATGGGGGGGGGGCGGTGGGGGGGGGCGGGGGGGGGGTGGGGGGCGGGGGGGGGGGGGGGGGCGGGGGGTTGCCCACTTGCCCCACTTGCCCCACTTGCCCCACTTGCCCCACTTGCCCCACTTGCCCCACTTGCCCCACTTGCCCCACTTGCCCCACTTGCCCCACTTGCCCCACTTGCCGCACTTGCCCCTTGCCCCACGCCCCACTTGCAGGGTGGGCTGGGGTAGGAGGGGGGCGAGTGGGCAAGTGGGGCAAGTGGCAAGCGGGGCAAGTGGCAGAAATCACTTAGCGGTTAAGGCAGGGCAAGTGGGGCAAGTGGGGCAAGTGGGGCAAAGTGGTTTTCGGTAAGGGAGCACAGCAAGTGGGGCAAGCGGGGCAAGTGGCAGAAATCATTTAGCGGTCCCCGTTTGCACGCGCACTGCCCTGTGCTTTTCGTGAGTACACATGGGGAGGCCCCGCCTGTATGTCACGCCCTGTGCTTTTCGCTGTGCTTTTCGTGAGTTCACATGGGGAGGCCCCGTCTGTATGTTACGCCCTGTGCTTGAGTTCACATGGGGAGGCCCCCTGTATGTCACGCCCTTGTTCACAGGGGGAGGCTCCGCCTGTATGTCACGCCCTGTGGTTTTCGTGTGTTCACATGGGGAGGCCCCGCCTGTATGTCACGCCCTGTGCTTTTCGTGAGTTCACATGGGGAGGCCCCGCCTGTATGTCACGCCCTGTGCTTTTCGTGAGTTCACATGGGGAGGCCACGCCTGTATGTCACGCCCTGTGCTTTTCGTGAGTTCACATGGGGAGGCCCCGCCTGTAAGTCACGCCCTGTGCTTTTCGTGAGTTCACATGGGGAGGCCGCGCCTGTATGTCACGCCCTGTGCTTTTCGTGAGTTCACATGGGGAGGCCCCGCCTGTATGTCACGATTTGTGCTTTTCATGAGTTCACATGGGGAGGCCCCGCCTGCATGTCACGCCCTGTGCTTTTCGTGAGTTCACATGGGGAGGCCCCGCCTGTATGTCACGCCCTGTGCTTTTCGTGAGTTCACATGGGGAGGCCCCGCCTGTATGTCACGCCCTGTGCTTTTCGCTGTGCTTTTCGTGAGTTCACATGGGGAGGCCCCGCCTGTATGTCACGCCCTGTGCTTTTCGTGAGTTCACAGGGGGAGGCCCCGCCTGTATGTCACGCCCTGTGCTTTTCGTGTGCTTTTCGTGTGCTTTTCGTGTGCTTTTCGTGAGTTCACATGAAGAGGCCCCGCCTGTATGTCACGCCCTGTGCTTTTCGTGAGTTCACATGGGGTGGCCCCGCCTGCACGTGAGTTCACATGGGGAGGCCCCGCCTGCATGTCACGCCCTGTGCTTTTCGTGAGTTCACATGAAGAGGCCCCGCCTGCATGTCACACCCTGTGCTTTGCGTGAGTTCACATGGGAGGCCCCGCCTGTATGTCACGCCCTGTGCTTTTCGCGAGTTCACATGGGGAGGCCCCGCCTGTATGTCACGCCCTGTGCTTTTCGTGAGTTCACATGGGGAGGCCCCGCCTGGGGTGCTTTTCGTGAGTTCACATGGGAGGCCCCGCCTGTATGTACGCCCTGTGCTTTCGTCCACATGTGTATGTCACGCCCTTCACATTGCATGTGTTCACATGGGGAGGCCCCGCTGTCTGTGCTTTTCGTGAGTTTAACATGGGAGGCCCCGCCTGTATGTCACGCCCTTTGCTTTTCGTGTGTTCACATGGGGAGGCCCCGCCTGCATGTCACACCCTGTGCTTTTCGTGAGTTCACATGGGGAGGCCCCGCCTGTACGTCACGCCCTTTGCTTTTCGTGTGTTCACATGGGGAGGCCCCGCCTGCATGTCACGCCCTGTGCTTTTCGTGTGAGTTCACATGGGGAGGCCCCGCCTGTATGTCACGCCCTTTGCTTTTCGTGAGTTCACAGTTCACATGGGGAGGCCCCGCCTGCATGTCACGCCCTGTGCTTTTCGTGTGAGTTCACATGGGGAGGCCCCGCCTGTATGTCACGCCCTTTGCTTTTCGTGTGTTCACATGGGGAGGCCCCGCCTGCATGTCACACCCTGTGCTTTTCGTGAGTTCACATGGGGAGGCCCCGCCTGTATGTCACGCCCTGTGCTTTTCGTGAGTTCACATGGGGAGGCCCCGCCTGCATGTCACGCCCTGTGCTTTTCGTGTGAGTTTATATGGGGAGGCCCCGCCTGTATGTCACGCCCTTTGCTTTTCGTGTGTTCACATGGGGAGGCCCCGCCTGCATGTCACACCCTGTGCTTTTCGTGAGTTCACATGGGGAGGCCCCGCCTGTACGTCACGCCCTTTGCTTTTCGTGTGTTCACATGGGGAGGCCCCGCCTGCATGTCACGCCCTGTGCTTTTCGTGTGAGTTCACATGGGGAGGCCCCGCCTGTATGTCACGCCCTTTGCTTTTCGTGAGTTCACATGGGGAGGCCCCGCCTGCATGTCACACCCTGTGCTTTTCGTGAGTTCACATGGGGAGGCCCCGCCTGTATGTCACGCCCTTTGCTTTTCGTGTGTTCACATGGGGAGGCCCCGCCTGCATGTCACGCCCTGTGCTTTTCGTGTGAGTTCACATGGGGAGGCCCCGCCTGTATGTCACGCCCTTTGCTTTTCGTGAGTTCACATGGGGAGGCCCCGCCTGCATGTCACACCCTGTGCTTTTCGTGAGTTCACATGGGGAGGCCCCGCCTGTATGTCACGCCCTGTGCTTTTCGTGAGTTCACATGGGGAGGCCCCGCCTGCATGTCACGCCCTGTGCTTTTCGTGTGAGTTCACATGGGGAGGCCCCGCCTGCATGTCACACCCTGTGCTTTTCGTGAGTTCACATGGGGAGGCCCCGCCTGTATGTCACGCCCTGTGCTTTTCGTGAGTTCACATGGGGAGGCCCCGCCTGCATGTCACGCCCTGTGCTTTTCGTGTGAGTTCACATGGGGAGGCCCCGCCTGTATGTCACGCCCTGTGATTTTTGTGAGTTCACATGGGGAGGCCCCGCCTGTATGTCACGCCCTTTGGTTTTCGTGAGTCCACATGGGGAGGCCCCGCCTGTATGTCACGCCCTGTGCTTTTCATGAGTTCACATGGGGAGACCCCTCCTGCGTGTCACGCCCTGTTTTTTAGCCTCTGCCAGACCCCAGGTCAGCTAGAGTTGTGCCATTATCTTGGTGCTGACTGTTGTGATAGCCGATGAAGCCGATACACCGGGCCTGTCTGCAAGGTACTCCTGCGAGGCAGAGGAAAGGGACCGGTCGAACGGGGCACGAGGCGTGCTCCTTTGCCAAGCCTCCAGCTCCGGGCTACGTGTCGAGGGGTCAGCCCCAGAGCCCGATTCTGAAACGAAGCCACGTGAGCATGCTTTGTGCAGCTGTCGATTGAAGCTAGCATCGGATGACACGGCAGTCATCCGAAATCAGCTACGATGCATGTCTGAAGCTGAAGCGGCCACTGGTGTCAATTCCCGGTTCTTGCGAAGCGCAACGCACAAACCTACGACGCCAAACCGCAGCAAATAGGAAGAATGCACCCTTCACCCTGCATCACTGCATCCTGACCTGCCTCCTTTCCAGGCGCCTACGAGATTCCGGGCTTTGGCCCGTTTGCCTACTGTGGCCTTATGGGAGTCTGTGCCTTTCAGAGAAAAGTCCAGTTTCATCTTGGGCCGAGCTTCACTGAAAAAGAGGGCTCTGAAAGCAACTTTGAGCTTTGAGGCGCTGCCTTGGATGAGGCCAGGAGGCAGTACACCGAAGCCGAGCTTCTCACCAGTCCAGCACCTCGGATGGCATTTCACATGGCATATATGGGTGGCGATACTTCTCAACTCTGTCTGCTCGCCCTGCAACTGAACAGCTGCCATAAACCTGCCTAGGTTCTTGCAAACGTGCGGCAGGGCGATTGGCTTATGGCTTGTTTGACCCAACGCCTGGTCCACATGCCGGGGCTCGAGATGGTGAAGGCGAGCCAGCAACCTTTCAAGTGTTGGATTTGCAGAGGCACACGAGGAGCAACATTCTTGAGATCATTGGCCAAAGGCTCATGTCATCACACCTTCAGAGGAATGGTTGGAGAAGGCTGCAGGCGTCCTTGCCAACTGCCCACGCAAGCTAGCTCCGCACCTTGGCTTGGTGGCCAGAAATGCTGCGAGACCAGCCAGCCTTTCGATATGGGCACGTTCTATGTGACAGCAGTGAAAGGGTCCAGGGGAAGGCCGGGGAGCGCACCTTCATAAAAGGCAGTGTGGCATTGGATTGCAAGATTTTGCAAAGGTGGGAAAACATGTTAGTGAACTGACCAAGATGGACATAAAGCAGGTTGTAGGACGCTGTGCCTGAACTTAGTGTACGAGGTGGAAGGCCCTACATGGAGTGGAAGTAGCGGAAGTACTGGGAAGTAATGGAAGTAATGGAAGTAATGGAAGTAATGGAAGTAATGGAAGTAATGGAAGTAATGGAAGTAATGGAAGGAGTGGAAGTAATGGGAGTAATGGGAGTAATGGGAGTAATGGGAGTAATGGGAGTAAGGGGAGTAATGGGAGTAATGGAAGTAATGGTGCTAAATCCACCTGCTCTTTGTGCAAGCATCCGATTACGCATGGACTTGTCACCGTCACGATACCTGAGGCTTGGTGAAGGCTTTGTTAAGCTGGGCATCGGCTCTTGAGTTTGTGTTGCACATCTCTTTGAAGCAGAGGTTCTACTTTGACCTCATGGTGCCCGGGCTTTGTGCCGCGGCAAGCAAATTGCCCCCCGGCCTAATCGGGACAGGGAATGGCATTTGGTGTCGCACTTCGTGTGCGAAGGAGGGCAGGAGCATCGTGGCTAATCCGGTCGCTAAGTGATGACTCCAGCCTGTGGCGGATTCTTGCGTACGCTTGGGGGCGCTTGCGGATGTTTGCGGACGCTACATACACGGCCAGGTCACCTCTCCACCCTCGGACCCCCAACTCTAAAACGAGAACCCGCTGCTACGCATGCACGCATTCGGGAAGAAGACAACCGTAGCACCTTGTAACACCCACGCTTCTAGTAAAGTTCCCCGACAAAAGGGTGAAGATCTTAAGAGCTTTCAACATCCATGTTTCGAAGCAGTACTCAACAAAACGAGAAGCTTACCTCAGATGCCTGCCGTGCCCAAGATTCGAATGAAGTTTCCCAGGAAAATGAGAAGATGCCCCTAGATAGAAGATGATCTTCGGTGCCGTCCACACCAAAGCTTCGAACAAAGAGCCCGAGAAGGAATAAACAGTACTTTAATTAGATGGCTTCGACACCCATGCTTCGAATGAAGTTCAGACAAAGAGGATCTCACCTTAGACGCCTGCAGCCACTTGCTTCGCTTCTAACGATTTGGAGTTTCTATCCCGTGGAACTACCATTGCTAGACTGTGTCGTGTGTGAGTTTCGCCGCATGTTCTTGCCTTTCGCTTCCGTTGCTTTCCCGTGAACATCATGAAAACGCTGATCCTTGAAGTGGGTCCTCTGGTGATCCAGGATCCAGCGATTGCTCAAGCCCGGATGGAAAAGAAAGGGGGAGGGGGACAGCCATCTTCGAGACAAGCCCGAAGCTGGAGTGGGACAGGCTTCTCGACCTGTCCTCCGACTTCGTCTCGGAATTCAATGGTGCCTTGGGGTCGTTTTGAGGTTGCCTTTGCGTTGCCTTGGGCTTGGGGTGGTTGGATGTAGGCCTGGCGCTCAAGCCGTGTAGGTGGCGAGGTGGACTGGGCCTTGTTTGGGTGTCCCATTCCAATGTCAGGAGCAGCATCGAGGATCCTTATTTTGTTCCCCACGCTCCCTCAGGAGCTTCTGATCTGATTCGAGATGTCGCACTGGCAACCACCCAGCTCTTGGCAGCATTTGTCTTTGTCTTGGGGTCGCTTGTTGATAAGAAATCAAGTCGTTGGTATGCACTTTGTGGCTCCAGCTGAGCTCCAGGTTTTGGGGTGCGACAAAGTCTGCGCCGCTGCATTGGGACCTGGCACAGCGCGATGGCTGGCACAAGCTGCCCTCGCTGTGTGTGCCTTGGTGCAGCTAGGAGTTTGCCCGTGTTCTCTTCTTCACAGGCTCTGGCAAAAAAGTGCCCTTGCCCGGCATGCTTCCAGCTCGTCGACTCCACCTTGAAGTGTTCGGAGATGCATCTGTAATTTCTGGGATTCTTCGTCAGGTTGAGTCACATAGTCTACACGGGCTAAAGTCTAAAGGCGCGCTCTCTGGCATGGCTTGTTTCGCAACGCGTCCTGGCAACAGCAATCCATAAAGGGGCCTGATGGCAACAGACCTTTTTTCTCAGAAGGCGGCTTGCAGCTTTTGACTGTTTAAGGGTAGCCGAGGCTGGCCTCCCACACTTCGCAGCCGGCTTTATGCGGAACTGGGGCCGGGACACCTTCATCGCGCTCAAGGCACCCATGGAGCGCACGGAGCGCATGGATCCCCTCGAATCCTTAGAGCGAAGATGGTTCACCAATGATTCGCGATCTCAGTGAACTGTGAAGCCAGGGGTGCCTGCTGGTCACGGGCCACTTCCAGGAGGCCCCCGTGTGCCTGACTGATACTTGCCCACGGCACCCAGACACGAATCACGAGAGATCACGAGAGCAGATCCCAGGCTCGGGACACTCTTCTGGTCTATGCCAGTGTCATTCGACATGGCCTGTGCCCAAACCTCTTGGATGCCGCCAACCGCCCGCGCTACAACGCTCGTGACGCAACCTGGTTCTTCATGCAGGCTCGAAAGCGTGATTTCAATCCGCTCCGTCCCGGCTTACAGCTTTCCGGATCCAGATGTCTTTGGCTTTGTCTCGTCGTGTGAGTAGCCAGAGGTCTTGTTAGGGGTGCGCTGTCTGTGTACCGGCCAGGCGATTCAAGATTACGTGGCAGAGTCACCGGAGGGTGAGAGCTTCCTGTCCACCCCGGTCAGCTTGAAGTGGCCAGTCAAGGACCCCCGGGCCAGCTTCACAATTATGGCAGGGCAGTGCTTGGCCAACACAGGGTTGCAGCCAGTGGCTCTGAATGGACACAGACTGCCTGCTGTCATAGCTGTCGAGAAGTGCAGCTGCCGCAGGATTGGGATCCAGATCTTGCTCATGTGGAGGTCACGCATCTGCAAAAAACTCACGGGCTGACAGCTGGTGCCAGCTCGAACCTGCTGTTGATGGTGGAGTCCGCACATCCATTCCCTTGCAATGCCATGCAGGTGAAGACCATAGCCGACGTAATCCATCTCATATTCTCAGCGCACGCGAAGGCTGGACGGGGGTCGAATAAGGGCCAGGGTAACAGGCTGTGGGACGGCGATGTTCGAGAACTTGAAGTTGTGGAAGTCATGCCGCTAGACATGCGTCTTATGGCAGAGTTTATAGATGCACGCATCCGCCCCCGTGCGCAGCTTACGCATATGCCGCGTATGCCCTGTGCTCGGTCAGCTTGTTGCAGGGCATCAGCTTCCGCGAGTGGGGTGCAGGACGAGGTCCTGACGCTGGAAAAGGCACCCTGGCCCAGGGAACCCAGAGCATTTTTCCCGGTGCGAAGACAATGGCCACACATTGTGGACGGCGGCAAAAAAGCTTTGCCATGGAAGGAATCGATGATGACATGAGCGAGTGGGGTTTCGATGTCAACGTAAGGCTGGGCATCGGAGGGATGGGGTGCTGCAAGAAGAGCCAGGCATGCAGAATTATACAGACCGTTACAGACCTGCCAACCTCTGAGAATCTCCGGGGGACGTTTCCAAGGTGTGACATGTGTGACCTGTCGTGTCTCGAATCATCTCTTCCACGCCTCGTGTCCCGCGTGAACTTTTTGAGTTCTTGCGAGGCTTGACGAGAAGACAGGCTTGATCTTCGGAGGAAGCGAGCATAACTGTGGTCACTCGGTTTGGCAACTCCCATGACATAGCGAAATCGTCGCTTTCAAAGTGACCGATTCACCTTCAACCTTTTCGCAAATCAAGGACCCAGAACACTACGTAGGCCCTTGGGATATTCTATACATTCCCGTATTTGGGTTTAAGTGAATGATATTATTTAGGAGTACTTTTATCGTGCTTTGAGGGCCCTCCTAGAGAGTCCATGACCGCCAACAGCATATAACATGCCTAGGTGTGGTGCTCGTCACTCGCTCGACTGGTTTAGATCTGAAGGAACAGCTGACACTTCGGATTAGCTTCCACAGACTAGAAGCGGACTGCGACTTGTGGCCTTGTAGGAGAAGGGGTTCAGGGAGATGCAAACCAATGCTAGACGCGGCAATTTCAATCCTCGGCGCTTCACGCAGAAGTTCCTTCAAGGCAACCCATGTTCGAAAACCGCGCAGCACATGTCAATGTTCTTCATATGTTTCCCATTTCCCGTGCAATACTGGGAGCTGAGGCACATGGATGGACAAGATGGGCTCTTCGGCAAAGGCTCCCAAGCCGACGAGAGCACTGGACTCTTTCAATTTCAGTTGGTCCTAAGCTCCTGGCAAAGAGCCTACTGATCCGAAGCCTGACAACCGGCAGCTGCCAAAGCGTGTGAGAAGCTCAGCTAGAACCCCGCGAGGCCGGCAACAAGGGAAAACCTGCCACACCTCGAGATGGCGCAGCCGTGGAGCCATGGCTATGACAGACGGCTTCTTTGTGCTTTTGTGAGTGCTTAATTAGTGAAATCGTATCGTTGCAGCAGATCAGGGCTTGCCTGACAGGTCAAGGGGGTGGCTGTTCGAAACTTTTGGTGTGTAAAAAGCCAGACGCGACTAGTTGTTAGTTGCTTACAGCTGTAGTAGCTACAGCTGCTATTATGGCTGCTATGGGTTGAATAAAGGTTTGAAAGACGACTTCGGACTTGCCTTTGGCAAGGGGTTTGCGCTTGATCAAACTGTTGCTTTCGCCTCGTGTGCCTCGGACTTGATCGTGCTCGTGCTCTGCAAATTGCCCTTGCCTCTAGCCTTGCCCTTGTCTTCGCAGGCCACTCAAGTTCCCTCCTTCCCTCCAAGGAGATCATTGGTCTTCTCAAATCAGCTCTCCGATGGGTCTCTGGTTTGAGAGACTCGGCTTAGCTGTGTCAGGTCTTTGGTGTTGTGTGGGCTTCGGTACCGTCCTGAATGAGCTTCGGAACACACTTCCTGAGTGGGTTTGAGATCGGGGATCACAAAGAACAAGGGGCACGCAGTCCTACATAGTCATGTGCTGCGCCTGGGAGGCTCGGGTGAAAGGGTTGCATGATTCCTTAGGTGCGCACGTGTTGCCATTTTGGGTTGCATGGCTGAAGCCTTTCAGTTAAGCCGATTGTCTTGCACGATTCCTGTGGCAGGGCTTTGCCTTAGGATTTAAGGGCCACGGCTAGGGGTGGGCGGCAGCATCACGTGGCTCAAATACTTCGCATGGGTAGACCTGACGCATGTGCTCGTCGAACCGTCCTACCATGACCCAGATCCTCAGCGAAAAGCACTGGCCCAGGCAGAGAAGTCTTCCCCTACGAGCAAGTCAGGACGGCGTCGGGTCAGCAGCTGACATACAAAGACTGGGATGGCCGACTGGCAGAGAACTTTGAGCGCTTGCAACTGAGCCGCCACCCAGTCAGACTTTTCCTTTGCTTTCAATGTGAGCGGCCAAGAACATTGGGAGCGTTTTCGTGTTGAGGTACTGCAGAAGCACTGTAGATTGTTGTGTAGCAGCCAGTCCTCCCTCTTTGTAGGCATGTGTCATCATATTCAACTCTTTGGCACTGTGTGGTTTCAGCCCTCGCTGAGTTCTTGCAACAAGCCGAGACAAGCTGCGTAAACAGCAGAAGCAGGTTCTGGATTGACCCAGATGAGAAAACTGGAGCTTCAGTTGCTGGTATCTACCGCGACACGCTTGGAGCCACACGCAGCCAGGGTGTTGTGCAGAATGGTTTTCTGTCCGAGGCGTTCCCTGTAGTCGCATCAGCTCCTGCCACGTTGCTTAGCATGAAAGCGTTGTGCAGAAGGCAAATGGCAAGATGCCCAGCTGCGGCCGAACTTTTGCATCGCCATGACAGTCGCTCCGGAGCTGTTTCTACCTGACCACGCAAACACTGCGCTTCAGGTTGGGGCGGCGAGGGGTCAATACTGATTAGCGTAACACAGAGGGATCAGCAGAGGACATCAGAGGACAAATGCTGCGATAGCTGTGTGCCCAAGCTATGCGCAGCTACCCTTGAGCTAGGTTGCCGCGAGTCGGCTGGTTGGCCCGTTGGGGATGCGCACGCTGGACCCTTCAGACAAGGAGAACACTTGACATTGTTCTGGCACCTGAGAATCATGACAGATGGTGCTGTGAGGTTCATGTTGCCGGCACGCACAATTCAAGTAGGGCCAGGTTGTAGTTGTTGCTGGTGCGGGTGCGGTGGATTTTGCTTGTGATGCAGACAGGGTGTGTGATGGGAACGCTGGCTTCTGTAAAGGAGTACCGCGGAGACTACCACAACGACAACGACTCAAATGATCAGTCGATCGCTCATGGGTGGAATTACCATCAAGGTCCTGAGTGGGTATGGCCACTCGGGTTTTTCCTCGAGGCTGGGGTGTACCAGAATTGTCATGCTTAAGAACCTTGATTTGTATTGTTCTAGACGACAACAGACGATACATCCTCAGCACCAAGAGAACGTCGAACTTGCGGAATTCGTGAAGGCTTGGCACCACTTCGGCTCACTGGAGACTTCTTCACCTGCACCCGCGCGCTTCGCAATGCGCAGCTTTATTGCATATTGCCGCTAGCGACTATGCTATTCCCACAGTAATTGCTTGTAAGCGTGCAAGCTCAAGATGCGCCAGCCACATGCTCAGCCAGGGGATTCAGGGCTTCGAGCCTTCGAGCCTGCGAGCTGTCTGACTTTTGTGGACGATTGTTGCTCCACCATGATCAGGAAGTTCTCGTGCCAGGAAGTATTGCCCCATGCCTTCAGTTTTGCCTGACCCTCCGGTCCATCTCAGAATGGCTGCTGCCACATCGAGAGATGCTCCGGAAAGCACCATGGCGGTCGTTGCCAGAGTCCCTAGAGCTGCACCAGTTTGTATGGCCCAGTGATACGAAACTCCATAAGCCTCTAAGCCAGTCATGGTAAGGCAGGTCAGGCTTGACACAGCTTTCCAGTGCGCGTATGCCATGCAAGACCTCCTGCAAGGGGGTGTCGGTCGCTGCGACTCCTTTCTGCTTGTGAGCCCCCCTGGTCAGTGCGACTGAAGAAACCCTGGGGTGCTTGATGCTGAGCACCGATAGACACTTGTGGCCAGCTGTTCGGGATGGGCTTTCGAGTATGTTAGTTATTCTGTGGTCCCTTTCATATCTGAGGCTGACAAACAGCAATGGTGAGCACTGCCACCACTCGTGCCCTGCCCAGGCAGGATATGGCGGATCTTGTGTTTTGCATGAGGCCTTCTCGTTGCAGTGTACTATTGGAGCCCCATCAAGCATCATCCTGTTGGTCCTGTTGCATTCTCAAGGCCTGGAGCCTCGCAACACTGCTGAGCGCCCTTCGGACCATGACTTTGCAGGCCTGAGCCTGAACCCGGGCAGGAGCCTGCTTGAGAGATTTGAGAGTCATGTAAGCAATCCCCGCGAATAGTCCTCCCAAAGCCATCAAGCTGGACTGGCAAAAAAAAAGTTTCGGCCAGGGCCACAAACTCTTTAACCGTTCCGAGTGTGAATGCAAGAGGCCCCCAGGGCAAAGGAAGGAACTAAAGGCACTTTCCAGACGCCACTGCACGGCTCCAATAGTACATCCGCATGCGCCCAACAAAACTTGCAGTTCTGCAGCACATCAATAAGACACCCAAAGATGCAGAGATGCTTTTGAACAGCTGTGCCACTGAGCTTCCGCTGCCCCGATGGGCGACTTTTTGAAAAGACAGGTTCTTGTTGCAAACGCTTTGTGATGATTTGGAGTACGACTGCATCTACCTAAAAGTTCTTTCCAGAAGCAAGTCAGGTCAAGCAGGTGATTAGCCTGTACATGGACAGAAAGACATACTGGGTGGAGCATGGTCTCGCAGATTTGAATCTCAGAGTCGAGCAGCCGTGGGCAAGCCTCGACCCAGATCATCACTTGACGCCTTTGAGGCCTTTGCAACTGTCTGGTCACGTAGAGGCACGTGCAGCAACTGTCGTTAATGATAGAGTCTGACGCGAGGCTGCGCGTTGCTTCTGCCTTCAGCCTCGATACACATGCTGTTGAGGCGTCTCGAGGTTTTGTTCCCGTTCAGGCATCCGCTTCAAGCGCAGAATGCCCGACTTCGATACTCATGCGAAGTCTGTTCATGTCAAAAGCGAAACATGTGCGTGCTCTCAGTATTTCGAGATTCTTGGTGGTGCGGCCAAAATCAAGATTTTGCAGGATATTGCACGGATGACATTGCAATGACCGTGCTCTGCCTGCTGGGGTTTCTTGGGGGGTTGAGGCCGTTGTGTCCTGGAGCCGACTATTGTTGTTGAAAGCGATGCCTCGAAGGAAGATGAAAATGATGAAACCCATCCTTTGCCCTCATCGCTTTTGCCCTGCGTTGGCTCAAGATGCCATGTCTGTATCTTGCATGCTTCAGCCATAAGCTTGTGTGTGCGTATATGTGGTTTTCTGGGGCGCTTTGGTCATTTTGAGGGTTCTTTTCGCCGAGCCTTCACGGGGAGGGGCTTCCAGGACCAGTAGAAGGGGTTGCAGGAGGGCCATGGCGGAGGCGAAGCGGCCAAAGGTGACCCTTATCGCCACTCCGAGATAACAAGAAACTTTCCAAAACGGTTACAGGCATCACCTCGCCCTCCTTATATACTCTTCCGAGCAGTCTTTGGCCGTAATTACAATTCATGTCAATACTGGGCGATCTGAGGCAAAATCCGATGCCAGTCGCAGTGAGCCAAAAGCGCCTGGTGACTTGGGCAGATGAGTTAGGTTCAGATCGGAGAATGGCGGGTGGGAGGTTGGGGCGTGTGAGGGCTTCCATGGTTCTCCGACCGAAACGTGTCTTTCACGCACTTCACACATGCGCAAATCTGCAGAAAGGCCATTGTCAATGCGTTCCACTGTCTGGTTAGGAGATGGCCGGCTGCGACCCGCCCCCGCGCAGCTTTGATCAAGAGTGGGGAGAGGGGCGGGCAGGATGTGGGGGAGGGCCGAGTTGGAACTACACTGGATGGTAGGTTTTTTAGGACCCCAGGGTGGCAAGCAGCTGCAGAGGCGACTTGTCAAGGCAGAGGTCGAAAGGATTGGGTCCTGGGTGGCGCCTTCTTCGCCAGAAGGCATGCGGGCACATTCCTGAGCCTTGACCTTCAGGTCTCGGCAGGAGCCCCAAGCCCAAGCAGTGGCTGACGTAGAGATTCAGAAGGCTGGGCTGCTGGGCTCCTCTTCTGCTTCTTCTTTTGCTTCTTCTTCTTCTTCTTTTTTACTGCATGCAAGTATGACGAAATTATCGTGCCCAGCCTGTTTGTTAGTGTCACGGTTGCAACTGGTGCAATTAAGCCTGAAGAGCAAATCACAGTACTGCGTGCCACACGAAGACCTTGAGCGGCTTGCAGAGATTTGCCAGGTTATCACAAGTGGAGACCGGCTACGCCCCGCGCCAGCTGTGCCTGGACAGCACTTTCAAAAGGAAAAGCGCAAGCACAAGATAGGGTCTTCTGTTTTCAAAGTGTGACACCTGGAGGTATGCACAAACCGTGGATCAAGCGGTGAGAAACACATGAACACTTAACGTATCATTCGGTGAGATGTCGCCAGCGTGTGCGACCACACGACACACTCATGCCGAGCATGTCTTGAACGGTGCTTACGATAAACTGCTACCGGATACAGACCTGTTTTCACTGAGTGAAGGCGAAGGTTAACGGGGTGGCCAAGTCTGCAACTGCTGCGACGCGGACGGCCGCTTGTCTTGGTGTGGGATGAGAAGAGAGCAGGGTAGAGGGAGCTGTGAGCGCACAAACGCGCCCGGCCAGAGCATTGAGCAAAAGATTTGAGTAAGCAGAGTAAAGCCGAATGGCAAAACCTGTGCGGTCCCAGGTTCCTACTCCACAGAAAACGAAGGTTGGCGTCAAGCGCACAGCAGCGGCAGCCGGACTAGAGAGGAAGGGCGCAAGCAACGCATTGAAGGTCGGCACTCTTGTGGGAGGTTGTGGCATGTTGTGGCCTCTAGTGGTTCCACGCTTGTGGTGCATCGGTACAGGACTCCCAGACAGGCATGAGATTGTGGCAAAGTCGTAGCCACGCCTTGGCCAGGTTGGTGTGCCTCCCCGTGTGGAGTTTCCCAAAGCGCCAGCTGCTCTTGGGCTTCATGTAGATGCTGTGTTTTCGGTGTAACATGACATAAATATAGTGCCGATAAGAAGGCTACTTATCGTAGCAGAGAAACATGTGACTGTGTTTCTACGTTTCTTCAAGAATTCCCTGCAATTTCCAGGTTGCAGCCCCTGCTGTCGCTGCCACGACAGTCAGATCCAACGACGCGAAAGTCGCACTCGACTTAGGAGATCTCAGAAAGCCAATGATGAGTGGTTTCCACAGTTTCCACTGACTCCTGAGCTGAGGTCACAATCACTTCTGCACCCCCCGTCAGGCCTCCTGCTAGGCCGCAGCTTGGCTCAGATAGCTTTCAAGCATTTTCAAGCAGTCAGCGTTGCCGCCTTCGCCGTCCACTCCAGGAAGGCCGATCCCTCTCTCGTGTCCTTCAACGTGGGTGGCCAAGTCTTCCAGATCTCCACGAAGGTGCGCGGTGGTGATTTGTGCTGATTGCACACAGCCACATTGGCCATTCATTTTGGCCATTGCACCATGGAGCTGTTGCAGAAGATTCGCAGGCAGTGAAAGCCAAGCCGGAGACCTTGCTTGCCAGATTACTGGCCAAAGACGGAGGCACCTTCGAAGCACCAGAAAGCCCTCAACGCAACACCGAAAGCACAAAGCTCTCCCCTCGAAGTGGTTCGACACCCTTTTTGAGCATACGTGGGCATGCATAGTGTAGCTATACCAGCTCGTTTGCTCATGTTGACTTTGTTGGTTGTGTGTCTCTGTGTGTGCGTGTGCGTGTGCGTGCGTGCGTGCGTGCGTGCGTGCGTGCGTGCGTGCGTGCGTGCGTGCGTGCGTGCGTGCGTGCGTGCGTGCGTGCGTGGGTGTGTGTGTGTGTGTGTTTTGTTGTGATGGGGTGGCCCAGGCTCTGTTCCTAAGGTTCGCTCCGGGGGATTGTCACGCTGCCGGAACTGCTTCAAGGGAGCCATGTGGCAGGGCAATTTCCGTTTTTCCCGTGTGCTTTCACGTTCTTCCCAGCTGGCGGCCTCTGTCGGTTGCTATCTGAAGACATATGTGGAAGCTGTGTCGGAATTCCTTCCGATGAGAAACTCAACACATGTATCTTAAAATCCAAGGTCTAGAGCGGGTCCTGCACGTGCCGGTGGATGTTTGCCCCGAGCGCTTCCGGATTCTACTGGATTGGTATCGCTATGAAGAGCTCTACGTTCCGAGCATGGTCCCCATTGACGCAGTCCTGCGAGATGCGGCACGTGGGGGCCTAGAATGCCTTTAGAATGAGAAAAGCAACATGACGCAGTAGCAAAACCCCACGTGTGCTTGTGCTGTGGATCCATCCACAGCCAAGCTCAGGTCTGGACCTTCCTGCTGAACTTGTCATAAACGGCATTCCTCGCAGTACCCGGCTTACAAGGGCCAAGGCTGTCAGCCAGAACGTGGTCCTTGGCGTGACCCAGAGGTGTGGCGCTCGGAATCACAGAGCTTGGCTGAAGTATGCTAAGTTCTCCTAGCTTTGTGCTGAGTTTTCGCAGATATATTAGCACCGGTCCTCTGCAAGCCTCCTGAAGCCCGAGGTGGCCTGGGTTCAACACTTTCCTGGGTCAAGTGCTTGCTCAAATCGAGGAGCATTTCCAGGCACTTGTCCGGTCATAGCCCAGCTTTTTGAAATGGCCGCACCCCCCTCCGCCCTACCCGACACACTAATTCACCCTGATCTGGCTGATCAATTTCTCAACCTGGCGGTTCTGATTGTTTTGACGCTGGCACCAATTCGCACCTGACACCTTGCAAGAAGCTAGCAAGCTTTGCATGGGATGAGAGAGACCTACGGTTGCAATCCTCTGTTCCCGTGAGGCGGTGGGGTCAGGGCCTCAATCTGCAGTGCCTGACGACGTTCGATGCATCGGACAGAAGCAAGCAATGCACATTTTCGATATCTGGATTTGCTCGTGTACATGGCGTGTGGATGGAGTGAGTGGATTCGCTTCTGTTTGTCAGCCTTCGGATGCAGGTCTCGGTCTGGGGTACACGCTGATGCGCAAGACGAGGAAGCTGCTGCCGCCGACGAAGCGTTCGACTTCCCACGCTTTGTGATTCCGCTTTTTCGCGAGGAGGCTCGACAATGTTACTAGGGCTAAATTGCATGCAGCTGGATGTCTCAGAGCATGTGAGTGACCCATGAATGGCCAGGGATGGGTGGCGCCAAAGCACATATGCAGTTCTGCAAGAGCCCGAGTGCTGGCCCTCAAACTGGAGGCCTGTGTGAGCGTTAAAGCCCACACTTGGGTTGCCATATTTCCCAGCTCTTGCTTTGTACCCGCTGGAAGTGCAAGTCAGGAGCTCGGCTACCTATGTGAGTTTTCTGACGCGGATCTCCTGGTGAGCTTGCCCTTGAAGTTTCTCAGCAGCAGCTTGTGTGTTTTCATGCTGTTTTTCGGCTGTGCAGCCGCCCGATGGAATTATGTAAATGCCCGCCAGTTTTTGTTTGCTCTGTGGTCGGCCACCATGGTTATGAGCCCGAGAGGGGGAAACAAGTGAGTGAGTGAGTCCCGGGCCCGCGACGGCACAGCAAGACAAAAGCGCCTTTCAGTCGCCCAGTGAGCAAATGCAGCCCCACCTCCTTGGTCGAGGAAGCCGATGTGTGAGTAAGTCCCAAGCTTTCGACCGCACAGCACTGCGCACATTTTCTAAATTGTGCTTGGTTGGAATGGCTTTGGCGCCCCTGAGCGCGTATGGATCTCTAGGCATTCACAATGCGTACCATGTTGCGTGTGCGTTTGTGAGCGTCGAAGACTGACACGGTCTCAGAGAGCTGAGGCTTCGATGTGAGCTGGTCGTCACTCCAGGCCACGTGCTGTGTAAAAATGTAATTGTGCATGTTACATATCGAATCATATCGATGGCCGCAAGTGCATGCAAACATATGCAAACATGCGAGCATGTGCAAACGAAACTGGCCGCTTTTAGAGCCGCGGCTGAAGATCATCGGGAAGATGTCGGAAGAAAGTCTTGCAAGTGCCTTGTCATCCTACGCGAGGTGGGCACGAATCACACGATGGAGCTCCGGGAGCAGGGGCTCCAGGAGCAGCGGAAGGTGAGCTGAAAGAGTAAAAGTGAAATGGAAGGCCAGAGGGCGATGCAATTAGACAGCCATTACTGATGGTATGCAGCCGTCGATCTTCTTGCGTTTGGTTGCCGTCCGTCGTGCGCGCAGGCCAGCTTATGCTAAAGTGAGCTTCGGCCGGTCAATTGCTGCAGATGGTCAGAGCCTCCAGCTTCAGGGTTCAGGATTCCTGATGGATCTGGAGGAGCGCGAGGGAAACAGCTTTTTATGAAGAAACCTCTTTACACAATTATCTGTATCTCTCTCGCTCCTCTCCCTCTGCCTCTGCCTTGGCCGAGGAAGGTAGTGCAGCATCTCTGTGACCCGCCGAGTGCTGTCAAAAGTGCTGCGAGAACTTTGGGAGTGACATGGGTTGAATGATACTCTGAGTATTCAGAGTGCGAGAATAAGTGTAAGTGTATACCAGCACATCAGTGACCACTGTACTTACCCAGTGCTTGCCCCCGTCTTGACTGTTCCAAGACCATGGCAAAGCATGGCACGTTTAAAGGCCACCAGTTGAGTCATCATCGTCTGTAGACCCAGCGCGTTCGGGATTGATTCAAGCACAAAAACGTATCTAAAAGAAGTTCAATGCATCCCCCGCGCTGAGGACTCCGTCGGAATCTCCTGTCGTCATCCTCTCATGTCAGGGCACCTCATTTCTGCCTAATTCACGTGGCCTTCACACATCGTGCCGTTCAATCTAACATCTTTTCGATCTTGAGCAGGCGATGATTCAAACACCTGCTGTAGTTTGACGTGTATCGGAATAAACCTGATCGATATCTCTTGCAGGGTGGGTTTGCTGGGAATTTGGACGAGGCGTTCAGAAAGTTGGGGTGTTGCTCAGCATCCCGCGAGCGCGACTCCGACAAGACAGATTGGGCGAAGAGAGAGACCTTACGGTCTATGTTCTAGTCAGAGAGTAAACATGCCAGTTGCCTGGATTCTGACAAGGCAACGTGGACTTCATTCCGCTAGCATGCAAAGCCTTTAGAGAACCTCAACCAGCTTCTTTGCATTGCCTGTAAAGCCCCAGATGAGCTCCCAAAGCCCTGATTTTGTGACTGCGAAGATGTAGGCTGTGTTTTTCAAGAGGGGCTCAAAGTTGACTTCGGGCCAGGATTTTGCTAGAGTATGGGGATGGAGAGGAGGGTGAAGTCAATGCAATCACAGATCGTCAGGCACGGGCATTCCAGCAATAAAGTTTGTGTACATTGAGCAGCAGAACTCCGGCACACTTCCTAGAGGTGTGAGGTTGTGACGGCTCAGACCTTCCTTGGTTCATGGGTTGCCATCGTTTGGATGCTCACGATTTCATATGCATTGTTCCGCCACATTTCTGGACAGGACCGACAACCTGAGATGAATGATGCATGGTTATATGCATGACATATTTAAGGACTACTGTGGAGTGTGCAGATATTCGCAGCGGTTGTGGATTCAGTGCTCGGGGCAATGGCCGCACTGGCTCGGAGTGTGCTGACAGTGGGCGATGGCGACCTATCGTTCTCACTGGCGCTCTGCCGGGCGTTTGCCTCCAATGTGCAAGTGATTGCAACGACTTGGCTGACGGAAGAGGAACTCGAAAACCGCTACCATTCTGCAGCCAGGGTTCGAGAGGAATTATTGCGGTGCGGGGCAGTTGTCCTGCACCGTGTCGATGCCTGCAATCTTGCCGCTTCTCTTCCCAAAGAGCGCCCCATGGCCGTCATTTTCAACTTTCCACATTTGGGTGACGTTGCCGGTGATGGCCACGAACCTAGGAGCAACTTGGAGCCTGAAAGGGCATGACCTGCCGATGAAACCGCTAAGTTGTGATAAGCTGCCGATGCTGCACAGGAGCGTGTAATCACTGGCGCTGGCGGCATTGCTTCGTCATGTCTGGCCCAATTTGGCGAACCAAGGTATGCATGTGCGACAGCATCAAGCACTGTTGGCACATTTCTTCCGATCAGCGGCGGATCTGACGGAGGTTTCGGCGGTCGTTGTAAAGTCAACACTCAATGTCAACCAGTCTTAGCAATCTTGTGCTCATCTGGGGAGGGGTTTCTGCAGGGCGAGATCCATGTGACCCTGTGCGGCACCTGGGCTGCGTAGCACTATGTGGTGGTGTGTCCTCGCTCTCGTGACCCCTGCAGCTGTTCTCTTCGGCTGATAGCCGTCAAACTGTATGAATCAAGATGAATCTCATGTGAAAGGGCTCTTGGCAAGAAAAGCACCGCTCAACACACCTTTCAACCTAGGCGAGCAGCCCAGCCTTTGGGCCCTGCACAAGCTGGCCGCTGCTTCTGGGCTGCGGGAGCTGAGGCCCCGGACATGTAAGACGGCTTGAGACACGCCATAAACACGCCTCTACGCCTGCAACTCTCTCTCGCTATCTCGTTCTCGCTCTTTCTATCTATTTTCTTCTGTCACTCGATGACACACCTCCCCCCCGAGTCCGAACACGAACCTGCTCCCATCCCCGAAGGAGAGGAGCAGGTGGGAGTAGGAGGAAGAGGTGGGAGGACGTGTAAGGGGACTTCTTGGGAGGATGTGGAGGACGTCTCGAACAAATGCACGAGAGAGTGCAAAAAGTGCTTTCTCTCGCGCTCTCTCTCCCGTTGGCGCTCTGTGGTCTTTTGTTCTCTTGTGTGTAAATACATAGTTTGGTCTGACAAATATAATGCTTCAGATGTATCATGAATCCAGTGCAAAACGAATTTGGATGAATCTATCTATTTACAAGAAAAAATCGAGCTTTGTATGATTGAGAGCATCCCATGACCACGACGAGCTGACATACCACCTGGACATTTATCTGGTTGATTTGGTCTGCTCTGCTCTCTTCACCGCTTCCCTGCTCTCTTCACCAACCATCACAAGCTTGTCCTTGAGGAGCTATGCCCCAGCCGCGATAGACTCTCAGAGTTGTTAATGGGCTTTTGTTGAGGCAGTGCTGCAAAGGCAAGGTACTACACTGTACAACAGAAGAAAAGTTTGCACGCAGAGAGTCTCAACCATCTTCCCAGGATGACTTCACGAAGGGCGCGTTCTCAGGCTTTCGCATGCAACCCCCAGAGCCTGCTTGGCAATGTCGTCGGAGGTGGCGGAATGGATCCTTGGGTTTTGTCCACTGGGCTTGCCGCTACGGTTATGAACACAGGCGCCATGAGGGCGAACAGCAGATGAACATTAGCAACTGCACTACATTCGTTTTCGGGATGAATCCGTGCGAATCTGTCCCGGCCATGTCAGCCACCCTCGCTTGCTCAACTGTATGTGGCGTGTGCCACCAAGAGTTTGATGATGTTGAGTCGTTGGTCCAGCACATGCAGGCACCTGCTCTACCCATACGTGACACGAATGCGCACAGCTGCCCCACATGCGGCCGAGCCTTTGGTTCACAACGAGCCCTCGAACAACATGCGCAGTCTTGTCAGAGGACGCCGACACCCCTGAAACAAGAATGTGGTTACAGAGACATGGCCCATGTCCATGAAGCAACTGACAAATTGGTTCGCCTGGACATAGCCATCACTTCAGAGGCAGGGCTCAGGCTTTCACACCTGGCACGGCAGTTTGAGAAGCTGCGACGTTACTTGACATCAAAGGCAGCCGTGAAGCGAGCTATTGCGAGAGGTGAGCTCACTTTGAACAGCGAACACGTCGAGGAGACCCGCATTCTGAAGGCCGGCGACATCGTGACACTTTGCTTAGACCGAACACGGGAGGCATTGGATGCAACTACGGCGCGAGCACGGGATGTCAAGATGGTTGCGCCCAAGGCTATGCCCAGGGCTGACTGGCAAGTTTCGCGCTCCACATGCCCAGAAGGCGTGGCAGTGGTTTGGAAGCCAGCTGGCATGAGAAGTCTGGGAAGCCATGCCGGGACCCTCCAGTCCTCCCTACCACTGTTGCCAGAAGTGTCAGAAGTGGCACGGTTCAACCGACTGCTGCCCTTGAGCCGACTCGAGATTGGCTGCTGTGGGTTATCTCTAGTCCCGAGGCTTTGTACGTGGAGAATTTTTGTTAATGGAACCCTGCTCCGAACGATTTTATAGCTTCCAGAGTCTAGAGCCTGGGCAATGGCAAATGCTGGACTGCTGGACCCTGTGCAAAGGTTGCGTTGACCGCAGAAATGCACCAGCTACTAGCCGAATGGTGCTGACCTTAGACAGCGAACTCTTGCTGAAGCATCTGAAGCGCTGAACGTTTCAACGCTATTTAGTAAGAGGCTCAAGACTCAGGCGCTTGACGCCCGAAGAGCAGAATAGAACCACTTGAGAATTCTGTACAGAAATACTTGGCGGTCGATGTTGGGCCGGCAGACTGGGCACCTGGTTGGGATGTTTACATCCTCCTGCAAGTTGTCCCAACGAAATAGAATTATCAGTGCGTGAGAGTATGTTGATGAGAGTATTGTCAATCCGTTGTCATCTGGCTCTGAATCGGCTCAGGCTGACTTTGGGCCGTGTGGTGCACACCTTCCGTGCAATGCTGCATGGGCGAAGCGCTGAGTGCAGCAGCCAAGAGGGCCTTTCACGTAAGCAGCTCACGCAGCAGGTTTTTCTTCTCGCTGTTTGCCCAAGTGTTGCTTCGAGGTCGCTTGGCGAAGCTGGGACAACACTTGCATTGACAGCAGAAGGCCGCAGACTTTCGTCCAGGTTATTTTTGCGCAGAAACCAGGCTCTGAAACACAAGGACTCTGCGTCCCCTCCCATGTGCCCTTCTGAGCTTCAAACTTCAGCAGCAAAGGTTAAGATATGTTAAGATCGCCAGGTCCCCGAAACCATTTTCTTTACACTAAAGCTACAGAGCTTCAGCAGAGACCTCTGAAAGCCTCCCTCAGATTGAAGGTGGGCCGAGAGGGTCGGGATCATTAGATTCGATTGGGCTCTGGGTTCGGTATGTCTGAAAGAGGGCGACAGACCCTTGCCGCTGTTGCGCACTGGGGTGTTTCAACAGCTGTCCTCGGCACCTCCTGACTCGTTGCTGCCGTTGTTGGAGACTGCGCCCATGGAAGAAGCTTTAACCCCCGACTGGGATCATGCTAGCTTTAAGTAGCATTTGCACAACAGCATGCAGTGTGGAATCGTTTTGGGGGGTAGTAAACTGGTGCGACCACTTAGAGCGAACTCTCAATTCCACATCCCCCGGAAGGCGCGGACCATGAAGAAGCATCGAGCACGGAGGCAGCTTTGCCACCATTGGTGGGTCGGGGTTCTGGAATGTTTTTGATACGTTTTGAATTGTATGCCAACATCACCGCCTGATGCCACTAGGCGTCGCTGCTCGACGAACTTGTAGCTCTAGTCTGAAGCTCTCTGAAACGAATGTGATTTGCGGCTTCCACACTAAGGAGTGTCCTTCGGGAGCTCAGAAGCCTGCAGCCGCTGCAGCGAAGGACTGCTTGAGGGCGGCGGGAGGGCAGAGGGAGGGCGGAGGGAGCGCAGTGTGGCAGCGCCACACCGCACCTGTTGCTTGGGTTTTGGCAACACTGCCCATTTTGTGCGGCTTGTGAGCCCGGCATCCCCCGCACGATTTTCCTTGGCTGAGGCAGTCAGCAAGGTGGTTTGCTACGTGGCCAGGGCCTCTGCGAACCTTCGGAGACCAGAGCTGAGCCAGCCGGAAGAGCAATTGTCAATTGTCCGAATTTGTCCAAGGTAGCTGAGCAAAATGGCATGAGCATCGTGGACCTGCAGACTGTCGCCAGTTCCGGGCGGCACCTCTATCAGAGAAGCCTTACTTGTAGTGCCAACCCACACAGCGGAGAATCAGGCATGTTAAGACGACGGTGCCCAGTGTAATGGCCTAACCTGTGGCAGCTTTTGCTCGTTAAACGTTTCTTGGCCTACACTGACGGCCTCCCAGGTGCTGTGGCTCTCTTTGCCATCTGATGCGACGGTTTCTTGTCTGAAGGTTTGTGACCTTGTGCATCTCTGGGTATGTGCATGGCCTTGCCATTGCGAGAACCACTGAAAGCATGCTATGAGCTGGCCTGAACGTGAGGGCCATATGAAACATCGAACATCTGTGTCCTTGCAGCGCGCAGGATTGCAATTGCAGTGGCATGTTTGTGAGGCAGGGAACTCCTGTGGTGGGTGACAGGCTTGCCCGGCGAGCTTCCTCAGGACGGGGTATATGCAAGCAAGATCGACGTTAGACATGCGATGGCATCTCAGGACATACGCCTAAGGCCCATGTAAAAGTTCATTTGATGTGGTGAGTTCTTTATTTCGCATTCAAGAAATTCACCAGAGTCATGACCTAGTCATGGCTCAGGACGTGTGCATGCAGGTGGGATTCGTGGGAAGAGAAGTGGCAGAGGCATTGGGGAGCTTGGAGGCCGCAGCACTTGACTCAGCACCTGACATCTTGAAGCTTCGGCAATATGTAGAGCTTACTGGACTCGAAATGAAGAATCTTGGCATGAACAATCTGCGCCGGATTGTTGCTCTTCGTGCGATTGCGCTTGCTTCGCGTTTGCTCCAGGCAGTCTGCCAGCATTGTGTAAAGCTTGGCGCGGAGGTGTCACGACGAGCAAGAGACGGCTGCAGATCGAATGCGTCGGTATTGCGGCCTCCAATGAGGCCCGCTAACCATTGTCTTTTAAAGCCGTATCCATTGGCACACTCAAACTGTTACTTTGCGGGCTTGGGCGATTAGGGTGCAGTGGAAGTTCCACGAGGACTCAAAACCTGAAAGATCCTGAATCTCGACGCTTAAACTGGTGCTCCTTAGCTTGTGTGTAAACGGGCATCTTCAATCCAATACCTGCGATGCAGGATGGCGGAGAATTTCTTGATGTACGAATTTGCCGGCAGGGGCATACACCTTCGAATCATGCCAGCTCAGAGTCAGAGGACGAACCTGAAAAAGTATGAAGAAAGTCTCGTCGCACTTGCAAGGTAGCCTTCCGCCTCCATGGCTGGCACGATCTGGCACATGCTCCTTCTCGCCGGTGCCATGGACCTGGACTGTCTCCTCGACTGCTGACAGACTCCCTGGGAACCCAAGTTGGTCTATTGCATCGAGGCTGCCTATCTCAACAAGTGTGATATCGGAGCCAGGTTGGGTGCTGGTCTGGGTGCGATCCGGTGTTGCACGATGTGGCTTTCCGAGTCAACCCGCGCCTCTTCGACCTGCGATGGCAGCGAAGAGTTTGCCCATGCAGTATGACGTTGGATCAAAAGTTGATAGCAACTGCACGATGTTGCGGGCAGAGGTCCTTGGTTTACGTCAGGCCGGCGTCAGGTGACCATCCAGACGATGGCAGCAACGCGACAAGAAACTACAAGGTAGAAAGTCGAGTGAGTGCGGCTTACCCTCGAACGCGAATGCATCTGCCATACTGGCTGGCATGAACCTGTATAGTATGAGCATGTCATCTGGTAGCTGGCCACAGCGGCCTTGCTGTACAGCCATCAGCAAAGCAGAAGGCATGTAGCATAAGTGTGCACCACGACGGATGCAGTTCCACGCCTGATAGCGAGCTGGATCAAGCGTTGGCAGTGAGCCTTTGAAGAGATGGGGACTTTGTCAGGGTTGTGTCTTGTACTCTTGCGGCTTCCACACACTGCCAGGGCCCCTGGAAACATAGAGAAAGATGCAAGCGATCTAAGCACCCTGGTCAATTTAGCGCGAAAGGCGCACAGAAGCAAGATAGCGGCTTTAACAGGCAGTCCACAGGGTCCAGGGGAGTTCTGGGGGTCCATAAGCCAGTCAGTGGGCACTAGAGATTCCGCAAAGGTTCATGAAAAATGCTTTGGGGGCTCCCCCCAGCGTCCTCTGCTCCTGGCATACCGTGCTCCCGAATCCGTCACAGGTACTTTTTTTCCATGTCGCAGAGTCGAAGAGTCAGAATGTCATAGAATGTCGGAAGTCCTGAGACGCTGCCCAAGTCCTCCGTCGTGGATTGGTTGGAAATGTTAAAGGACCGCTTCTCGGCACATGACCAGAATGACCACTTTTTTCGCCGAAGCCTTCCCGCTGCAACTTCTGGCTCAAGATGCGCGCGCTTACCGGAGGGGGCCAAGGTCATGACCCTGCGTGTCACCCTAGCCGTGCGCAATTCAGCACAGACGACCCACCCAAAACCCAGCCCTCACCGTAACCGTCGAGCCAAGGCCATGTGCAGCAAGTGCTGTCGAGCTTCTTCGACATATCTGTACAACTCGGATCGCCTGGCTAGCTTGCAGCTGCTCCGTCAGCGAAAGACTCCAAACCCCAAGCCGAGGACATGCTTGCCTGCTGTGTCTTGTGTCCGTGCTCCTGAGCCATGCTTCCCGCGGATTCCGGGGCGCCGCGGATACAGGCGCAGCAAGGCCAGGCATGGCGAGGCCGGGAAAGGGCTTGGAGCATTCTGCATAGCCCAGTGTCGAATTCCAGCCCCGAATCGTCACCTGCTTGACCCTAGCAAGGCCTGCCCTTTTTTGGCTTGGCATTTTGTTGTCTATCGAGATCTGGGAGAATTGGAGCCGAAGGGCATGCGAAAGTCGAGGTTTGTTACAGAGACAAAGCCTGGCTAATCAGTTTATGCAAAAAAAGTAGTTGTGTCAGAGCAGAAATAGCTGAACCGGCAGATTTTGCTGCTGGGGCGGGGAGGCGGGGTCGTGCAGACAACTGGCCAGCCAGCGCCACAACGAAATCAGGCCGGGCGTCCAGGTTGTGCTTGTAAGGGCGACAGCTCTCGTGTACCATCCGTATGAAATTCGCTTCTTACTAGTGTTTGCCAACGGATGTCTTGGACCTGCTTCCATGCTACGTATCCGCGGCAGTCTGCTGGAACGGCTTTGTGTAGGAGACCAGCTCGTGTCCGTCAAGCATGCTACATCTGTGGGATGCAGACGCCAACATGTGCAGAGTTTTGTTCGTGATGTCTAGGGCTCCTTACGAATCCTTTACGGCACAGCGCATTCTGAGATGGCCAGGAATTGGACCTGCTTTCAGAAGCTCAGCGGCAACCAATATAACCAATCGTAGGCCAGAGGTTAACGGCTAACGGGAGGTCATGGACTTGGGCTGGGTTCATTTCGAGAGTGAGGGCTTTGGAAGATATTGAAAGCGTGTTGGACGTTGCCTGTATACTGCATGCTACATCATGCTACCGCTTTCTTGGGGTGCTTCCGTAGCTGTAGCCGAAGCCAAACCTATAACCCGTGTGGGCAACTGCCAGAAGAGGACCACCTTGTCGACCCGCCTTCTGGACACGTGCCTCCGTCCCCGACGGCTTCGGTGGCCTCCGCTGCTGGTGTAGCTTGACTAGCTGGGTGGGCACCCCAAAATATGTGATCTTCAGTCCATGAATCACAGGTCTTAGTTCCTGCTGTCAGACATGAGCGCTGGCAGCTGCAAGTCAGGCAACGACCCCCGTTGCAACTCCGGTAGCAACACCGGCGGCAACACCAGCGCCGGCAGCTGCAAGTCAGGCAACAACCCCCGTTGCAACTCCGGTAACAACACCGGTGGCAACACCGGTAATGCCTGCTCCGAGACTTTGCTGCATGAGTTGGCGCAAGTGGAAAGTCCCGAAAATCACTATTCCGGCCTAAAGTTATTCAACTTCGTCGGGCAGTTTCAGCAAAAGCTTGAAATTGCTCAGGACACATGTCCTGGAACACAGTGTGAGCAACCGTGTGCTAGCTTGAGGTCCGGACCAACTAGTGCCGGTGCGTTAAACCCCGGTTGCGGGTGGCAGAGTGCCGTGCGGCCGCAGTGACCTTGTATAAACAGGTGGCAGCCTGGCAGGGTGCATCTAACCCGCAGCTCAGTCACGCACGGACAGGGTCAAGTGACACTTGGCCCAGGAATCCACCACGAGGCGTATCAGGCGCTTGCGGATGCTGGTTCTCACTCCTGATGTTGTGCTTCAGTTCAGGGAAGTGTCCGCCATAATAACATTGGTGCATGGTACCAGCTACGTCCGCAGTTGCCCCTCGATCCTGAATTCAGTGTATAGAGTTCAGGCATAGCTTGGACGGCTTGATGATTACTGGTTTGTGTTGTGACAGGCGCTGCCCGTAGCAACCATGTGCGCTCGCAAACACCCGCCTCGCATAGTTCAGAAGCACAAGGGACCTGTTCAGAAGTCGGACATCCTGGACTTCCCATGCTCCCTGCAATGCAATCCACCCTTGCCTGGCAGCCCCCTCCGCGACACCTTCGGAGTGTTCCACGGTTGTCCGGCATGGGCAGTGCCCCATCGGCACGAAGTAGTCTTCGGGGATCAGATCCTGTTGCTCGGACTGTTCGCTTCTACGAGGCTCCATGCTTTTGTTGTGCTTCTGTCGTGCATTCGATGGGTATGATGTTTTGTGGGTTTTCCTGGCTTCAGCAGCTGGCACTGGCACAGCTGCTGCTCTGAGGTTCAACACCACTACGTGCGATGAAGCGACAGATGCAGCACGGCCTGGCTGAGAGTATTGGATGTGAGGCATGTGAATGACAGATCTGCGCAGCATCCCGCTAGTTTTGCCGACCCAGTGTTCGAGTTATGCTATACAGGCTGCGGAGTCCATGTTAACCGGATGGGTGAACTTAGTCGGGGCAAGGGTGGCAAGATGCAGAAAGCTTTTTGTCGTGTTGCGGTATAGACCCGCAAGAGAATGCTACTCGGCTGCTCGGTTCCAGGACGGAGAGAGTGGCGTGGTCTGTGCAGTTAAGGATTCGGACCCGGATGTTTCCTCATGGCACGGAAGAGGTCAACAGCAGAGTCTGCAGGATCGTAGGTGCTTTGCTTGTAGGGCCCCATGCTGCAAAAGCTGGGGCGATTCCCCCTTTGGTTTCTGCGCCTCCTGTGCAAACATGCCTTATCAACCTTTTGGCATGGGAAGCGCGGAACAACAAGCCTTTGACTCTTATTTGGGTTCTGCACTTGGTTTCCCCAGTCGGCTTGTCCATGCCTGTCCAGCAAATCCGCCACTGCAAAGAGACCTGCGGATGAGCTGCGAGTGTTTGGAAGCACCCTTGAAACACGCCATGCATCGCACAAGTTACCAATACTTCAAGTCTGTGAATTTGGGTTTTCGGAGTGTGCACGTTTACACCCGGCAACCTGCCACGAAGCCTGTCACCGCATCCTGAACGCTTTGCCGAATCAGGAGGTTCTGGCCTTCTTGGATCAGAAGGAACGGGAGGCCGGCCTGCATGAGGTTGAGAGTTTGATGAGTAGATGGCCCCAGCTCGTTGGTAGCCCATGCGTTTGGGATCCATGTTAGAGGCGGAGACTGCAAACAAGAAAGCATGTGGTGCTCGTTCGTGGGGAAGGCAGGCACTTTTCGCTTCGAACTTTCAGTAAGGTCAGTATGATCTTCGCCCGGACGCGGACGCAGCCTCCTGGATGAACGTGTGTTGAGACAACATGTGACAAGACTCCGACGCATGTCTCCCAGAGCATGCCCCAAAAATAGCATTTGCAAGTACACAAAGTCATCAGCATTCTGCAGATCCTGCTGTTTGTATCCTGCAGCGTGACTCTGAGGTTGCTCCAAGCCATGTCCACGTCCAGCAATGGATCCAGCACGGCTGTTGCAGTTCCGTGGCTCTGACAATCTGGGGGCCGAATGCCCCGAATGCCCCCGACACTCTCTTTCATCAGTACATATCAGTACCCCCCCCCCCCTTTTTTGAAGTTGCTGCATTGTGGTTGGCGTATGTCCAAACTTGAAAGCAGAGCCTCGGGCCGTGTGAGAGTTTTTGACAAGGCTGTGACGGGTCGCTCTGACGAGGCCGGCTGCAAGACTTCCAACCCTCGACGGTTGCAGGTTGCAGTCTTCAGTCGCCCAGGGAGGACCGTTAGGAGTTTGCTGCTTGAGACTAGTGTGCTAAGGTGGTTTAAATGACGATCATGCTCAGGGCGAGGAAGCAGAGGAAGCGAGACCGGAAGGAGGATGCTTAAGCTGCAGAATAGCCTAGAATGAACTAGAGCATGAACCCAGCAATGCGTCTACAGGCCACGGTGAAGTGGAGGGAGTTTGGAGAGCCCTTCTATCGCGCAATTTCCTTGCACTTCGGCTGCACAAAGTTTGTCTTGTTGTGCCTTCGTTTTCATGCCGGCTTTCGCCTCCATTGAGGGCCAGAGGCAGGCTTGCGTACATGTGGGCTCAGCAGCGAGCAGAACCATCATGTGCTCATCAATCGAAGACGTCCACAGGTGCATGGCGATAGTTACCAGATATGTATCCAGCCTGGCCAAAAAACTTGTAGAGGCAGGTTTGCACGAACATTTTGGCAACCCCCGCATTGTGTGCACTCAGTCCAGAAAGCTAAGCAAGTTTAAGCTCGCACTTGGGCTATCAAATTAGAGACTGCACTTCCGCATCACAGTGCTTGATGGCTTCTGCGCCGGCGCCTTCTGGCGAGTGTCTGCTGCTGAAGGCCCGCATCCGTGCTTCCACGTAAGTGCCACACGCCTCGACAGCAGGCTCGAGGGCATGCGGCATACCACTTCTTTCCATCCTGTGCTCTGCGACAGAGCTTCTGAGTTTGTTTTGGTTTAAGAATCTGCTGTCGAAAGTTTAAAGACACTGTCTTCACAAGGCGGTGGTGCAATGTCATGGGCAGCTGCAAAGATGGACGCGTGGATGCCGTGGATGTTGCTGATGTCGAGCATGGCTGCGTTCCAGCTTGAATTTGACTGCATTCCTGCGGATTCCTGCGACACCCAGAGTAAGTCACATCCAGGACGGAGGCAAAGCGCCTTTCCTTCGACAAGTCGGCCGTGAAATTGGATGAGTCATGGCTGGTTTTCCTGGCGAATAGCTAAGAAAGCATGTTGCGTTTGGGGCCTGTGGTCATGACATCGTGGCCCATGCATCTTGGAGCGGCTGGAAGCTGCTAGCAACCGAGTCGCCCCGCCCAGGACAAGCTCGTGGTTCAGTGGCAGCAGTTGGCCATGGCCTCTGTTCGCTTGCATGCTGATGGCCAGTCTTTGGACGTGCCGCGCCCAGAATTCCATCTGTTGATTCTTGCAGCGCATTGCAGTGCCACGTTCCCAAGTTCTGCAGTGCATCTTTTGAGTGCGATGCGCTTGCGTGAATCTGGACTTTAGTCTTGCTCAGTAGACGTTTAACGGCAGGTTGGGATGTGACAGGGTAAATCTTGGCGCTGTTGCCGTCATCCTTGTTACTTTGGTTCATCTTCTTGGAGCCTTGCCCTTGCCACACATGGCTCCTTCGGTCCTAGAAACACCACCGGTTTTCCGAAGCATCCTCGGAGCCCAAAGGTTGTCTTTGCATCAGCGGACCATGGCCTGTTTGATTTTGCAGAGGCAAGGAGAAGCTAGAAGTGGCCAGAGCCACCGCAGCATTTGCACAGTGATACACAGCGATGCTCAGCGATACCTCGTCGGCTGTTAAATCGGGAGGTTGCCATGCAAATGGACGCTTCGTCAGCCGGTCTGGTGCAGGCCAATGGGGTTGCGAAGGGGAAAGGACGTGCATCGTTTCAAGGCTTCAGGTCTGTAAGATTTTGTGGGTTATTGTTTAAACGTTGGGTCTACAGGGGCCATTTGCGAGGGTGCGCTTGCCGCTCGAAGTGCCAGTCAGGAAAGCCACGGTTGGCTTTGGGCTTTGTCATTTGGGGATTCGGTGCTTCAGACTTCTTAGCAGTGTAGAAGTAGGAATGGTGGTTGGGTTTGTGCAGCTTTGAGCAATCTGTGCAAGTCTCGGGTTGGTTCTTGCTTTATGGCTATCGGTGAGGTGTGTCGGCACGGACAAGAGGACCAAAGCACCCTGCGATCTTTCAAACACGCTGCCCAAAATGTTGCGGCTTTCTCAAGTCCTGCCTCCGAGACCTCAGTGATCGATCTGACACCAACGACCTGCCATGCTGTTGGGACCCCTGGGGCGATCTTTGGGTTCCACAAAATCGATTTTTCAGTTCGTTTGGTAGCTCGGTTCTGGGTATGTCTTACCAGTATGAGAAGCTGGTTCTCGCTTAGGCCATCCATGCTGCTCGCGTGCCGGTGTGCCTTGGATTCGGTCAAGAAGGACATTTTGAAACGTGCTAGCATCATTGAGGTCTGACATGTTTAACAAAGCGTCCCAAGTGAAGGAGAAAGACTATGAGTCCGTGAACCCAATCCCTGAAATGTCTGGCCGTTAACCTGAAGATTCCTGAGGCAGCCAGCATATCAACACAAAACAAATCCCATGTAGATTTCACAACGACCAAGCATGGGTGATGTCAAACGAAGCCTGAAGCTAACGAAGCTTGCGTTGTCTGCATTGTTCACAAAACACCACAACCAAATCGAGCCGCACCAAGTCGAATTCGAAGGGTTGCTCGGTTTTTACTTCTTTCTATTTTAATTCATACTTCCCATGAAAAAAGCACCCTCTTCGTGGTGCCCGGCATCTCAGGAGAAGCATCTCCCGGAGCGTTCTGACATGGCCCCTCCGTGTGCTGCACCCACGCTTGACCTTCAAAGAGGTGCGGGAGAAAACAAGCAGCCTGACAGGAGCCACGAACCCGAATGCAGACACGTGTTACCTACACGGCGAACACAAGAGACGCGGTGCACGACACGAGATCCGAAGTGAAGTGTCTTATACTTCTCCATGTCTCTCTTACTATGTCACTCTCTCTGTCTCTCTTCTTCTCTCTCTCTCTCTCTCCTTCTCTCTGTCTCTCGCCCTCCCGCTCTCTTTCTAATCTCGCTCTCATATCTCTTTCAGACCTCAATGTTAACTCTTTCCATCTCTCTTTCCCAGCACACTCTCATCTTTCTCTCTCGGTCTCTCTCTCTCTCTCTCTCTCTGTCTCTCCCACTCTCTCGCTCTCTCCCTTTCCCTTATCTCGCTCTCGTTTCTCTCTCTCTCTCTCTCTCTCTGTCTCTTATCTCTTTCAGCTCTCGGTTCTATCTCTCTGTCTCTCGCTTCTATCTCTCATCTCTCTTTCTTATCTCTTTCATCAAATCCATTCCTTGCTATGATTAACAAATCGATTCCTCTGGGCCTTTTCAATCACTTGAAGCAGAGCTGCATGCCTCTCAATCATGCCAAACAGAAATGAATGGGAGCTCCAAAGCGGCAACAGTTACGAGCCTCATCCTCGTGATGGTCTGCACTTTTCAACGGCTACAGGCAAAAGTGTCGACGGCCACGAGAATCGCGCATCGCCAAGAGTCCGTGTTTTCGTCTTCGAACGCTTTCGGACCCTGGCGAACCAAACGTAAACTCTCTGACTCCTGGGACCCCACTTTAAAAACGGGAACCCTGCGCTATGCATTCGGGAAAGCACAGACAGGTAGAGAGAGATGCAAAAAGAGAAAGAGCTGGAGTAGAATGACGGGTTTGGATTTTGGGCTTTGTCGCTGTGGGAGCTCTGAGCGCGGCTTCTGCCTTTGCAGGTCTACTGGCTCCACGAAACACTGTCCAATGCCTTAGAGGTGCCGGCGGGTGCTGCGCTCACCATCAGTGAAGAAGTCTTTGCCTGGGTGCAGAAGACGTTCGGTGTTGGGTGCAAAGGCCGCCGTCAAAGCAAGCCCGGACACTGTTGAACCTTGAGCAGGTTCTTTTTGGGCTGACATTTTTCCTCACATTGCACAGCCGCCTGAGCTCCTCTGCCTCCGGAGCCTTGGACATATTGAAGCAAGTTCTTTCTGCATCTTTTTGCAACAGATCTCCGTAAGTTGGATGGTGACCAGCTCCAGTCTTGAGTCCAGCGGTGTCCCGCTATGCCGCTATGCCGAGGGGTGCTATCATCTCTGGCAAAGTTGTGGGAAGATGCCCAGAAGATCTTCGCAGGAGTGCTTTAGTAAGGGAGTTGCAGTGCATCGCCGCAGCTCACCAAAGCTCTACTGCAGTTTGGCCCTTCTACTGGAAACATGCTTATCTGAGAGTAATATACGACGGCGAGTTGGGATCGAAATGGATCAATGTCATGAGGAGGAGACCTGTCCGAATGGCCCCTGCTCGCACACTGGTATCGGGTGCTTGCAAGCTTCTGGGCTTGGACATCATCCGAGTTTGCTCCGAGTGCGTTCGAGTTTGTGTGCCACCTTCCGCTGATTGATGTCAGGCTACGGCGGGGGCTTCTTAATTCCATTCACGATACCGCTGCACCTTTGCCTACTGCTGTTGGACTTCCACTCGGATACTTGCATCTCACATTCCAGAGTAGAATTTGGACCTGATGCTGTCTTAGTTGAGAAAGTTGCGCCGGCACATGCCCTGTTGCAAGAATATCAGCACCTCAATTGTGGCCACCTGCAGCCCAGAAGCAAATTCTGATATGTTTAGGTCGTTCCAGTTCTGGCGAGTTAGTGTTCAGTCGGGTTATGTGTTCTGCCTTAGGTGTGCGGTTATCTCGGCGTTCTTTAGCCCAGGACTTTCTCATCCTGACCATGTTCTTGCCTCACGTTTTCCTTCTGTGGCATTCAGTGAGTAGTCTGATTATTTCGGTACAGAAAGCCATAGCCATCCTCCTGAACCTGACAGGGGGCCGAGCAAAGGGCTCCAAGAAGGATTGATCTATGTGAAGTCTTCTTTCACATTGGCTTACAAGCCACCAGCAACGACTGGCCTGACATGTGTTACCTGGCAGCCAGAAAGACGTAGTGCAGAAACCATGCGTAGATGGCATCGATTATCTCAATCCAGGCGCTAGCTGTGGCCTGTGCGTGGGCGTGCAAAAAGTTTAAAAAAGGAGTGACATTTCCCGTGCTGCACGTTTGTAGGACGTGGCTGGGTCGTCGGCCTTCGCATAGAATGCCTTGCACTCGCATGTTGGGCTTCTTGAACTTGTCTTTCCCGCATGGGCCAGGCAACGCAGACCTGAGTGCATTTTTTGGAATCCCCTGACCTCCTCTGACATGTGTTGAGGCAGCGGGAGAAGGAGAAGGAGAATCAAGCTCTCCGAGAAATGGCACCCTGGTCAATTCAGGGAGGAACTCGATGGTGCCCGATGGTACTCGTGCTTGCGTAGCTTCTTGGGAGGAGATAATTTGCTGGTCTTGCTGATATGTGAACTGTCGTCCCTGTCGTCAGTCTCCCAGCCTCCCAGCCTCAGCCAGCCTCCAGGTCGCGCTCAAGAAAGTTCAGCTGGAGAAGCTGCTAGCGGCAGTTCACGCAGGCTGCCGCACGAGTTTAGTGCAATCTCTCACCTTGGCTGAGGAACTTTATGTGCACTTCGCGGTATGTAGTGTGGTGACGCCCAGTTTTGTTGCGGGCTCGCGCATTGTGTCAGTGAGCTCGCCGCAGTTCTTGTGGGATGTGCAAGCATGTGCAAATAGCAGCTCGCACAAAGCAGCTAAGGCACCCAGAGCGGCAAAAGCGGGGTTCCGCATGGGCCTCAATCGAGCTGGGTTTGAGGTACAGTGTTGGAGCCACACCCGCCTTTGGGCCTTTGGGCCTACACGCTCCTTCGTCAGTTCCCGTTGTCGGGGGGAGATTTCTCTCCGTCAAAAAGTCTTAATTTCTGGCAGGTGATGGATTTGAGCTGTTGCCATCGGAAAGCCATAAGGTGACCGCCGAAAAGCGATAACGTTCCAAGCGTTGACGTGCAATTTGCCCTTCGAAACCTCTATGGGCGCTTGGCCCACTTCGGCAGGTGATCGTTTTGCTGCAAAAATCAGCGAAAACACGCTTAATTGTGGTAGGCGCAGGGCTGTCTTGCTGCCAAGATCCAAGAAAACACCCCCAAACTGGCAGCTGTCAATGCCAGGAAAGGATGCCAAAAGTCTCCTAGCATGACGAGGTCGGGCAATTTTGGGTTGTTTTGTGGCCGATATCCAAGAAAACACGCCAAAATCAGCCGAGCACAGCGTGGTAGGGTGCCACCAACCAAGACAACCCTCCAAAATTGTCCTGGCACGACGTGGTAAGGCTGTGTTGGGGTGCTTCCAAGACCAAGAAATCACTCCAAATCGTCTTAGCGCGACGTGGTAGGGTTGTTTTTGTTTTTGTTTGGCTCCAAATTAATGAAAAGCACCCCTTAAATTCATTTCGTTGTGAATAAAAAGAAGCACTTGAAAGCTGCCCAAGGTCTGCTGGACCATCGCCACCAGAAGTCGAAGCTTCCCCGCTTTCAGGCCAACCGTCAGCATGCCTGAGCCCGGCACAGGTCGCTTTGCTTGTTGCTTTGGTGAGCGACAGCTTCAACTCCCAACCACGTGAGAAGCCAGCCCCTACAAACTCTGCAGCCCTCTTAGAGGATGGTGTCTTGGAGCTTCAGGTTGTTGCATTATAGTGGGGGTGAAACGATGTAGACAAGAGGGCCAGGCAACAGGTCATCATGCTCGTGACGTTTCTTTCACAACCTACATCACAGATGCTCGCGCGATTCAGACTACAAGCAAGACGCGTCACCGTCACCAGTGTTGAATTCAGTCCATTCTGGGTTCTGGATGAGGTGCGGTTTCTTCTGCGCCTCCGGTGAACGAGAGCGGGTGCACCACGCCTGCGCGGCAGTGCCTAGATGGAAACTCTGGCAGTGCAGCTAGAAATACTGTGTAGAAGGCGCCATGGGCAGCTTCTAGAGATCGTGCGAGGATTGGAATAGGATTGGAGTTTTCGGAGAGGGTGGGATACCAAGAAATTCGGTTGTTCTGCCTGGAAAAGGCCGACTGCGGCTTTGCACCAGTGTCTATCCAGGGGAATCAAGGCAGCTTGAAATTGCCAACTGTCATCATTATTGGAAGCCTGCTTGCTAAGGCAGCCATGGATTCCAGCGACTTGGGAATACAGAGCCTGAGTGCATCGGCCAGCTCACACGATCAGAAGTTCCCATTTCCAGGTCTAGGCGGAAGCGACGATCTGCTGGATTTGGCAAACTTGACACACTGCCTTCGCTTCTCCGGTGATGCTCCTCATCCTTCTCTTGTGTTCTGAGGTAGGGCAGCCATCTGCGCCCCCGCCTAGCACTCCAAATTTTCCAGCGGCACCGAGCGACTTATGCAGCATGAATGATGGGAGGATGCGTCGAGTAGCTCTATCAGTGCTTAAGTAGAAGCTTCAAGCCAGCCCTAGCTAGACGGTCCTCCGCAACTATCAGCAAGTGATGCTCTATTCTCGACTCAATCTCCAATGGGCCGCACGTTTTTACGCATTGACCTATTTTTATATGCACTTTGCATTCAATTTCTGGTCCGGTCAGCATCGTACACGTGGCTTCAGCTAAGAGTTCAGGCCCATCGACGCCGAGTTCCCCAATTCCATTGGACTTTGAGTACGAGCGAGGAGTTTGTGCTTTGCCTCTGAAGTACAGGTGAGCTTTGGTGCAGACGCCGTTGAGTGAAAGGACCTTCAGTGGCAAGTCTGCTGCCCAACACGGAAGCAGACAGTGCCACCCAGTCGGGCACAAGCAGCAGAGGCGCATAATTAGATCAGTCTACAGGGTGGCCAGGACACAAAAAGGCACAGCCGTCTTCGGCCCAGCAGAATGGGGTCTTCGTTTCAGTGGCATGCACTGGTGCTTGTAGTATAGGCTGTAATGATATGTAGTCATGGCGATGTGATGGTTGCCAGTGAGCGGTTGGAAGGCCTTGGCTCGGAAAGGCGGCTGGTGGATGACGCGCTGATGCTTGGCCAGGGTAGCCAAGGGACATAGCGCATAGCGGATCAAGGATGACCAAGGGTGTTCGAACAGGCAGCACTCCCTCTGCTCCCTGCAACACGAGCATTGATAGAGAGTGCATTATGAGCAGGGAACTTCACCGATACCAGCTGGCCTAAACCACCAGCTGGCCTAAACCATTGCAAGATGTCTGTCTGCTGTATGACTGCGATTGGCTCGCAGCCGAGGATGATCCAGCTTGCCAGCTCTCTTTCCAGCAAGGCGTTCCTTTGAGAGATTTCCCATGCAGGAATTCCCCCCCGATGCTCTGGACCTGAAGAGCTTCATGCCTCAGATTTTTGTCAAATCCAGCCTCAAGCCTGCTAGTGTTCAAAGCTCACCGGTGGAAGTCTTAGATCATGAGAACCACACGTGCTCCGCTTTCCCGAAAGCGGCGGTGAAGCTGCACATGCTAGCAGGCAGATCCACCTAGCCCCGTGCCGAAAGCTGTCCCTCGCGCCTCTGCCGCAAATGAGGTGAGCTCTCAACATGGGTAAGGTATGGTAGGTGGATATGGCACGGCATGTGGGCACCAGCCTCCACCAGCCTCCACCAGCCTCCACCAGCCTCCACCAGCCTCCACCAGCCTCCACCAGCCTCCACCAGCCTCCACCAGCCTCCACCCTCCAGCAGCCTCCAGCAGCCCCTGGCCTGAGGCGGCGAGTCGACGCTGCACCGCAGCGACTCGGTGAGCTCGTCATCCGTGCCCTGCTTAGGAGTCCCACCGGCTCTCTCCATCTCAGTGTTGCGTTCCTGTTGCAGCCAAGTGCTACCACGTACTACCTTGATGGACATAGAATATGTAATGACGTCTTAGACAACTACCTGTTCTGTTGCCTGCTTCTGCAGTGCCGTTGCGTTGAAAGCCAAACATCGCTCGTTTCTGCTTTTGTGGTTAGAAGCTTGGGGACCACCTGCTGCAATATGAGGTCCCAATGTCCCAGATGTACAGGCCGAACGCGGAGGGTCAAGGCCATGAGTCATTCATGATTCACGTGTCACCAGAAGGGGGATCTAGGGAGGAATTGTTTGGGAGAACTTTGGTATGAGGATGCTCTTGCGCGAAATTAGTTGAAAGTACGTGATGAAAATGAAACTTGTGTTGCTCATGAGCAGGCGCACCGCGACGCTGAGGGAGGAGCGAGGAAGCTGCAGGAAGAATCGGGCGTCACTTTGAGTCCCCAGAAATGCTGAACATGTGTTCTGTCAGCTTTTGGGGTAGTTCGGCTTGCTGCCGCCTGCTTCTTTCTGCTGCTTGCTTTTCCCAAGCCTGTTGGCAGCCTGCAGATTGTTGCTTGCCGCTTGGCAACCTCTTCGGCATCTGTTGAGCATCTGAGCACCTGCAAGTCAGCGACCCACGTGTATGATTGTGTATGCGCGTGCGTTCCGTGGTGCTCAGCACTCCAGAATTGGGTCGTGCCAGCTCGGAGCTTGCTTCGCCGCATGGAGCTGCGGGCAGTTCAGTCTCACAACCTCGGAATTGCAAATAGATAATGTAGACGATGTCAATCAAACTGGGCTGTCCTCCCTGCTTGTCTGCTTTTTGCTACTTCTACTCTGGCTGATAATTTTAGTGACTTTTCTTCTCAGTAGGCTTTTTGTGAAAGGGCCCAGGCATGCCCAGGCCGATAAAGGCCCACTAGCATACCGCGGGCATCCTCGACGGGGCTCTGCTGAGCGTCCCGTCATCCCGCGTTTATGCTGGCAGTAGAGCCAAAGAGTGGGCTCTTTTGCCAGCTTGGTGATCGTTTTGTGCTCTGGGGACGTGTTTGGTCCTCTTCTTGGCAGATGAAAAAGGAATCCCAGCCACGAGACGTTGCTTGTGCAACCAATGCTTTGACTGCCATAAATCGTTTTCCTTAGGGAGAGCATTTTCATGGCTGTTGTGCGTGATATGCGTGTATGATTCTGTACGATGCAAGAGGGGGCTTTTGACGGCCGGGGGCTAAGTATCTGTCGCGCACAGACATGACGGCTCTTCATCGGAATACCCGGCTCTTGAAGCTAGCTCCTGGACACCTAGAGAATCTAGATATGGTCCCTTCTAGTCCGACAGTCCAACAGGCTGTAGAAGGCCAATATGACCACACGAGCCTTCGTGCAACCCTATATACGGAGACCCTGCCTTTCTGTTCCTCTTATCAATAATGTAGCCAGCCAGCTGAAAGCAGGAACCAAGAGCATTCAGAAGAGATTCAACGCTTGGCCTTCAAAGGCCCATCCAAAAGCAGCCCACAGCCCAGAGAAAACAGCATCCCGAGTCAGTTCGTTACCATGAAGCCGATGAAGCCCTTACGGCTGCTGCTGGCATTTTTGATGCTCCTGCGGCATGGCAACGGCGATGAGGATGTGTTGCTCAGCTGCATTCAGCTTCGGTTTCAGTCGCTCTCGCTCTCCTCTCGCTCTCTCTCTCTCTCTTCTCTCTCTCGCTCTCTCTCTCTCCTCTCGCTTTCTTTCTTCCTTTCTTCCTTTCTTCCTTTCTTTCTTTCTTCCTTTCTTCCTTTCTTTCTTTCTGTATTTCTTTCTTTTTTCTGTTTCTGCCTCTGCTCCACCCTCCGCCCCACGACATTCCTCTCGTTTTGTCTTTTTGCAAGCCGAATGTAAGCCGCACATGAGAAGAAGGCTCAGGCCAGAATGATCCGGAAGCTCAAACCTCTGCACGTTTAGCCACACAGGCCCAGACATGATGCACAGAGATCCGGAGGTGAAGCTGAGCCTGTGCGGAAACCAAGTGGTGCAGGTCATAGCTGAAGGCACGGAACATGCAAACCTCCTGGTTTTCTGTACAGCCCGACGACGGGGCTTGATACGTAAATCAATATCTCGACAGGCTCTAGGCCACCAGAAGCACCAATGTGGAGGGGGTAAACCACAGTGCCAGAATGTCGGACAAGCACGTTTCTTCCATTCGGGAAAGTTCTTGTGGGTTTGAGTTTCCCTGGAATATCTTGTAGCTGAGGTTCCCTGTTCACCTCATGCTTCAAGCGGCCGTCGGGCAGGAGGCCGACCGTGTACAGGCCTCGTGCGTGCCTGACGCAGCCGCTGCGAAGTGGAGAGAAGGCGCACTACGGGGCTGTCAGAAATGTCTTTTGAAGACAATTTGGAGACCCAGCTTCTGCTGGAGGATGCTCTCAGAAAGTGCTCGCAAACTGATGATGATGGTTTCGTGTTTGTCGAATTTCTACCTGTTCTAGGCCTCTGGCATGTAACAGTGTAGAAGTGGCTGGTTTCATATTCGTCGCAAGTTTTGGTCTACATACGGTACGGTGTAAGTACAGGCAAAAACTAAGTTCACACCAGGTTCAACTTGTCCGCAGCCCATACAGTTGCGTCGCCCAAATCGCTGTGGGAAGGCTTCACGGGAGCCGTGGAAACGCCACTTGGCTAATAAGGCTTAGTCAGGCCTTAGTACGATGACTCTACGATTTGGCTGATGTGGCAGCCTTTGACCCAACACGACTTTAGACTTGAAACGAAGATGCTTTGTTTCTCTGTCGAATGAGGATGATGCAAAAGACCAAGCGCACGATGCAGCTGGGCTTGGCATCATTGGCCAGAGGAGTCTTGATGCTCATAGACGCATCTTGGCGGCAGCTGACCGGGCATGATCTTTCGTAACGACATTCGTAGGTACTCCAGCAAAGCATGCTGGTATTTAGGTGCTCCGGCAATGCATGTTGGTGTTTCATGTTCCGCTCGCCGCGGCGTTGAACCGAAAGCCTAGCCTGCAATCTTGCGCTCGTCACGCCGTAAATTATCCAAGAAGCATTGAATGGCCAGGAAAGCAGTTCTTGCGGAGATTTGCGGGCGTTCCAGCTTCTCAAGGAGCAGGCAAAGAGGCCTCATTCTGTTGCTACTGGCTTGGTGGCTAGAAAAAATAGAGCCGCTTGCTGGAGACATGTGGTGGCATTCTGAGATTCCTGCAGTTTAGTGAAAGGACTTGGCTGCGACCAAAATTCTGCGTAGCTTCCTTTTGGACCCGTCCCACGAGTGAAGCGATACAAACACGACAGTCGGTAAACGTTGCAGGCTCGAGGTACTTGCCAGCACGCGCAGCCTCGCAGGGCTGGATGCATCGGCCACTTTGCGGCATCGGTCGTGTCCCAGGTTTGAAGTTTAATAAAGGTGAAGTTTAATAAAGGAGCTTGCAGGATCGATGTATGTAGTATGTGTAGTAGTGAAATGTAGTAATGTGGAAGCAGGCTACTGTCCCATTTTGGAACCTCGCTTGGCGGTCTCCATGACACTCAGAGCTGAAGAAAGCTCTGCGGCCCATGTTCGTGTACCAAAGCGGAGAATGGGCTGTGAGGTAAGTCGAAAGATCGAAGATCAGCGTCAGGGGCCTTGAGCCTTGTAAGGAGCTTGGGAATACTAGAATGTGCTTGTGAGATCCAGCATGCACAGAGGCTTGCAGAAATCCATCCGCCCACTAACATACACATAGTGACCACCTATCCAGATTACTTGCAGCTGACCATTAACCTCACTACTTTCAAAGCGGAGGTGAAGTACGAGCCTCTCAAATCCCTCACAGTTGGGGGAATTGATGCTCCTTGGCCTGTTTACGTTTGCTTGGTACAGCTGGCAAGCACCTAATTCGCGCTGTGGATCAAAAGACTTGAGCCTAGTGGGGTGAGAAGCATTCGGCCCTCGGTTGAAGCCGACGACTCTGTGGACAGGTCCACCTCGAACTCAACGCACTGCTCGTGGCCTGGCAGATGAAACGCGGCCCTGGCGAAGTCGGCTCAACATTGGCAAAGCTGCTCGGAGGGGAAGCTACAGGGCATCGGCTGCGTGTTGATTCAGCTTACGCTTGTATTGTGGTAACGCAAGCCGTCATTGACCTGCACAGAAGAAAAGCCATGATAGCCAAGCTTTCACCCTGAACATGTTAGTCACTAGATGGCACTTCAGGCTGCGAACCGCTTCAAGCCTTAACCCACGTTTGTTGCTGTTGCAGCTGCAATTGCCATTGCAAGCCATTGTACGCCTTCAGTACAGGAAGCGGTCAAGAGGCCATGAGAGGCCAACCATTGCAAAGATCGATGTGAAAAGAAGTCGGCGCTAACTCCCGGTGCTCTGTGCCTCTGTGCAATGACATTTCTCGACATGGATCACTGAATCACATGCAGGTTCCTGGCTGACTTCTCCGCAGATGCCGACGACGCTCCCGAAGCTCCAGAACCTGAGGCCAATGGCTCAGAGGAATGCGCATATGTAGCTCTTGGATATCTTGCCGCTTCCTGGCCCCTGGAGCAGCCCAGACACATTCAGAATAGTCTCAGAGTCTCAGCTCTGCCAGGCAGCGGCGGAAGTGGTGGAGCACCGTCCTGGGTCGCTGCAGCGCAAGCCGCAGTTCTGGACGGCGATGCTGAATCAGGAGCCCAGATTCATCAGAATCAGGTGATCGGTTGCTAGATGCGCGGCATCGAGTTCTCGTATGCGCCTACAAGCAGCAGGCTCTCACTAGCTTGGCGGCAGCACCAGATCGGCCTGTTGCTGCCCGGCCAAAATCGAAATGCATTCACTTGCTTAGCACGGCTGCTCTGCAAAAAGGGTTCCAAGTCTTTTGAAGCTTGAGCAGAGGTGGAAGCCTGCATTTCCGATGGTCTGGCGGGCTTTCACGCGGACAGGTTTGATGAGGCGTTTCCTGGCATCGTCAAGATACAGCCGGTGGCAGCCGGTTGAATTTGCAGACCGCTTCTGTTGGGATAGGGTGTGTAAGTGTATGTCACAGCCCGTTTCTCCTAAGCAAGGCATGTAGGCATTGGCATCCTACAGATCTTGCCACATATATATATATATATATCTTGCGCAGACTCCGTTGTGGACGCGTGTGGACCATGCGATGGCACGTCGTGGCCTATCATTCCCTCACAGCAGAATCAGAGGCTGCTCAAGACTGGCTGCAATGCCCATACTCAGGTTTGGCCGGATGATGCAGAAGACGCAGCGGAGTATGCAAGCTGGCTTGCGAGTCTTAGCCTCGACGACGCAGGCGGATGCTGGAAGTACACCCAGTTTGTAGAAACTGCTGTCGGGGTTTTGTTGCCGACTTTCTGAGCCTGCTGAAAGTTGCAAATGAGGCGCTGCTGAACACTCTGCAGGACATGACACAGGGCTTCGCCTGCATTGCCTAGGATCACACAACGCTGCAAAGAAACTGCCATTGTTTTTGCAAGAGCCACTGGCGCGATCAAGCTTGGAACGGGAACTAATAGACTTCGAGGTTCAGACGTGTTCTTTTTGTGGGTTCTTCTCGTGATCTGCTTGGCGCAGTTTGCCTAGCTCATTTGGCAGATCCTTCCAATCTACTGCCTTCTGCTGGCTCTCTGCGCGGTGTATCTTTACGAGCCAAAGACAGCCGAAAGCCAAGCCAGCATTTAAAGCAGAGTCATTAGTGTGAAATGCCTGATTCCCGTCGAAGAGTTGGAAGTTGCGCCGACCCCTTCAACCTTTCGCCGATCACCCGCGAAAAGCCCACGAAACGTATCTCAAGAGAGTATCAAGGGTTTCCGCAGCTTACTTCCGAAGCCTCACCTGCTTGCAGCAGCCTGCAAGGGTCTTGTGACACTTGTGCCTGCAAGTTGCAAGGAGCAAGGTCACTGTCCAGAGGTGCGCTCCTCACAAGGCCATGGCACTGGAGCCACTGCCGGGGAAATAGTCGGGTACCGTGCAGCGGGTGGCCGGCCTTTGGGCCTGGATCTGTTGAATCTTTGAGCAGAGGTGTCGCCCGGCTGCGCCTGGCCGCTAATCGGCTCGAGACGTTGGTTGGGACGCGGCAGCTTGGCTTGGTCCTGGCTTGGTACTGGCTTGGTCTGGGTCGGCTTGGAGATCCCGCCTGATGTGCGGGTCCAACCAGAGTTAGGACCCAGACTGACTGCAGAAGGTGCGCGTCAAGCCCATTTCAGCTGTCACAACCTGAACGTGCATGACTGCCAAGGTCGCTTGTCAATCCTGGGGTCAAGGTCAAGTACGAAGCGATGCAGATGCTGACGGTGGGTGGGCTCGATGTTCACCTTGAGCTTCGTGGTATGCGATGCCTTGATCGAGTTTTCAGGATTAGAAGACATGCCAGCAGATTTATGCGAGCTGATGAGGGGCTTGATTCTATAGAACTGGTGAGCTGTCAAGAACTGCGCCCAACCAACTGTAAGGTTGAACAAGCTCATCGGTGCCTGGATATCTGACAACAGGCCGAAGTATGGTTCAGACCGTACTGGTAGCAACAAGGCCTTGTAGCATGTGCAGCAGCAGGCTTGCTAAACGGGCAGTGGGCCATGCCATTTAGCAGAAGTTGCGACCCATATCCAGTGATCAGGGCAGAGCAAGTTGGTGACAGCTTGGCTGGCTTCTTTGACGATTTCAAAGCGAAAGAGGAGGAGACCGAAGCTGCCGCTGGGTGATTCCAGGGGAATAGGAGGGTCAAGCAAGCGGTTAGTTTCAGTTAACTACTGTCCGAACCTCTTTCTCGCCGTTGCTTTGTGCTGAGCCAAGGAACCCAGAAGCGGGCAAGAGGCGGCAAAAGCTGCAGCTTGTGTCGAGTTTCCAGTGGGCATAGGTGTCGGGTTTCAGTTGCAGGTTGTGTAGGACGCTACCGGGTGTTCACGGTGGTCGCCTATGTCAGCTTGTCAGCGCGTGACCACAGAAGGTTCCAGAAGTCAGAAGTCATGCAGTTTTGCCATAGTGCAGACCGGACACAGTCACCACTCCTTGACCACTCCTTCACCACTCCTTCACCACTGCTTCCCATCTTTGCCCAAGCAGTTTGAACATGTTTGAACCATTTGAGCTCCAAGGAGCCCGAGCTGGTGCAGATGATCTCGGATGCAGTTTCCGGCGCTGGTGGCGGCCACTCGCCGTGACAGATGGGTTGGTTTGGGCTTCCCATGCCTGATGCTTGCGCTCATTGTGCTCATGAGGCGCAGCGGGGAGCTGCTTCGAGATGCCTGCGTTGGAGGCCTTTGCGCGCCAGGCGCGGTGAGACCTTTTTTGCACGGCAACGGTCTGTCGGACTGTTGCTGAGAGCAGGTGGAGGAGGCCCTCGAGGAAATGCTGAAGAAGCGCCGGAAGACCATGCAGCAGGGGCAGCTGAGCTGCTGAAGTGCTTGCCGGACTTTTGGCAGAGCCGTCATATCCAAGATCAACCCTACACAAAGCACCAAAAGCACCGAACAGCACCAAGCGGGCTTTAGAATCTATAGGTGTTGGGAAAAAGCGCCACTGAAACAGCAAATAGGGTCTGTAGATGTTTTGTAGTCCCATTAGATTGTTTAGGGTCTTCAGGGTGTCTAGACTTTGAATGTTTAGAAGTTTGGGGTTTTGAAGGTTTCAGTTTATCTTTCACGATCTAGGGTCTGTAGGCCTGAATAGTTTTGAAGTTGTGGGCCCTTGGGTGATTAGAGAGGATTGTAGGGTTCAGCGTGGTTCGGGATTTCAGAGTTTGGGGCCTAAAGGGCTGTTGGACCGCTTCGAGGGTTTTTAGGGTTCTTAGGGTTTGGGGCTGTTCTTTGTAGGCATTTGATGAAGCCGAGGTGAACTGCTCTGATGGGAGGTGGTGTGTGTGTGTGTGTGTGTGTGTGTACTTGTGGCCTCACCTACTTGGGAATGAGGTCGCAAAAGCATCACGCACCAAAAGCACAGAACAGGCGTCCAAACCGAAATCCCTGCACCAAGAAGGCAGGAACGCGCCCCCACTGGTACAGCATATTGCAGCATCATTATGCGAACAAACAGCAAAGGCACAGCACGGCAGCCTCACGTAATGAAGGAACAAGAGTCTGACATGGCTATGGAATTCGGTCGTCGGCGCCACACTTCATCCCTAAGCAACACAAGGGCTGTGTCCCTCTGACCCCATGCATGCTCGCTGCTCCATGGAACCTTTCATGAACCATCAAGACTTTCAAACTTTAAGTTAAAGGGCGCTGAACAACGCCAACCATTTTGCAGCTGGCCTGTAGGATCCGCCACAATTGCAGACTGCAGAGGAATAGGAAGCATACTCGCTCACATGTCTTGGCGTGTCTTGCAGTACCTCAGGCTGCGGGAGCTTGCTGATGCCGTGAGCAGGCTCTTTAACCTCGTGGGCACGGAGTGCAGGCCGCCCTCCAATCTGTGGGTCTGTGGCGCGTGTGGCCAAGATGAGCTAAGAAGCCCCACTTGGAATTTGACGTAAAAGTTTTCGCGAAGCTCAACAAACTTGCGGCTCGACACACTTTCTTGGTTTTTGGTCAAGAGTTTTGCGGAACCTCAAGAGATCTCATTCCTGGTCGCAGGGAGCTGCCGGGTGTTCGCACAATCCTCCAGGGCGCTGGAAAGCTGCGTAAGCTCACGCGCAAGACCCTCGTGGACTATGGAGCGCAGCTTGGAGAGAGTCAGAGCATAAGATGCATGCGCACCACAATGGAAGGAAACCATCTAAGCTCGAAGGGAGAGAACAGTCGATGCCATGCAAAAACATGCAACAGTGCAACGCTCAGCTGAATGACCTGAAGATCCAGAGACCATTCCCTTGCTCTGGGTGGCTTACGCACATCGCATTGAAGACTGTGCCGTAGCTTCCAGCTGCACGACTATTGATCATTGTTGCTTTGCAGGTACATCAAGTACGAGGCCTTGAAGTCACTGGAGGCCAATCCCTTCCAGCTTGTTTTCTGCAGCTCTTTGTGAAAGTCCCTCCTTTCGCAACCCGTGCAGCCTTCCAAAGGTTGGCGGGGTGATGGTGCACACAGAGCTGAATGCCTTCATAGCAGCATGGAAGCTCCGAAGCCGGCGCGCATCTTGGCGTTTGGATTGCTATGACTGTCCTGGCCGGCAAGCAGTCACGTTGAAGATCAGTCACAACTCACTGCATCCACTGCGCAATCCCTTGACGACAGCTTAGTAAATGTGAGCACACGGCTGAGTTCAGTTCATAGTTCATAGTTGCTTAAGGTGCTTCTCACTTGCATACACGTTTTGTGTGGCATGCTGAGGAAGCCGGGCAACCGCTCGGCATCCTTTTCAAGCGACTCTCCACTATCAGCGGTCATGACGAGTTCTGAGAGCCGGGAAAAAGAAGGCCACGCAATGGCCATGCAAGCTGCAAGATTGGGTTTGAGTGACTTGAATTGGGCTCCAGTCCACCCATGGAAGACACTTGGCAGTAAGGACTACCACACCTCAAAGTTTTGCGCTAGTCGTTGAAGCCCACCGTTCCGTCGGGTTTGTTGCAATGTGGTTCTGCAGCTGTTGTTTAACTCAGGGGCAGGGACGCCTTGGTTGGGTTGCAATCTCGTCATTAAGATGTCTCATTTCTTGATTCGTGGGATGCTTGGAAACTCTTAAAGAACAGTGAGGCTGAGACGCCCTGCCGAAAAGTCTTTGTCAGTGCCGTTGCCATGTGCTTCGGAACATGTTCTGCCATGTAAGTGTCATCCTGAGCCGGCAGTAACTGCAAGTGCTCGTGATGTCTCACCATTCGTTCCAAGCATGGATTGCGGTGCTGGTTGCCACGCTGGGCTTCGGGTCACTTTATGTTCCCGTCAAGAACTACGAGATCCATGACGGACTGGTCTATCAGTGGTTTCAGTGCTGTGGAATATTGTTAGCAGGTCTGATTTATGCATGTTGCCGAAACGACTGGGACGCGGCTGCTCGACATTATATCGATACCAACCACCAGTGAAATCACACTCGCACGCCACGTGCCGCACGCCGCACGCAGGTCCTCCAGCCCGCAGGGTAATTCTCCGCAACTTCAGAATCAAGCGCATGTGTGCTCCAAGGTTGGTCGCAGTTCTCCAGGCTTCTACGTTTGCAGAGAGGGCCTGCTCTCGGGTCTGTTTTTTCAGTCTCTTGGTTGCAAGTGTGATGGTCGATGGGATGCCCATCCGAAAAGATTCAGCATCCGTCCTTAAGCGAACATGCTTGACTCGATTGGGGCAGCTCTTCCCTAAAGGTCTATCTCCCCCTCTCTCTGTCAATTGCTCGCTGCGGGAGTCAAGAACACGCCTAACGCTATTTGTGCAGTGCATATGGAAGCACGCGGCTGCTCCATGAATTCCACGTGTAACTGAAGCGAGGCTCGCGAATGTCCTGGCCACGCAGTCTGTGAAGTCTTTCGGCATGAGCAACTACTTCACTACGCAGATGCTTGGTTGCAGGTGCTCAAAAGGGATGCGTCCTCGTTGTTGCAATCTGTGCTTCGCACCAATCAACAACTGTGCCAAGCGTTGAACCAGCCGTCATGACCGGTCCATTGCGCTTGTGCGAGGCGGGTGGAGGTAGTACCGAAGCGGAGTAAGAAAAGAAGATGAAGACAGATCTGTTCCTGTCGCGATCACGGTTCCGTACAGTGTTGTGGTTGCAGTGGGGTGATTGAACGATGCAGCCGATGAAAATCTGTAGATGTCGGGCGTTCGCTGCAATTCCGGTAGGGAGCACGCGCTACCTGCTCAGTCGGGATACAGCAACGGGCATGTGAACTATTTTTCTTCCGACTCCCTGCCACTCACCGGCAGGCGGCAGGAGACGCAAACTCCGCGCACATCCCGCCGTGACCAACAGGGCTCGGACCCAAAGCCTGACACCATGTGCAGCAAGCACCTGCGCAGTATCACCTTAAAGACATGGATCGAGAGTCTTCATTGCCAGGTGTCATCACAACACATGCAGCGTATGCTTGCCAGACATGCAACATGTAGATACCTCACGGACCCGAGCAACAAAATGGCTGCAAGAACCCTTGCTCTCAATTCGGGGCTCTTGCTGGGCAGGTGGCAAAAATCCGGCATTCAACTGTAATGTTGGCAGTCCATTCGCTACGATGACTTGGCGCTATTCTCTTGCAGGCGCAAGCTTACGTAGGTCTGGGTGGTAGTTGATGTCACGAATACACGGGTCAGTGCATGGTTTTCATGTTTTTGAGCACAGTTGGATGCCGCAACCGGTGCCGGTTAGCTGCCGGTTTTCTTGTAGCATCACCGTGCCGCCTCCAAGGAAGGTGACCAACCTGGGTGGGGCGCGCCTTGTCTGAGCAAGGATCGGATTCCTTCCAGTGTCTTGGCTGTTGCTGCTGTAAGCTGCTGGCACGGCACTTCTTAACTAAAACAACCCCCGCAGAGCTGCTTGTGCACGTGGCACGTCAGGGGCTATACAAGCGAGCCCCGTGGAGGTTGGAGATCCTCGAGGCAGCCTTAGATATGGAGAAGACGGCACACGATACATCGCGGACACTGAGCGCCCAGGACCAAAGCAGGCCGAAGCCTCCCCACGGCTGCCTCCCTTTGTGCTGTTCTCTGTTCTGGTGTCGAGTGGCCGCGTGCACTGGTGCAGACTCCTTCTGCCACTTCTGGCACGCCTGCCCCCTGCCGCGTTGTCTCGTCAGTACCGCCATGTTCTGCCAGCGCATTTTTTTTGCGGCCAATTACGCCGGCAGGAGGCCCCTCCTTCTTCAACTTCGGTTCCTTTGCAACTGTGCTGTCCTTTGATGGGAAGTGCCACCACCTAAAGGATGCTTCACATGTTGGCCGTTTCCTTTACTTTGCTACGTTTCCTCGGTGTATCCTGCTCGTTTTTTCACTGGTGTGTATTGAGATGATCTCTTGCTCTATCCGTTTTCTCCAATCTACGTGTGTTGACAGATGCACGTCGGTATGCCTTCCGGACGAGCACGATCCCGGAGCAGGGGAAGTTTACCCTCTTGGCGCATCGTGTCAGATATTCATCAAGGCACAAGCGCAACAGGCACGAAACGTCTTCCCTCTACTTCCTGAGGCTCTGGCATGCTCTGGCCGGCCCAGAAGACGATTTCCTCGTGTGGTGAGGAGAAGTTCAACCATGCTCAACCTCGAAGCTTCCACCGCCTCCAAGAACAGACGGCGACTCACGAAGCCAAGATGCGCCGGCTGGCAGCTGCCCCTGCGCTGTCAAGCGTCTGTTGCACCTGCGGTGAGTGCTCTTCCTCCGCAGCATGCACTTAAAGGGGCCTTAACATTGATGGTGTTGGGGCTTATGCTGCATAGGCTTAATGTTTTGCTACCTCATCTGCAAAGATGTAAAAAGTGCAGGGCAACTCAGCCCTTGTTGGTGACAGTCAAAGTCGGTGACTCTGGTGTTCCCAACCAAGTCCCAGCTCACTGTACAGCCCAAAGTTGTCGAAGTCATATCCCGATTGCACCAGAGACTTCCAGGCTCTTCCTCGGCTTGTACGGCAGCCAGCTTGGCCTTCCCTCGGCAACTCTGCTGACAATCTGCTGACCATCGCGCGTGGTTTTTGGTTGTCAGATCCGAGAGAAGTTGAGCCCATGACATGCAGGGAGTCCTTTCGAGGTGCCACCACGGAGTCCCGCGATGGCCATCGCAGGAAGTGTGCCTTGGCAGTGAAGCCTAGGACGTTTCGAGCCTCTTCGGTTTCCGTCCAATGGTTGGAATAAGAAAAAGGATGTTGGGAAACCCCTTTGGTTAATATTAATACTTACGCAAACACTCAGCCGTTTTTGCGCTGCTGCAGGGCGCGCGGTCGAGGCACATGTGGACCCAGCGGCCGGCAACCCTAGTAAACAAAGTACGGCCCTGGCATCTGCAGGGGGTCCTACGGTCCTACCTTCTTAGGAAGTCCGAGAGGAGTTCCACGGGGTCTTAGGTGGTCAGGCCTTCCATGGCGGTGGAGACATTTAGAAGGTCCCCAACAAAGGTTCCTTGAACTCCCAGGAGGTCCCAGGTTCCTTCGCGTCGTTGACGTTGCATAGCTTGTCTGAAGGTGTGCGTGGTGGTTGCCATGGTCCCGTTGGCATTCACAAAGCTCGAGGGCAAAGGCCGCCTATGTCGGCACTCACGTGGCAGTAACCTGTGAGACAGATTTCCTTCTTCAGCTCTTCAGCATGCTGTGCAGAACCTCCACCGTCAACTGCGTCAGCATCGCCAGCGCTACCAGACGCTTCTGCAAGATGGCAAATTTGTTTGCTTCTTGATGTTTTGTTGTGAGCGGCTGATGCACATTGCCGTTTGAGACCTCGGCCACGGTTGTCGAGCAATGGATCAATAATGCAGCTGAGCACTCTAGAACTGAATGTCCAGGCATCTGTACATGCAGTGCCCATGCAGGACAGGAGGCCTCACCTGATACCACCTCACCATGGTGACATGGGAGGTTACATCATGCTGGAGGACGATCCCCAGGCCAGACTCTTCAGGGTACGCACATGGAGCTCGTCCAATCTGAAAGCCCTAGTTGGTCTCCGATGCTGCAGGAAATTGATACAGGGGTTTGCCAGGACCCCGCTGACAACTTGACCGTGACGACGTTGTCCGCAGGAGATGCTGGGACACCGAGGCATGCTGGGCGTGCCTGGATGACAGCGCAGCATTGTTTTGTTCGACTTGTCCTGCCAGATGTTCGAAATGACAAGAATGTGCAAGATAACTTGCAAAGTTTGACCGCCCAGGTTCCAGCTGGTTTGTTGGTCTGGCCTGGTCACTGCTCGCAGGACTTGCCTTTGCTGCTATATATGTGCCGATTCTGCCCTGGCGCCACCGAATGAAGGAGCAACGTGTCGTGTTTTCGCCCTTTGACTATTTCCTTTCCATTAGCGTCGGCCTTTTCATGGCCTCGACTGCCTACATGTTTGCTGGCGGAGCGTTTCGCAAATTGCAGGGCAAGAAGATGAAGAAGTCTGTCCTGCGGCCTGCGTTGCTTAATGGGATGATGTGGTCTGCTGCCAGCATGGCCCAACTGTACGCTCTTGCAGAAATGCCATATGCCGTGGCATATTGCCTTGTTTGTGGCGGAGAGGTGGCTGTGAGCCTTCTTTGGGGCATCTGCGTTTTCAAAGAGGCAACCACGGCACACAACCTCAGATGCACTCTCGTGGCATTTTGTGGCGTTGTGTTGGGTGTCGTTTTGGTGGCCTTCTCGAAGTAATGGTGCGCTCGGCGGCCTCACATGAAGCGACAACGTGCAGCCACGTTCTGTCGGAGCAGCTCGAGACGTCAGTTGAAGCCATCCAGCAGTCTGACCCCGGCTCCACAATGTTCGGCAAAGGAGCACTTGCGACTTACGAGTTGGTGCTCCTCGCGAGACGTCCGGGTGGGGATGGTTCACATCCATGGATTATGATCTGTGGTGCCACTGTTTTCGGCTGGATTGCTGAGAGCAGGCCAGGCTTGGAAAAGAAGAGTTCCCAGGCATCGCGGTCGAGGCTTGGATAGTCTGTCCTTTCGGCATGTGCGAGCGCACCCTGCGCCAGTAGGTATGTAGTGAACCGAGGTTCAGTGGATTCAGGTTTTTATGGCATCCACGTGCGGTGGTTCAGAGAAAGCTTTCATTTCGGAGATGATGCTGATGATGATGCATAATGTACATGGCAGGTGCACACATGTTGAGGACAATAGTTGTGTCACTGCTAACGCCCGAAATTCCGAAGCACATGCTTCTCTTCGGTTTTCCCAAGCACCCTTCCGAGAAACCACGTTTGCCCTAAGGGAACTTTTTTGCCTTCTAGACTGTTCCCTTCCCCACATCCTTGTTGCACGGAGTATGGTTTGGACAAGATGTACTTCATAAGTTTGAATAAGGACCACCGAAAGCTGGTCATGAGGGTGCAAAGTCGTCTTGGCAGAAAATCATGATGCAAGCCGGCTGCGCAGGGGAAAGAAACCGCATGCAGATCGGACATCAGATCTGGCACAGGAAGTTAGTCTTCACGAATAGGCCAGAAGACGTGACCGTTGTCCATCCTGTTCTGAAACTCAACCCGCACAGTTCATTCAGTTCAGAGGTATGTAAAGCATCAACGGCCTTGTATACAGTCTGAGGGAAGAGATGTCACATCGAGCACTTGCGACACAAGATTGGGCTCATCAGGCTGAGCCTTGCCTGAGCAATGCGGCGTGTGGCTTCGGCTCGCCCTTACAGCGTACCGTGGCATACAAGTTTGGATGCGACGGAGGCTTCAAGTGAGAGATTCGTCTTCTAGCCTTCCTGGCCTTCCAGGCCTTCCAGGCAGCAAAGTTGCCAGCAGCAGCCCATGACCTGTAGGCAGCAGGAAAGCAGAAAACAGCTGGAAGCAACGATTCTTTTTCCGCAAGCCAGGTGGCATCCGCCCGTGCCAAGACCCAGCTGAAGTGCGCACTTACGGCAAAAAGCCTCGCGGCACGCCAGCGGCGAGTGCAGCAGGAGCCTGCAGTTGAAGAGAGTGCAGCGAAGTAGAGATAGATGCCCCAGTTTCAACATGTGAAGAAAGTGTGCAAATCGCAGGATTTCCTTTTCTTTGCGAATGACTACAACCTTGTAACATGCATCACACCGCTTACTGGCATTGCAATCTGCGACTTCAGAGCCCTCGTTTTGCCTGGGAGGTTTTGCAGCAGAAGGCACCTCAGATGCCAAGTTAGTGAGGAATATTCGGTTGCATTTTCGGTTGTAGGAAGATATCATCGAGCCGGCATGTTTAGCTTCGCTCCTGTGCGGAATGCCTGAATAGTCACGAAACCTAGCTCCTTCGAAGCGTGCGGGAGTTCTTGTTGGCAACCAACCCTGACCAGCATCCCACCCCCTCGTCCCCCCTCCCCCCTCCCCGCCCTTCCCCCGCCTCCACTCCGCCCCCTCCGCGCCCTCCGCGCCATCCCATGTGCAGGATGCATTATGTTGACACTGCGCGCGCGTTGCACCTATTCTGCGGGCGCGTTGCGTCTATTCTGCGGTTGGTTCCTTTGTAAACGAGGCACCCCCTCCCCCCCCCCCTCCCTTCCCTCCCTCTCCCCCAACTTATTATGCTTGCATTTCTGAGCTTGCAGTTCCTACTCTATCAGCGTGCAGTCATGTTCTTGGTGTTGTGCAAGAATATCTGTGTTGTGCGTGCCAAGCCATTTGTCACGCGGTTCTTGAGAGAAGCTGGCCAAGCCGTCGGGGACAGATATAAAAAATATATACCTTGGAAGTCGTAGGGACATATGTGCGTGGATACTTACTTTCGAAACCGGACACTCCAAGCCCAGGATCCTCAAGATACGTGCACAGGCCGCCCCCTGCTCTCAAGTTCGGCCTCGGGACCACTCAGCACACTTCAGGTCCTGGAGCCCACAGACGCTGAGACCAACCAGCTGCTCGTCATTGCCGCCAGGCCCGGCTGTGATTGTGTCGATGAATTGCCTCGAGCATCAGGGCGTACTGTAACTGAGTGATGTTGTCCTGCCTGTGAGGCAGCTGAAGGAACGGCTCCATCCCGTACGCGTTGAGGAGACTGACACAGGCGAGAGACGTTGCTTGCTGCTGCTGCTGGTGGCTGTTGGCTGTTGGCTGTTGTCTGTTGGCTGTTGGCTGTTGGTTGTTGTCTGCTGGTTGCTCGTCAGTGTTTCAAAGCGTCAAAGTCAGACTGCTTGTTTGACCCAGCCTTGTAAACTTGCGAGGCGGTGGCGGCTGTGTTGGTGGTGGGGGAGGTGAGCCAGAGCAAGTTGAAGGCACCGCTGTAGTTCGAAAAAGTGCGCTTCACAGGTCTCCACGAGGCCGCCATTTAGATCAAGCCTTTGTGAGGGACCCACACACACAAAAGTGGACAATGGGTCAAGCCACAAATTAATCAGTTCGCCTGTGAGCAGGTGGTTCTTCCGCGACCATGTGTTGCATGTTGGGAAGTGTTTGGCCTTTCCGGAGTCGTTTGTCACAGAATCGTATTTAAAAGCACTTTGTCATGCTTTGCGCAAGGGTAGGGCAAGGGTTTCTTGAGACTGCAGCGCTACACCTTTGCGTTCACCAGGGAAGGCCCCGGACGCAGTGCCGGCGCTGCCACAAGTCGACGTGCAGAGCCGCGGTCGTGCCCCTGCGCCTGGGACGCGCCCAGAAGTTCACATGTCTTGTGCGGCTTGAAGCACTTACTTACAGGCCCGAGGCGTCCCTAGGCCCTTTAGACACCTAAGCCCGAAGCGCGCCCTGCGGCTCTAAGCCTAAGCCCCGAAAGCACAGCTGCGCATCAGCATCTGCAGTCGCATTCTGAGGACTCACACGGCTACGACTGGATCCGCAAGGCAAATGATGAGAAGGATCGAGCTGCAAGGCGTGAGATTAGCAACTTGGCAGCTGGTTTATTCTTGGCAGTTCAAGCCCATGATGCAAAAAATGCCGTATGCAATGGCAAGGAGTCGTCGGTTTTGCAAATGTTCGATGGACTAAGCTTTCAAGGGATTCAAGGGGCTTGCGCATCTGCAAGTATTGCCAGATGCGTGCACATGCATGTGCATATGTTTCCTATGCCTAAATTGGGCCTACATCCTTGCAGTACACGTTGGATGCGCTTCTCCCACGTTCCCCCAGCAGCAGGTGAGCTGACAAAGCGAGTTACAGCAGCTGGTGGATACCAGCTGCTCGCTCGACTGTCGAACTGGAGACGATTGTGTTGGAGTTTGCTTTGGCAGGGGAGGAGTAGCCATGAGGCATCATCAGGTCGTTAGGCCGTGAACAGCTCAGAAGCTTAAAGCGCCTTTGTGAGCGAAGCCTTTCCAAGGAGCAGTGTCCAACCATTTCAGCCTTTTGTACCCAGTGTACCACATTCGCAGAGCTTAGGCACTTAGACCTTAAGCCTCCGTCCAACTTCGAGGCTTGGGAGCTCAGTCGTTCCGCTTTGTCATGTCCAAGAGCTGGTGGCAGAAACAAAGCTCCCGGGACTGAGCCAAGCCCTTTGCACGTGTGAACTGTGTGAATAAGTGCGAATAAGGTTTGGATAGGTTTTGGCTGCTGCATGGTGCAGCCGCAGTTGGGCTGAATTGCCTGTACCGCACGCTGTATCCAATTGGCAGGTGTGCGTGTAGTCAACTTGCGCTCTCTGTGCCATGTGATGCCATGCGGCATTTGACATCCTAGGCTTTTCTCGCCCAGTTTGGCCACAGGCGCCGTGTGGCCGTCACTTGGCTAGGACATGCTAGCACAGTTGTTTGCCTTCCCGTGCCGATTTCTGCTTGGCATGGATCCAACATGTACGGAGAGTTCCTGCAACACAAGGCAACTTGACACAACGGGTGACCACAAGACGAAGCTTCTCGTGAAGCGAGGGACGGTGCTGGACGTGGCTGTGGAGGACTCCCATTTCTTTGGAATCAGGTGAAGGCTAACACCTAGTGAGGCGGGCGTGCGCACGCTCACGAATTTTAACGTACGCACGCAGTGGCAGCCCGCAGTCATGTTGTGTTTTCTGCTGCACAATGCTGCGCCCTTATTTGTGTGACTGAATTCTAACGTGGGTGATACCTACACAGGACCAACACAATCGGTGCGGGATGTTTCATTTCATGTGCGACAAAGATCCCATGGCCATCATCTTGCATGATGTCGCAGTAGTGAGAAGTCAGAAATACGATGCGACACCGAGGAGTCTTAGTATCCTTCTGATTGTAAACGCCTCCCGGGGTGCAGCGTGCGCATCGCAGACGAAGGGGAGCCAAGCATTGGCCGGCGCATGGCGCAGCACTTTCACGGCCTCAGCGCCTCGATTTGCTCTGCAGCAAATTTGCAAGGAATGGTGTTGATTTCGCGCTCCCACCTCGTTGCCGTGCGCGTGCTCCTTGATTTCTGCAGTACACAACTGTCGTTGTTCTGGGCCTTGGATTGGATTCCGTGATGTGACTCGCACTCCTGCCTCGGCCCTGCGCCTAAGTGACTCTGGTTGCTTTTGGGACACCTTTGATCGTAAAGCTTTGCGTTGCAATGGCATGCAACACTCATACAACAATGTCATCTATGATGTCAATAATTTTCCTCACTTTGCATACTTGGCTGATTGCAGAAACCTTTTCTCCAAGTCACACATACCTTCAGTCTCCAGAATGCCGCACGCTGTTTGGGGTCGACACTGCCCTTGGTCTGTGGCTGTGGAAGCTTCCAAGATCTTGCAGCAGGAGGTGCTGCATGGCCAGCGCGTGGTGGCGGTGAACGCAGCGTCTGCCTACCATGCTGGTGGAGGTTTTCAAACCGGTGGACGCCATGCACTTGAAGAAGCTATGTGTGCCGGGCCTAGTTGGAACTTCGAAGGTAAAAGTCTTCGCTTTTCAGCAGAAGGCTGGATGATTGTTGGCTGGCTTCAATTCCCGAACGGGCTAAATTGAAGTACAAGAGTTGTCCACAGAATCTGGGACATACTGCGTGTAGGACCGAAAGAATCTCTACAACAGCTTCGAACACATTCGACACGAAGTGCATGCCCGTCTTGCTCTGCAGACACGCCGAGGCATCCAAAGCACGCTGTATGCCTCTCTTGAGAAAGGCATCGTGCTGGCCGAGCAGGCGAAGATCAGGCCTGGGAGGGTGGAGAGACACGCACGACGCATAAATCTGCAGAACCAGTAGACCAGAGGCCCAAAGTGGCCCCAAAGCTTGCCAGCGCTTGCACTGCGGGCATGCTGAACCTCTTGCGCTGTTACAGCTACCAGTAAGTCTCACGGCACCTCACCAGGGTGCCGCCCTGGGTGCAACCGCCAAAACGGGCCAAGGACGGACAGGTGGCTTGTAGGCACTTTCACTGAACGGCACGGTTTGCATAGGTAAGGACATTGGGTCTGAGTGTTTGTGTCCTGACAGGGTCAACGGGAGCTTGGAAAATAGTGTTCTGTAGTGTTCTTTTTCTGCGACAGATTGTGTGCCCACCAAGGAGTGGGTGTCGCATCTTCCAGATGATGGCGCTTTGCTCTCGCCGCATGTGGAGGTTTTCCGTACCGGGACCAACTCTGGCTATGCATTCCAGGCCGGATTCGCTGCGGTTAGTGCACGGCCTCCACAACGTCCAGCTAGCAAGTTCCCGAACTACCTGAATTATCCTGCTTTACATGCGCTGCATTCTTGGAAGCACTCCCGCGTTTCAGGAGAAAGCTGTTTGCCTGGAGGCGGGATTCAGTGTTCGACACTTCACGAATGCTTGCGCATGTCCTGTAGCTCATGGCTCACGGAAAATATCACCGCATCTCCAGCTCATTGGTTCATGCACTGTGCTGAACCAAGAAAAGCCTGAAGCAGAGCCATGCCTCCATGACCTCGGGCTTGCATCTGGAATCTGGAAGGCGGTGGTGTCTGTGGCCATGCCAAACTGCAACACCAAGATGTCGGACAGCCCAGTAGATGCGCACCCAGACAAGGACAAGCATCTCGGCTTGTTAGACGGAGCTCCAAGCCTTGCTTGAGCGCATGTACGGCAAGTTGCAGCAATCTTGCGGCTTACCAAAATTTTGGCAAAGGTATGCGGAGCAGCTGGCTGACAAGTGGCGAGCGGTCATGATGGCGGCGTCGTCCAGAGTTGAAGCGAACGTCCTGGTGGTTCCCGATGCAGGCACACTCAATGTCACACTTGCTGCTTGAACTGCGAGTTCATGCCCCGTGCCAGGTTGCGGTGTGCAGCTCAGGTGTGCGTGTGTCAAGAGTGTGAATTCTTGCATTTCTAGCAGATTCTGGCACGGCAGGTCATGTGCTGTAGTTGTTTCTGGCAGTGCTCAATGTTGCCTCTCGTGTAGCTTCTGGAGGCCTTGTGCAGTGCCTTTGCGCTCATTGTAATTCGCTCTTGGTGCGAAAGAACAGACTTCTTAAATGCAACGAGCAACTTGAGGCTGTTTACTTGAGAGCACTTGGATTTTTGACAGGGTGTTTGCCGTACGACGGTGTGCACAGAACACTTGTTCCTTGTCTTAAGGTGTGTTCTTCAACCCGCCCGAGAAGGTTGGCGAAAGCTTCTGGGTCACAGTTGGAGCTTGCAGCCTTGCAGCGCATGGTCACAGTTTAACATGGACACGCCTTTGATGCCCGATGGTGTCAGCCGCGGCTCAGGCTTTGGAAAGGTCCTTCGGGAGGAGTTCTCCGGACGCTTCGAAAGCGCCCCCAGGGGAGCAGACATATGCAGACATGTAGTCGAACTGATGTAGAACTCATCTGTCGTGTAGAACCCATGTGGAACTAGGAGAGGGTCGGTGCTGATGTGCTCAGCTTGCAGCTTGCACGCTGGTGCCGTTCCATCTGCAACACCACAAGTGAGACAAGTGCCCTCTCGCCAGGTGTTGTCATCGCGTTTCCTGGAGGCGCTCGGCCGTTTGCAGCTCCTACCATGATTGCAGCACTGTAACATTCGAGTACATTTCAGCCGGAAGGGTTTGGCCCACTTTTGTCCCCTGCTACAAGTCCTGCAGCTGTGAGTACATGGAGTGGCCCTTTTTCGTCGACCCCGTTCAGATACTCCAGAGTCTAGGAGTTTAGGCGCCCTTTGAGAATGCGTGAAGTGGGCCCGCAAAGATGTAGCTGCTCTCCTCCTGCTCCAGGAAAAGCGGGCGAGACCTTTGCAGCGGCGGCCGTTGAAGCCTTCGAAGGGGAGGAGACACTGAAGCCTCAGCGACTCTAAGGTTGCCACGCCGCTCCGGGAGCGACCCGTGGAAAGCTCTGGACGAGGCTTTAGGACCAGGAGTCAGGATTGAGAAGTTCTCAAAGCTATGATTTGGCAGCGGAAGGAGTCCTATGACCGAGACTTGTCCAGGCAAAATGCCCTGTTTCACGTGTCACTGCTTGTTTCACTGGGGCGGCTTGCTGCATTATTTTTTGGAGGACGAGGCTGAACAGCAGCCTAGAGTCCCCAACCTTCGGCCGATGTCGGACCGCTGCCCGAAAGAAGACACGGAGCTTGGAGGGTTTTGCTTTTGGAGGCCTCTGCTGTCTGGTGTGCTCGGTGTGCTCGGTGTACTCCGTGTACTCCCCTTCTAGTTTGCATGTGTTCTGACTGGGGGCGAGAGGCTGCTGGGCTTGCTAAGCCCCTGTCTGGGTCCAGAAGAAGTGCTTGTTCTGTTTGGGCACGAATAATTTGAGAAGGCAGTTGGGCGACGACCAAGCTTCCCCTAAAGAGAGCTCTCATACAGGTTCGAGGTGTAGCAGGTAAAGGCCACTGGCTCAGACAATGCACCAGATTTGTTTCCCCCGCACCCAACTCCACCCAAGAACGGCAAGGAGAGCGTCCACCAAAGTCTTGATTCCCAAACTGAAATCAGACATGCAATGCTGGAGCGTCACGCAGACCAGTCATTGACCCAGAGTCGTCGTGAACGCCTGAGAAGCTTAGACTCAAGCTCCACTGTTGCCCCGCAGTTTCACAACTTGGCTCGGTCAGCTTTGTTCCATTTGTTTGTAGAAGTGGGACAGCAGCGACCCTCAGCGAGCGCCAGCAGGAACGGGGCTGGTGTGGGGTTCGAGCACTCTGAATTGCTCAGACCTCAGAGCTCAGAGCAGACGGTCTTGTGCGAGGGATCGCTGCTCATTTTGGATGTCAGGGAGCAGTGTCCGAGTATCTGCCTTGCTGGTTTCAGGCCATTGGCGGACAGCGGCTGCCAGTACTTGGCTTCCTGCTCGATGCCAGAAGCTTAAATACGCATGCAGTTGTAGGTTGGATTTAGAAATCGCTTGTTCAAGCTCGTGTCGTTCATCAGCACTCATTGTTCGTCTTGACGACTTATCTCTTCTGACTCTTCTGGTGGGCCCATCTAAATGCAGAGCCACACTCGCACTTCCTGCAGGGCCGACCTCGTGCCTCGAGCTGTCGTGGCCTCAGCTTGACGCACGATCTCTTGCTCCCAAGCACGTTCCCAGTCCCAGACCTCCAATCTCCAAGCGAAGCATGGACGGCAAAGCATCCGACTTTCCTCCATGCTACTCAACTGCCGAGTCGAAGTTCAGGGTGAGGATCCACATCGCTCGTTCGAAGCCCAGCTTAGACGAATGCATGCTTAGTAATTAAGGCTTAGTAGTGTTTCTGTGAAGTTCCTGCCTGGTCGTTGCAGCATACATGGAGGTGCATGGAGGCTGAGGCTGAGGAGTTTAGAATCTGCTGAAGAACTCTTTGCTAACAGAGGCGCGAACAACCTGCGGCCGGCAGACTTGGCACTGATTGGCCAGAGCAAGCCATGGTCACAGAAACCGGAGATTTAGTGCAGGGCCAGTCCAGCGCTGCTGTCGGACAGACATCTGCAAGCTCCGAGTATCCCCGCAGAACGGTTACATGTCACACTGCCTCGGCAGTTTCTTTGATGCATCAGGTCCGACCCATACTGCATTTGCAGACTAGGAGGGCAGCAGCCTCAGGGTGAGGGGAAGATGCAATTCAATGGGTGGTGTTGGAGAGCATGAGAGAGTCGAATCCAGATTCGAAGATCGTCAATCGGCGAGAAACAGAACTCACGCAGATGAATGGACCAACTGCTCTGCATAACAATGCGACTCGAGCCTAACGGTGCAATCTCAGACGCTCGTCCTGATGACAGATCCTGACAGATCCTGACAGTCCACCGCAGATCTTGCGACAGTTGATGCTGAAACCCCAGGCGGCCGGAGACAGAGGTCCGCACGCAGACAGTCATGAAGACGTCCGAACCCCGCGCGAGAGATCTCTGTCTCTCTTGGCCAGTTCATTGTACAGAAGTTAAGTTTCGTAGGCCGTGTATTCTTGCACGAGGAATGTGGATGTTCAGGTTGGGAGTGTGGTAAGTTGTCAGGTGAACAACACTTCAAAGAAATTTGTGGTGCAGCGCTGCAGTACAGTTACTCACATATATGGTCCCAAACTTCCCAAACAGTCATTGCGGTCAGCACGGAGTGATTGGATACCCGCAGCTTGTGTCTTTCTTCATGCGGCCGTACAAGGCTTAGCCCTGACAGGCGTCAGTAGTGAATGGTCGCTGGAAGCTCAACCAGCTTGACATCATCGTTTCATGAAAACAGCATGCACCAGCCTAGAAACAAACCACGTCTACTCTTACACGTCGATTTTCCATTGGTTCGTTGGTTCCGAACATTACAAAAAAGCAGCCATGTCCGCCACTAACAGTGCGGGAGATGCTTTCGAGGCGTACACCAAGGGCGAGTTTGGAACGTGCGGAGAATATTTGGAGCAGATTCACAATTTGAAGACTGCCGCGGACGTGAAGGTGACACACAACATCCTCATCAACGACTACTTCAAAGCTGGCTGTGCAGATCCCCACAATCTGCTTACTCTCCTGACCCAGGCGTACGAACGCGCGAGGGAGAAGGAGAAGAAGGACAAGGGCAAGCGGAAGAAGGAGGAGGATGAGGAGGACCAGGGGTTGGCTCAAAACCTGCCGCGCGTGATTACCCTGGTGCGGACTTCGCGTTTCCATGTGTTTTTTTTGTGTAATGTGATGCGGTATTGTGACATTGTTACAGAATCAGGGGGCCAGGGGGCCCCTCGTGCCACTGCACATCCAGGATGGCATCCGTGAAGATGACGACCTGTACGTGCTCCGGTACAACCAAGCCCTGCTGTGCGTTCAGTTGCGGCACTACGCACAGGCCAGGGCGGCCATGAGCTTGTCGAATACTTGCTTTCCTGAGGGTCCAGCCGACATCCCGAGACATGATCACCAGCATCTGACAGGCTGAGGGAGACAGGCACACTGAGATAGACAGAGCTATCGCGCTAGCTGCTAGCTCCTGCCAGTAGTAACGTAGGCATCTGCCAGCCGGTCAGGCACGGCAGATTCTGGAGGAGCTCTTCGAGACCCTTGCCTTTGAATACGCGCAGAAGCAATATAATGCTTCCACTAACACTGCTGTCTCAATCCATCGATGTTTTTCTCCCGTCAGACACCGTCGCCGCCGGCAGTGGTTTCTGACCAGGGCACAACTAAGACTTCTACAAGTGCGATTTACAAACACGTGTCGAAGGGCTTTCCTGCCTTCTGAACTGACTACAGCATGTTATAGTTCACGTCATTAACGACGGAGGAACATCGAGCCAATCGATGATTTTCTCGCCATCAAGATCTGCTTCCTCCTCCTCGAGGTGGTCCTGCATCCTGGCGGCCATTGTGCTATGTCGACATGTGGACATCTGCCCAAAAGCTTTGAACCCTTCGGCTTGCTTTAAGGATCCCCCCCAAGCCGAAAACTCAGGCTACAGAAGGAGCCCGAGCAGGCCCTGCAGATCCTTAACTTTCTGGAGAAGCCGAATGCTTTCCACAGTCTTCTCAAGCCGGATGCCCTTCTGAGTTAGCATTGGCGGTGGGGAGGTTTGTGAAGTTGAACGATCACCTTGTATCTAGACATGGTTGGCGGCGCTGACTGTCACGTCGGAGAATTTTGATTTCGATCCTGATGTGTGTTGGCTAGTGCTTGCCCAGGAGCGCAAGAATCTTGAAGCCCCTGCTTGCATCGAAGACGAGGAGGTGGTCGAGGGCGAAACCAGGGAGGAGGAGCCTAAACGCATCAAAACGTACGGAAAGAGGAGGCTTGGAGCAAAGGTCCCAAGCCACCGAAAGGACCGTGGATTGATCAGACTTCCAAGCTACTGCAGCCAGAAGCTCCGGGACCCTTGAGCAAATCGGAGGGGGGGGGGAGTGAGACCTCGTCGTGCAGCTTGGTTTGGAAACGTTTGGGGTTTGTTTACAGGAGGAACCCGCTGAAGCTGTGGCTGCAGCTGCAGATGCCCAGAAGCTGGTCTGCAGGGTTGGAGATTTGAACACACAGGGCCGTTCAGCTTCAGGTGGTTGCGCTGTCAGAGACACCAGGCAAGTGCCCCAAGGGACTCGATGCCTGGTTGAGCTGAATCGCAAACACATCGTTGAAGGCTGCCCTGGAAGCCAACTGTGCACCGTTTAGGAAGACGAGAGACACCGCGTGAATGTTACGTCCCAGGGCTTGGGCTTAATCGCTTCCCCCTTTTATTAAAGACCCCCCTAAAACTAAAAACACTTTCTGGAAAATCCGGCCGAAACCGACCCCGCCTTTTAAACCCTATTCCGAATTAGGGGGGGGGTTCAGGGCACCCAAAACCCGCAAGCCAACCAACATCCTAAAGCTCCCTCCCTCTCTCCCCAGCCTAGACCCTAAACCCTTCGGACCCCAAACATGGCATTTGGATAAAAACCTCCCCCTAATGATAAAAACACATTTCGAATTTCTATTGGGGGGGGGGACCCCCCGTTTAATATTAGGGGGAAACGATTATGTATCTGCACCTTCGATTCAACTCGAAGGGATCAACTTGGCATAGCGTGGACCCTGAGTCGTGCGGAATTCAGTGCCCCAGGCACTTTGAAAACTTGGATTTTGAAGGAGGAGCCCTGAAGAATGCCGAAACAACGGGTGCAAATCCTTTACCCTCGCAAGCCATGCACGCAGCCTTTGGGGTTTCTTCGGACCTTGTGCTTTGACAAGGCAGCCAGAGAAGCCGGAGGGTCCTCTGCCCAGCCTGGTCTTTGGCGCTTCTTGGACGATTCTGGTGCGGTTCCTTTGAAGTTGCTGGCATTGAAGGGCACGCCATGCTGCCGGAGGCATCGCACCAGCATTTGCATGTCTCGGAGTTGTCGAGGAGCTAGAGCTCAACGTTGTTTGTAGCGTGTGTTGTAGTGGTTTTTCTTGGCTGTGTACAGTGCACTGTTCTCTGTGCAGGCTATGCACGGGAGGACAGTGAAGGGCTCTCACTAACTACGGCTTCGTCTCAACTAAATCAAGTCAGCCAAGCGCTTCCCAAGAACTTATTTACCACCAGCCAGGCTTGCCTTCAGCGGCATGGACGTGCACCAGATGCGATCTCGCCAATTGAGTTCAAGTTCACCTGCCTGACGTACAAGATCCGTGCCTGGCTTCACTTTTGTGCAGTTGAGGCTCAGGGCGTTGTACCCCGTTGTACAGTCACAAGAGAGATCGTTGAGCAGATTCCGTTCGCAGCCGCCACTGGGGCCATTCTCTAGAAGGTTGCTGTGCTACAACCCGAGCGGCGATTGATTTGCGACGCAGAGTCTAGAGTTCTTCTCGGCTGCTCCACCTTTGGGACTACAATAATTACCGTGGCGCATAACTCAACACACTCCCTGAGCATGAGGTGTCCACATCTTGTGCCGAAGCATGAAGTCAGCAAAGAAGGAATGCAAGAATGCAATGGCTCCTCCTCAGCACTAGTTCATATGTTGTCTCGAAGGGGATTGTGTTCTTTTGGGTCCTGCTCTGCTCTGGGAATATGGCTCGCGCACGTCTTGGGTTTTAAGTCTAAGTCTTGGGTGCAGGTGCAGTTTGCAGGCTCAGGCTGCGCACTACAAGGCCAATGACAGCTGTAAATCGCGGCGAGGCTATACTGTAATTGCCGGACGTACTTGAGTAGATGTGTACACACGTGTCAAGCTGGTACGGCTAATCTTGCTCCCGAGCCTGGTGCGTAATTCAAGATAGCTTGGAACGGCAACTATACCGCGAGTACATGCGAGTACAGAATGTTGCTATGATGCTTTGCTGGACGTGCCAGAAAAGGGCCGCGGGTACGGTGCGCTGGGTGTCAGAACCCGTAGTGGATGCAGCTCTCTTGACCTAAGCCAAGGAGATCCTGGAGCACGATCTTGCGCATGTTCCACTATTCTGGAAGGACTCCAACACTGAGGGACACTTGAGAGCGCCTGGAGAATGCTCTGTGAGGTGTTGCAGTGTAATGCTACAATTGGGCCAGATTTAGCACGCCCTGGTTTCGGGTGGCTCAACACTATTGGTCTCAGCTTCGTGCTCAGCCTTTCCGACAATGGTGTGCAAGGGGATTAAAGCGCATTTTCTTCCACGTGCCGCACATGCGGAGTCCCGGATACATGCGTGTTGCAGACATGTATGATGCCTGCCAGGAGCCGCAGAACCATGAAGCCCGAAGCCTTCTGCACAACCACGACTGGGCTAAGGTTACCTGCCTCAAGGCGCCCTGGCCCCACAAATCTAGAAGCGGGTTTGCCCTTCGTGACTGGCCACGTCACAAACAGACGTGATGCGTTTGTCAGATTATGAGCTCCTAACGTGTGCTGATTCCAAGGCGTACCTCGAGTATGCCAAGCAGAACCACAGAAAGGCCAGGGTAAATGGTGCCGAAGACCTTGAAATCCATACATTCTTCTGGTTGCGCGTGGATGGACTGGATAATTCAGCATCGGCGGGTAGTGTTGGTAGGCGCAAGCGATGTGTAATCCTTGGTCTAGCCTTCGCCTTAGCATAGAATCAGAAGCTCTTTGAAGCTGGAGAGGCGTTTCGCCTCCTCACGCTGTGCCGCTTCAACTTCGCACCTCCGAAACCTGGGGACAAGTCTGGAGCACACAAGTCAGGCACCGATTGATCTTTTGCTGTGCTGGTTTAGTGAGGGCTGTTATCCACTTCGGCCATGTTCCGTTTTGCATGTTGCTGGGGCTTCAGGCGATGATGAGGTCGAGGACCACATGCCCACAGATTTCCATCCTGCTCAAGATGATGCTTGCTCCCCGCTGTCGCCTGCCTGCGATGGTCTGCACGGAAGTGGTTTGAGGTTCGCGTTCCGCCAGAGCGCCCTGCTCAGGTTCTACAACAACATGGGCTGCATACATTTCATGATGCACAAGCCGAACTTGGCCATCTACTACTTCAACAAGGACTGGCCCCATTCATTTCCTCAGTCACCTTAGCAGTCACCTTCCCGTGCACGGGCGGTGGTGTCTTAGCCGCCCTGAGACCTGAACCTGCGAGGCGCTTTCGAAATCGGCTCGGCCTGCCGAAAAGGAGAAGTCGGCTCGGCCTAATCTTTGGATGTCATTGCAGTATGGGATGAGTTTGGGGTATCAGGGACTTGGTGTTTCAGTCAGCTGTGGACGCATCTTGTTGTAGGCGGCAGGCGCGGCTTGCAGTCGCGTCGAGTGAAGTGGGACAGTCGCGGGCTGCATCCAGATGTAGTTCAGGTGGGAAGCAATAAGAACATATCCTTGTGGCATCAATCTTCTATATTCGATGTGATGTAGGGTTCCGAGGCAAACCATTTCTGGGTGGCACGAAAAACATGAATTTTGAATCAGAACCGAAAAACAGGAGCGGCAGTAAGTTGCGCCCCCAATGTGACTGTCACTGTGTCCTGTCGAGATGTGCGTCGTTGCCAAGATGCACTAGTCTACGCGCGTGAAGCTCTGTGAAGGTGACTTTAGGGGCATTCCATCCCCATGGTCTGAGCTGCATGAGTGACTATCGAGTCGACACGCTAGGATTCACTTACCACCCCAAGAACAGACTTGGTGAGGAGAGTATGCTGCTCTCGGCCAAAGTAGGCCTCACGCAGCCTGGCATGGCGACCTCCAAGTGCCTTAGCTGGTCCGTGGTCCAGCTGCTGGACATGAGCTGACCTCCATAGATCTCCATATAGTGTGTTTCGGGGCTTGTGCCGCAGAGATGCGACTGCAAGAGTGGGAGCGTCTACGCGTGCTTGGGCCTCGAAGTCAGGCACTGGTTGGACCGCCGTGCTGAGATGACTTTCAATGCTGGACTCCAGTTCTTGCTGACTGGCCGGCCGGGGCAAGCCTACAAGCGCCTTGTGACAACAGAGAGAGGGTCAGCTGAACGGTGCAAGCGTCAAAGGTTCAGGAAGCAGTTTTTGAGCCCAAGCCGCCCAAGCCTCAAAAGCTGCTCCGGGTTCTCCAGAGTTGTTGTGCGTTACGTGGGATCCGAGGAGCCTGACTTTCCTTATATAAGATCTTGCAAGGGTATTGGTATGGATGTTGGGTGAAGGGTGCGTCCCGCTTTCCTGAAATCCACACCCCGAGAAGTTGGCAAACACCTAGAGCGAAACACAACCCGGAAGGCCACTACAAAGTCCCCAGTCGCAATGCTCAGCGTGTGACGAACCCAGAATCTGTGCTGACACATCCAGAGAGTCAGATCCAGCAGGTGCTTCATCCAGTGTACCTTCGTCTTCAGGAATTGGCCTCGGCTGCACCTTTCAGACCATTCGGAAGCATTCTTATTTCTTATAGTTCGAAGCAAAAATGCTAAGGGTGTTGTTTGTGAGGGTCGTGGAACGTGGTCCATCACACCACGAAAAAAGTCTGCAGCAAAACATACACAAATACGGTTCATTTTTCTCATCAAGGAGCCTAGATGCTTGCATGCCTGACCGGTTCCATTGCAACATGCCACTGGAAGCTAGTGTCACGGCCAAGTTCAAGTGTGCTGCCTCCAGGTGGATGCGCCTTGCGGAGTGTTGCATTGAGCTTTACCGGCAGTCCCACAAGCCTGAGCCTACAGAAGGCCCAAGCTTGACTTTTGTGCTTTCATGCTGAGCCCATCTGAATTTTGGGATTATTCGCTGGACGAGTCCGAATCCTGAACTCCCAAACTCTTGATCAGCAGGTGGCGCGAAACCTGGTGGAATGCAGTCCTGGAATCGGGCCGCTTGCCAAAACGAATTATGCATGCTCAAAGCATCTTTGTGGCTCTGAAGGGTTTTGAGATCAACCTGCCCACATGCATTTACCATCTGACCACTCGTGTTGTTTTTGGGCAACGGTGGGATTCTCGCCTTCTCAATTTCCGCTCCAGGCTCACGGCTGGGCTTTGTACACTTGATTGGGTTGCGTCAGAAATATGGTGGTTCTGTCCTGCAAGTAAGGAGTGACTACAGACAGACCTGTTGTGTTTGCCGTGAGTGGAGATCAAAGCCTGAAACGGCACCCTCACAAGGGTTTTGACCCGGCTCCTGTTGCACTTTGACTTGCGGTGCAAGTCGGCGCCCAGACGTGGGCTTTTCATTGCCTTTGTTGGGTGGGCATATGTTGTTTCCACAGAACCATGTGGAGCGTTCTGGAGCCTAAGGTGAAGCAGCCAACTCCCAATGGTCCCCTGGCCACGGGTGGATCCATTTGCACAGCCCTAGGACTGTTGGGGGGGGGTGGGGGGGGTACTGAGGGTAAGCCACATGTAAGCCGGACTGCTCTCAACAGACGCTTTTTTGCATTCTCTCGCGTGTCTCAGAGCTTTGGGCTGCCACCCTGGCAACAGGAGGGCCAACTGCTCTGGGATCTGGCATGTCCCAGCTCGCTTGTGCAGCACAAGGCAAGCGCTTTAGGGTTTTGGGGGCAAGCTTCATGATTTTCATGAGCTCATGAGTCATTGCCAGAGAGCGGCAGTTGCAAAAAGACCGAAGGAAGAAGAGTATGGTGTCATGCCCAAACACAAGAAATTCCGGAAGATTAGTTTCCTTGCCCTATCGGTCCCCATCTCAGGATGCGGCCCCACTCGCAGGCTCTCTTTGCTCGTCGAAAAGAGTCTTGGCAACAGTGTATGTCCCGGACATATCCTGGTGCACAAGACCTGTCACTGAGGACCAACGTCGTGGGAAAGCTAGGAAGTGGAGAGGACAGGTTGGGCAACTGGTCGGAGAAGGTTATGGCAGACGGGGAAGTCACCAGCTAAGCCTGCTGCACAATCACAACAGCAAGCAAACCGTACTCTACTGAGCAGCCTGAAAAGCTGGGATGCTATATGCAGTTTCCCCACCCGCCCGAAAGTCTCTCGTCATGTTACGAAAGCTAGCCCCCATGGAGCTAGCGGAGTATCTTACCAACCGTTGGTTGAGCTGCGGGGGGGTGGGATCCAGAGGTGGTCAAAGAGGGGCCTTATCCCCACTTAGTTTGGGTGTCACCCTCTAACCCTATGGTTCTTGAGGTCCGACAGGGTGTCCAAGGCTTGCGTTTCACCTAAGGGGCGCTTCGCCTACGTAGGCTCCCCTTAGGTGAACGGCAAGCCTTGACGATCTGCTCGGTCAAAAACGGTGGCTCCTCCGTTCTCCCCCGCGACCTTTGGGTACAATCACTTTGCCGGAGCATTTCTTCAACGTAATCCCCTTCATGGCCGCGACACATTGACTCGAGCCGGCTCTTCACACGACACAAGAAACCTGACAAAACATTGCGAAACAGGTCGAGTTTAATGCTGAAGTGAGTGATAAAGTGAGTTGGTAGACATGAGTGAGAGTTGGCGAATAAGTGACTATGTCTGTCTTCCGAGCGTACTGAGGGGAAGAATGATGATGATCATCATGCGGATGATGATGATGATTATCATGATGATGATGATGATGGTGGTGGTGGTGGTGGTGAAATGTGGTGAATTTTGAACCATGAATGATGATTACGCAGGAACTACATGGAAGAAGCCTGTCAGGCCAGAGCCGGATACACTCGAATGCATGCATGTCGGCTTCGGCAAGTCAGGGCAAAGCATTTAATGAGAAGCCAGTGCCCCCAACACAGTGCTGCAGTCTCGCGCGTCACGTGCTAGCCGCGGCTCCAAATGCAACTTACGGCTTTGGAGGGGGGGTGGGGGTTGGGGGAAAGTGACGTACGTGGGGCATGTGAGGAGCAGGGCAAGTGTGGCAGGCAGGCCAAGGGGTGTAAGTGGGCGGGAAGATTTACCGCCCGCGCCCGACACCCTCAGAAACTAGAGAAAGGTTGTCCCGAAAGTGTTTTCGAGCCGCGCTTTCAGACCTCGTGAGTATATACTAATATCAGTAAGTCAATCACGCCATCAAGGTCCAACGAAGCAAGGAGCGGCTAGAAGCAAGCCGGCCATGGCCAAACCGAAGCTCTTCCACCTCCCAACGCGCCAGCGCACCGCTATAGGGTTGTCATAGCCAAAATTGTCATGGCACCCCGCGAACACCGCGCGGCCTGATCGCCTCCCACGCGGCAACGCAATTTTGAGCAGGTGCGGCGGCGGCTCCCGCCAACCTTACACCGCGCTTTAAAACATATTCCACGAAGTCCAGCACGCCATCCATCACGATATCCATCCATGCATCAACGATAACGGAAGACGACTTTCAGGAAAAGACAAAACAGGGGCCTTGGACTGAGCCCTCATTTGCCCGTAGGATGTCGAGCAACGCACCGGGCCGGCTGGTGCAGCACCGTCTGCGCCTGCCCAGGATCCATGGCTGCAATCCGATGCAATCAATCCCTAGCTGAGCTGGAGAATACACTGCCACCTGTTTCTCAAAAAGGCGACCAAAGCGCCGGCTGCGGAGGGAGATGTGTTGAATGGCGAGGTGCCTGTGAAATTGAGCTTGTTCCGGCACGTTGTGACATGTTCCGGCTTGGACCGGGCCCATAGCTTTCTTGACGCACTGCAGAGGATCCCTTGGTGACTGCTGCAATGTGCTTGAAGAATGTGCTGACCCTGATCGAGCCCATGCTTCAGAGTGCTGCGCAGGCACGTCGGAACACAGTCTGTACCGTGTACCGGGGCTTTCAGACTGTCAGAGTGGGAGTAGCAGTTGGCTTGCTCGGTTTCTTGCGCAACGCGTAAATCTGCCAAAAGGCAGCTGAGACGGCGGAAGCCAATGCTGCAGCGGCTGGCAAAGCTACGTCCCAGAAGGTCCGGCAGTGGCTTGCTCGCTTCGCAAATCCTCCACGACCCCAGCTTAGCTTGCAAAGGCGTCTGGCTCGGGTTCAGGGCCAACACCTTCCAAGAGTGCTACTGCCCGCGACCTGGTCGCCCCCTCAGCCCTGTCTGCAGAAAGTTGGTTCGGAGTTGGGAGCAGGAGGAGAGGCGAGGACGAGTGCCGGTGTGCACTCAGATGTGCACTCAGATGTGTGCCGAGTGTCTCAGAGGGTGCAGAATCCGACTCCGAGGCCGAGGCCGAAGCATTGCTGATGGAGGACGCGGCGCTGCTGAAAATGACCTACGTCTGTCTCTGCGGCCTGGCGGAAGCATACCGGATCATACCGGAGTCCGAGGAACACCTCAGTGGTATGAGTGGTGTTAGGGGACGAAGGAGAAATAACACGCAGAAATGCAAGACTGCACAAACTGCTCTGAAATCTTTGGATTCAAACTTGACTGCCCAGGCCAGCGAGATCACACGCCTGCTTTGCGATATGCCAAGCGCATACTGGACGCTTGTCAGAATCTGGTGCTGGCTTCACAAGCTTGGCGTGTGTACGTTCAGAGATGCTCAGGGTGGGACCTGCCAGCCGGCACCCTCCGCAAAGCTCAGTCGACAAAATAAAATGTTTCAGCTAAGATGTTTTGTGTGAGGAACTTAGGGCCAACACCCCTGCGCCAAGGGGTCGACCTCGGCATAGAGCGCGCTGTTCCAGCACGTTTCTGGCATTGACGTGACTCAGTTTTGCACCTTTGTGCCATTTCAGGACAAGAATCATTTGCTGCCTCCGCCTTCTGCTGATTCACGACCTCCGGATGACAAGCAGGACGCATGGGAGAGAAACTGCACCCAGAAAGCAACTCAAGAAGTTGCACGCAAGCGGTCATCCCTGCGGTGCATGGACGCCGAAGCGCGGCAGGAGCAGATAAAGCGAAACTGGACCATCCAGGCTTAGCTGCATGTCTCCACTGTTGCAGTTTTCTGGGGCTGAGTGAGAGCGCTTCAATAAGCTTTCCTGAGTGCTGGCAAGCAGAAATGTGAAGCTGGTCCTTGTGACATCCTTTCACGGCGGACAGGCGCAGAATCTGCCGCATGGCAAGGATGCGAAGGTGCTGACTAGGTGCGGTCAGCTTCGAAAGTCCTTCTGCACACTTGCGACGGGCCACAGGCATGCTAGAATGTCAACAGCTGAGTGTGCAGCATACACCATTTCCCGAACTTGCTGTTCTGCAATTGCTTAGCATCCGCTGTGCAACAGCCCCTAGGCTTAATCAGATTCCAAATTGAGAGCTTTGTCGGCCTGACTTTGTCGGCCGCCTCTGCCAAGCCAAAGTGGTCGCTCCTGCATCTTCATATCTACACAAACGATCAACGACAGGGCAGATAGGGCTCCGCAGGTCAGCATGATGCAGCATGCATGATTGCCTCAGATTCGCATCCTCCCTGGGCACAATCGCCTCCGCGGTATCCTACACTGCAGAGGCCGTTGTTTGGGCCAGCTTGAATGGCCGACAATGTCGTTTATGACCTTACCAGTACTTTGCCTATCACCTGGCAGGCCCTGTCAATGTCTGGCAAGGTGTTGGAGGCCGGCCTGAAGATGGAAAGCCTTCGGCTTCGGAACAATGCACCATCTTGAGTGATTTGCACTTTGCGCGTTGAGCATGGGATGCCTATCGGGATCCTATCGGGCTTCCGGTCGCAGCCAGTTCATTCCCGCATTCCCATGCATGGCGCAGGCGAGAACACTCATGACCAGCTTCGGCGACAAGACCTTCTGTAAGGCAGTTCAGCAGCAGGCCGTGTCCTACGTGCTGAATCTGTAACATTCTGTAACTCGGTCTGGGGCCTTCCACCCTGGAGAGGTGAGCTACATCTCAGAGCAGGACCGAAATCACACTGCGCCCAGCTCAACCATGCTGTCCACCACTGCCGGCTGCCCCAGATGAGCGAGCCCTGTGGAACATTGTGGAACTTACCGACTTACAGGTTTCCGACACATCCCGACACCCAAACGTAGCCAAGGTCATGTACGAGCAGCGCGCGGACAAGAAGGAGGATGGTGTTTACGAAGGCTTGGTCTGGCAAACTTTCGACTCGACCCGAGTTTCGACAATCTTCGGACCGACCATTCTCGCGTAAACACTCACCTTCGGCCAGCTGCAAGGCTGCCACAATTCACAGCTCAGCCGCTTGGCGACGACAAAGCCCTTTAGAGTTCAGAGTTCATCGTGTCGTGGATCGTCGGTCTGCAGCGAGTAAGTCTGTTAAAATTGCTCTGTGTCCTCCCAGACAACCAGCCGCCGACGACCAACCTCGGTGGCATCACGCCGCCCAGCTTCTCCATAAACTGCGCCTCCGCTGCCCACCAGGCACGTGACTGTGCAAGTTACGTATGTGAAAAGCGTGTGACTGCGTACTTTGTGCCCAACCTGTCCCAGGGCAAGGAGCGGGATGCAAAGGATGGAAAAGATGGAAAAGATGGAAAGGATGGAAAGGGTGAGAACGAGCGTGAGAAGACGAAGGAGCCGCGAGATGTGGTACGGTAGAAGTCGAGGAAAAGATGTAGACTGATGTAATTAGGCGCCGTAGACTGAAGGCCTCCGCCAAACAAAACCGAACATGAAACTGGAACTCAGGCGGAGCGATTTTAGTTTTGAAGTGTCAACGGGGCAAGACGAGTTTCTCAAAGCCCGTTGATGAGACAGAAAGGACGGCTCTTATGCTCTTCTTGTTGCGTACGAGTCGACAATGTTCCCAACCTTGGGAGACATGCAGCTGCCCGGCTGGCTTTCATCTGGATTGAGGGGTGCTCTCATCGGGATCATCGGGCCTTGTGGTTTGGTCTTGTGAGTCCAGTCCAGAGCTGTAGAATAAAAGCTCTCAGAGTTTTTTGTTCAGAGTCACCTCGCCGCGATCTGTGCAAAGTGCGGTTCGAGGTCGATGCTGTACACCAACATGGCGGCCCCTTGGAGGGCATCAGCTCAGACTTCATGGGCAAACGAGCCACAGCCGTTAATCGCAGCGCAGCGATGTGGTATAGCATACTTTCTCTGGCCCGATTGTCTTGGCATGATGCCATTGCGAGACGGATGACAATTCCTTGTCGAACAGGTTGAAGCATCTTCGCGACCATTCACGTTTGCGCAGTGTCTTGCGAAGCCGTCTTAAGGCAGCCATGGCGCAAGATAACGCCCTAGAGGACTTGACCTGGCACAGCGCTTCCCACAATGTTTTTCATGAGAAAGTAGGACAACTTGGAATTTGGTGGCATGCTTGTTGGACATGAAGGTTCACTGTCGAAACAGCATCTGGGGGGGGTACTGTCAGATGGCAGTTTGTCGCAGATATGGCGCCAGAAAGCCGAAGCCATGTCTTAGATGAAGTCAGCATCAGTTCTATCTTGCGAGTGCAAGGTGCACGGATGGCAAAGCAAAGCGACTGTTATTTGGTTGGCACCATGGTGTGTGCAATCTGGCAGGATGCACGAAAAGTCTGCGACAAAGCGCTTCAGATACAGCCAAGAGCGCTGCTTCCACTGAGGACGAGCCCCGGCTGCACTGTTTGGAGCTCGCTGCTGCATTTTGCTTCGGCTGCGTGGTGACTAGGTGGTGGGTTTAGGCCAATCTCTCCTCGGCTTGTTCGCTCTCTCCCCCTTATTTATATTATTTCTGCATGATCCGAAGCCAAGGCTTGCCTTCCTGCTCATGAAGCAGGGAAATTCAGGCCAGGCCACGCCGCGTACACGGTCAGAAATGGCCAAAGAGGAATCCAGGAAACAGGGATCTGGATTGCGCGTTTGACGGATGAACCGGCAAGAGCTTTGCAATCACCGATGAGCAGTGGGCAGGTGAAGCCATCAGGCGCCTGAAAGGACCTTTGGACCAAGTTTTCCTTGCAGAGAGCGATCGTACGGGCATATTTCGGTGTTGCGATGCCAGTGTCCAAATCAATACGTCGTTGTTGCATTCAAGCCCGAGCTGCCATAGATGCCAAGCACAGGAGAGAAGAAAGGACAGTGAGCTGCGAAGATTCTTGGAGGAGCAAGAAAGCCTTCATCGCAATGACCGGTCTCGCTGCACAGTGATTCCAGAGCTACCTACCAGTATGTGCCGCATCTGACATGCGGGTGTCATGTGTTGAGCCGGTCAGAGGTGAATCTGATGCTGCATCCGAAGAAGACCCACAGCCCAGGATGCTGCACAGGATGCTGAACAACAGCCCGTCTGGGATGTGAGAGGGCTGCTTGCCGAGTGCTCCCAAAAGGCAAAGACAGACAGAACCATCATCGAACTAGTATGCCGCAGCATGCCCGAGCGTAGATTCTTTAGATGGTGCTTAGGCCGTCAATTACTACTGTGTACAAAAGCCCAGACTGTCTTGGAGTAAGGACAGCGGAGCGGATTAACGACGTCTCGCGCAGACATGCAAGAAAACACATGCGCAAATGGTTTCACTATGACTTTGCATTTGGGCTGTGCAGGTTTGGATTGGAGTGTTCTACACACACAGACAGCTCCTCCCGACTCGCAGATCTAAGTGCTGGTAACGCAGTGCTGACGTCGCAAGCGTAGCACCTTTCAGCCTGTGAATTACATTCCATGGCAAGTGCTCTCAAGAAACTCGCTCTGAAATCTGTGTGGCGTCCCCACTTTGGACCCTTGTCATACCTTATTCGAAGTGATGGAGGTCCAATGCATTCTTCCCAGAGAGTCTACTGAGTCTACTGAGTACACTCAGCAAGCCTAGCAGCGCCTAGCAGTCACCAGAAAGCCCCAAAAAGAAACCACCCCAGTCAAAGAGCATCTCGCTGCCTAGCTTGTACTGTGAAGTCTGCTAGACTCTGCTAGACTCTGCGTCCAGGCTGGACCCCCACTGGAAGTTTGACTGCGAGATGGCCTCCATGGCCGCGCCCTCTGACATTCGTCGAAGCATCGCCCAGACCCTTGATGTGGAGCCATACGGAGTCGCAACCTGTTGCCTTCTAAGTGGCGCAGATACGAGAAGTAAAGGTCGACAGCATGGGCCGTCTTGCGCGATTCAGAAGCGCATGCATCTTCTCAACGCCAGCTTATGTGAACCATCTTGCTGCACTGCGGACACTGGGTAAGCTTCATCTGAAGCATGGGGTCCCACGGTCACCTCTGGCAACTGCCACGCCAGAAAACCACGGACACCATCGAGTTCCAAGTGATGGACTACGATGCGATCGGGCTGTCATCTCAGACGAACACAGCATGCTGACTACCTTCAAGCGTGCATGAAACTCAAGACGCGGGTGCTCTCAGGCATGCTCACGCTTGTTGTGTTGCTGGTAGATGTGCGAACTTGTGTGGCGAAGGTCCGATGACCTCCTTGGTCTGGATCTAAGTGTCTCAAGGTTGAGGACTTGACGAGTGGCTGGCATGGTCGGCAACATGTTGCAACATCATTCGCAAAAGTAGTGTGTAGAAAGAACATTTCCGCAAAAAGTCGTGTTTTTCGCGGCCGCGTGAGTGGGCCAGACTGCCTCGAGGTACTCTAGAGCTCACGTTCGACCAGCCGGATGCTCAGCAGATGAGCAATGCAGCTTTGCAGCGGCCCCCGTTGCACCCGGGATGACACAGGATCTATCCCGGTGGGGTTGACGACACATTTGTCCCCACCTCAGTGCGTGTAGCTGCAGTGTGTTAATTTGGGATATGGGCACGGAGGGGATCCCCAGCAGATGCGCACATGGCACTTGCAGCGTGTCCTGGGCGCGTAATCACGGTCAACTACCCCAAGTGGTTTCATGCATCTATGACTTGAGAAGCTGGTCGCGAATGTGCCTGTGCCCTCAGAACCTCTCATTGCATTATTGAAGTAGTCCATCATTTGAGTAGCTCCTACACAACCTGTACACAGCCAGGTGGAGTAAGAAATAGGTCGGGATGAGATATATCTCCTTGCAAGAACAGGATCGAAGCATGCTCTCACCAAAGGTTTTGCGCTCTGGGGTCCCTGGAAGCACAGAATTTTAGTCGTGAGGGCCAGCAATGCCCGCTTAGCATGCGCTTCCGATGCGTGCATGTTTTCCACGAATGCCAGCTTGCACGTAAGCGTGCTGCTATAGGCAAATGTGCGAAAAGTGCGTTCAGTCAGCTCGAGCGTCAATTAGAAGGTTAAAGGCTCGAGTGCCAGGGGGTTGGAGCTACGAGGTTAGGGTGTGTGCCACGGGTGAGCTGGATGGCAGCAGAAACGCGAGATTGTCGACGGATATTCCCGGGGGGAGGGGGGCAAGCAGGGGCGCCAGTGCTCTTGTAGTCTACATGCGCGATTCTGCTACTCGTGCCGTAGCTTTCGTTGGCCTCGGCTTGCCCCTCAAGTCAGCCACTGTCTTGAGCCATACTGAGCCTGGAGGAGCTGAGTGACCCGGCACGGAAGGATGGCAAGGTGGCAACGATGAAGGTCAAGGCCGCAGTATGCGAAGCCGAATATCATCGAATGCTGTTTCGAACACATTAGGCACTGCACCGCTTCTGATGTCGATGAGTGCATTCACAGCTTTCCAAGTTCACCCGCAGAAGAAGGATCAAACAGACGCAATCCCATCGTCCCCACCAAGCCCAGCAAACGTTTGCCTTCTTGCCAGGTCTTTCCTGAGCAGTGTGCCCAGCCTCCGCAGCACCAGCAGCCTTCACAAAGCTAAATGTGACAACTTTGCAGGGAATGCAAGCTCTCGACCGCACTGGGACACTAGGAACTCACACAAGCTGTCACGACTATCAGTTGCCTGTCCCCTCGGTTGTTGCTTAATAAGGAATCCGGAAGAGTAAGGCAGAGGCTTCAATCGCCGAGAAATGCCGAGCAACTTCAAGCCTCACGAGGTTGATTCAGATGCCAGTGCGTGACACGCGCTGCTGGGTGACGGTTCACAGAGCAGAGGCCAACTGGGTGATCTTGGATGTTCGTATGATTGGACATGACTGCTCGAGATCAGTACTTTCGATTTCGTGAACTGCTGCAAGCGAAGGGTCTTCGAGCCGCAGACTGGAGTCTGGTAGGCAGGTGCCTGAGCTTCGTGAGTTGACTGGTGTGTATGTTTGCGGAAGGTAGAGCACGTTGTGTTTGCACCCCCTTCGGTCAGAAATGCACGGCAGTCCGCGAAGAGAGGTGAGAGAGTGGACAGCAAAGTGAGAGCATGGAAGCATGGAAGTTGCCAGAAAGAACAAGTGCGGGTCCGGGTCTTCACCCGCCTCTTGTGATCCGATTCTCCGATCTGCGCAGCCGTGGAACCTGAGGTGCTGGTAAGTCGGATCCTTATTGCATCGCGGGCGGCCCAGTGTGCATGAATGTGGATCTGAAAGACTCGCTGGTGCTTAGCCAGCTTTACAATCATAGTCGTCAGCCATGGCCTTAGATGTGTTGGCGCACTGGGCCGGGTATGTTGTTGAACTACTTTGGTACAACTTATTTTCTATGGCGACTATGTCCTGCGTTGCTGGAGAGCGTGAGAGGTCGGCCTTCCTCACAAGAAGCATTCGGTTTGGAGAACTCGCGTCCTGTACAAGGACAGGCGCATCTGGAAACAGCAGCACCTGGGGGTTTAGTCTTGAGGCTCAACAGCCTACCACACGTGCATGTGCAACAACGCACGTCGGCGCTGCTTAGTATATATCTAGCCCAGGCAACCATGTAAGAGTGAATTTTGTAACCGTGCATCGATTTCGTAGTGCAAGCTTCACGTCAGCCATCTTCTTGCTTGTAGCACAGCTTGACTCACCGCTTTTGAAGCAGGAACTCAATCCAAGCTGGGACGAGGAGGACACGCATGTACCTCATGGCAGCTGCCTTCTGACGGTCATGAAGCATGGCGGCTTGCTTTTCCCGCCATGGTTTTTCAACTCGCAAGCAGGGAAGTCTTTGGTTCCAGTCATGCTCAGCATCTTGTTTGGGCGTTTGTTTCTCGGCTGCTTTCCGCGAAGGGCTACATCAGAGATTTGGACGTCACGCCAAATGTCTCAAAGCAACATGCATCAACATGCCCAGCAGGGATTTACCAAACAAAATGCAGCCGTGACTCTTAAAGTTCTGCATCACTTTCAGGGTTGGGAGGGTTTAGGGACATAAGTACGGAACACCCACTCTTGGGAACTCGGGGAGATTTGAGATGCCTCACGTCCTGTGGCACTTGTAGTTGCTAGAGTCCCCGTAGCTACAGCGCTGGGAAGGAAGAGATGATCAACTACGAGCCGGGTGACAACATAAGGTTCCAGGTGATGGACTACGACAAGAAGGGTCGTGGCCTCGTGGCCAATGGTTGTGCTAGAACTAAAAAATGAACTAAACTCTGCGCAGCTAGCTAGTTACATGAGATGTTCCGATGTCGAAGTCTGCAAGCCACCTTGTGGAGCCTTGTGTGGCGGTTTGAACCCCGAGATGAAGACGACCATCTCGGTCAAGCCATGCTACAAAGTGCCGACTTCCACCCGGACGGTTTCGAAGGCCAAGCCCAAGCAGATCACAAACGCTGCTTCTAGTCCAGTTCTGAAGCTGTCTGGAGCAGCATCTGGCATGGAATAGCTGCAGGCGCAGCTCTATATGGGATCTCAACGGGCTTGTATCCGAGGAAAGCCAATACCAAGACTCAGCGCTGCAGGTGAGATAAGTCTTGGTGAAGGTACTTTGTGCGGCGCTCAGCGGTTCTGTGCATCATGCACAGCAGGGCAGGCTTATGTAATGTCCTGCCTGGCTCAAGGTGAATCTGAATTCTTCATGAATGGGAAATTGGAACGAACAGCCTCAGCTTGAAGAACGCAACAGCGCAGGCACGTGCGCGTCGACATCGAGGTGCCTGAGGAGGACGAGGATGTCAATGATCCTGCAGGCCATGTAGGCGAATCAGCCGACACGTTTGGGGCGTGGCTGTAGCAATCTGTAACACAATGTTTGTCCCATTTTGTCCCACATCTGGACCGGCCTTCCGTGCTGCAGCTGCATGCGATGCGCTGTTTTGCATGTTTTCATCAATCGCATTGCTTGCCTTATTGCTTAGAGCACTTGGTTTACTCGGTTTGCATCCCCAATGCCAGGTCCAAGGGTGACTCGGCATCACTGCGGTGCTACAATTGGGCTTTCCACGGTTTGTCCTCATGGCCTGCGGCCACGTATGGTTGCAGTATTTGCAATGGCTTTCTTGTTATACAAGCATACAAGCTTGCGGAGAATCCCCACTGCAGACATGTGCATTGCGACATAAGATTGCAGCAGGAGCGTGCTATCTATCTTCTGCCAATGTGCACACTCATGTTCGAAGTGCTGCCAGCACGACAACCTCCAAGTTTCATGCCAACTTCCTTTGAGGATCGTGAGCCGGCGCCCTTCCAGCTGCGCAGTCGGGTGCTTTGAAAGGAGAAAAGCCAAGATGTTCTTGTGCTTGCATCTGTTGCATGCAGCATGGCCGAGGCATGGATACGCATCGCTCGTTGCATCCTTACCCGGCTGTGAGAGGATGCCCCACATGTCATTGTCAAACATGATTTTGTTCAACGTCTGTCCTAGCAGCGGTTGTAGCATCTTCACGGCCATGCCAGCGCAGCCAACCGAACCAACAGAGTCACCATGCCCCTCCCACAAATGCACAGATTCAAGTAATGCTCACAGCAGGAGCCAGCAAGGAAATGCTCACAGCAGTGTTGCAGCAAGGAAATGCTCACAGTAGGATGCCGGCAGGACAATCCCCCCAGAAGGATGCCAGCAAGGAAATGCTCACGGCAGGACGCCAGCAAGGACATGCTCACAGCAGGATGCCCGCAAGGAAATGCTCACAGCAGGGTGACAGCCAAGACATGCCCACAGTAGGATGCCAGCAAGGATGCCAGCAAGGAGATGCCCACAGCAGGATGGCAGCAAGGAAATGCCCACGGCAGGACGCCAGCAAGGACATGCTCACAGCAGGATGCCATGCTCACAGTAGGATGCCAGCAAGGAAATGCTCACAGCAGGATGCCAGCAAGGAAATGCTCACGGCAGGACGCCAGCAAGGACATGCTCACAGTAGGATGCCGGCAAGGAGATGCTCACACTAGGATGGGACATGCTCGCAGCAGGTGACAGCAGGGACATGCTCACAGCAGGATGCCAGCAAGGAAATGCTCACAGCAGGGTGAAAGCAAGGAAATGCTCACGGCAGGACGCCAGCAAGGACATGCCCACAGGATGCCAGCAAGGAGATGCTCACGGTCGGATGCCAGCAAGGAAATGCGCACAGAAGGACGTCGGCAAGGAAATGCTCACAGTAGGATGCCAGCAGGGAAATGCTCACAGCTTGATGCCAGCAAGCAAATGCTCACAGCAGCTCACAGCAGGATGCCTGCAAGGAAATTCTCACAGCAGGATGCCAGACAACTTGGAGCAATCCCGTTTTGATCCGGGCGAGCAGGCCACGTTTTGGAAGATGTAATCTTAGTTTGCTGAACTGAGACTACGCGTGTGGCGACCAGGTGTTAATCAGCAATAGCAAAACACGGGCTCATGTGCCAGAATCTTCGAGGTTTCTCAAAAAAATCAGGCGAAGACATGCGGGGAATAGACGGCACTCGGGTTCACACTCAAGCTGGCGAAGCTGAAAACGGAAGCGGAAAGCAGGCTGAGCGTAACAGCTGATTAACCAGCCCTTCAAAACACTGCTGAACTGAAGGCATCGGCTTGTCGCCTACACCAGGGTTGGCCTGCTTCTTAATTGATGGCTTAATTTGAACTTTGACTCGTGCATTTCGGGCAGTTCTCCAAGGTCGAAGTCGACGGCTGCTCGAAGAAAAGGCTGTGGCTGTTGATGGCCGTGCTTTTCTGTATACCCAGTGGTGATCGTCCAGGAAGAGACACTGAACCAACACGGTGAAGATAGCTTCTGGTTTTCGCAGATCCACAGGGAAAAGAGAGAGAGAGAGAGAGAGATGTAGACGTTGTCTAACCGGGGAATAAAGGGGGGTTAGTGTTCTTTCTGTTCAACAATGTTGGAACCCCAGGCCCACCACGAAAGTATCACCTCACCCTGGGCAGCCCACCCAAAACGGGAAGGGAGGCCGATCCGACAACCTTTGGACGTGCGCGCCCCTGGGGGCAGCCTCCCGTGAGGGGGGCTATGCGTGTGGGAGAGAGAGAGAGAGAGAGATGTATACATACATATATATATATATATATATATACAGCTAAGGTTGACACGAAGGAGTGAAACGGCCGGGCTTGGGAGTGAGAAAATGAGTAGGAGTCTGACAAACGAAGGGAGAGGCTTACGCAAAAAAAATTCGAGGGAACGACGGTAGAGTTCACCCAAGGACTCGGTGCAAAGCCAGTACCGGGCTCCGATCCTTCGTGCCAAGTTATGTAAAGTGCCCACGCTTACGGAATCGAAAAGTGGGACCACGCGTTCAAACCGGTTTCCAATCATGTGCATACATTCAGGACGGCCAAAAAGCCATCGCCACCAGAGGCAAATCACATCTCATGGATCAAGGAAGCTGCATGGGTCGTGGAACCGTCCGGAGGCTCTAGAAAGTTCTGGAAAATCTCTAGAACGTTCTGGAAAATCAGGCTGCGCAGAGCGTGTGGCTACAGCTGCCGGCGGCATCACAAATGAAAGCAGGAGTGTACTGCACAGCTGCCCAAAGCTTCCCCATCTTCCCCCCCGAGTGCCGAGTGCTACTCTGCTTCTCCTCACTCCACGCACGGCAGGATCTGACAGTCACTCAAGAAATGTGATGTCCAGAGGGAGTGCAGGGTGCCTCTCCAACATCGAAGCTAGCAGAAAACAGCCGTCCGCTACTTTGCCAGATTTGGCCCCGGAAGAGAGAAGCCTGCAGGCTAGAGCCGTCGAAGACTGGATGTGTGTCTGCCAAGCTGGGTGTGCCAGTGTTTTTGGTGAAGTTTACCGACAGAGCAACAATCCTGAACAGGTCCTTCAAAACTGGCCAAGATCATTTAGATTTTGCCGAAGACTGAAATATGTGGGGGGATAGGTTAAACTTGAATGCAGCATCAGCGAGGCTTGCCTTGGCATGGGGGTGCACGGGGTGGCGGGGTGGGAAACCTCTCGTTCCAGCCCGTAGGCAGCAAGAAGACAGAGTGTGGGGAGTGGGGCGCCTGTGCCATGAGAGAGACAGAGAGAATGCGAGAAACTGAGACGCGCAACTTTACGCGCAACTGCAGGGATAATGGATGCCGATATGTTCTTGTGGGCCCTTTGGCTCCATTCGGCCCATCGACAATGAGACATCTGGATGTTGACTTTAGCCTCAGATGCACATGTACACCTTCCTGTCAGATCGACCTCGTGCTCGATTCTCCCGGCAACTGCGATGCGCGGCGCCCACTGCTCTCGGAGCGTAGTGACAACATGTTGCAGCTAGAGCAGTGCAATACATGCATTTCGACTTGCCATCGCGCACCGTCATTAAATCCGGTTGCACCGTAGCAAAGTGTCCTCCGAACACTTGGTGTTGCGGGGCGTTTCAAATTGCACGACTTTCACCTGCGCCAGGGTATGAATCAGAAAGCTTGGGTTAGTGAGTTGAGTCAGTGGCACTTTGTCTTGAAAAGGTTTCCCGACTACATGCCATCATCAAGTGCTGGAGAGGGCATGGGCCTAAGTTTGCTGAATCTACAGGAGTACCTGGAGGTCAGGTCGCGGAGAGCCATGTCTTGTTTCCTGGCAGTTAGCAGCTTTCCTATGACGGACTGCGTCTGTAGGATTTTCTCATGACGAATTCGACACTCCGCACACTACCAGGCCGGATCCCAACACGTGGCTCGCCCGGATATATGACGAGAAGGCTGATCCGATCTCATCCGGCCATTGGGCGCGGTGCATGGGAGGGTTTTGGGTCGCCATCCGATCTCGCTAACTAGATTAATTCGATGCAACTCGCAAATAGCACGGCTGGACAGGGCGTGGAGGGTGGCCCTGGAGCGGGGCCTGGCGGCGGCCATTCCGGTGGCGGCACCACCGTGGACGGTGAAGTGGTCGACCCCATCCTAGGCCGCGGAAGCACGAGGGAGCATCACCTGTATATTGCCACGGAGGTTGCAATGATGAGATGCTGAGTCACCTGGAGCCCTTCATGTATGATAGTCTTGTGGCAAAAGGAAGGTGCTCGATACTGATCGTTGTTGCCAGGCACAGCGCTTGAAACTGGAAGCGTGCCCAGAAGTATATAGAAGCCGTTGCCCAGCAGCTCTCGACTCGATTTGCAAAGAGATGATTCTGAAGCCCCTCATGCCGATACAATAGTCACGCGGCGTGAACCAAGCACCGCAGCAGCAAATTCGGCAGGTACTGCGATTCGGGGTGCGGGAAATGTGGGTGTTCGAGCGTGCGCCTGAGTCTTTCCGTAAGTTCCAGCAGTGGTTTTGGAAAGCCGTGTGGGGCGCTAGACAGTGCTGACCAGACACAGTAGGGGCATGTGCTTTTTTGAGCGTTCAGCGGCGCAGGAATTCTATGGTCAGTTCTCCACTGTAAATGATGGTCCCTAATATTGCGGGTACCCAAAACGGGACTAGAATTCTGAGAGCTGACTGTATATATATATATATATATATATATATTTTTTTTTTTATCTATATCGATAGGTAGATAGATGCATATTATAAGGCTGTATCTGAAGTTCATAGACAGAAAATATAAGCGTCTCAGACTAAGATTGGCACTCGCTCCATACAGTCCGGAACCACTGGGAACCATTCTGTCAGGACATGTCAGGACGATGTAGAGCCCCTGCTGTTTATAAATGGATCGGAACGGTTCCCTGTGGCTTCGGGCCGCTTATGACTTTGGGTTCATTGTTGGCCCCGACTCCTGCGATGATCCGTCTCCCAGCACTGTTATCAACGGCCCAGAAGGCGCACACAGTGTCAGCAGGGATCCCAAAATATGAAGGCCCATGTACTTGAAACTTGGCTTGCTAATCCCTCCCCCCTAATGCTAAAACCGTCCCCGCCCTCCCCCCCCCCCCCCTCCCTAATTCTAAAATTCGCCTGGGCCCGAAAAATATTTAAAATTAGGGGGGGTCGAAATCCTAAAACCTGAATTCCGAAACCCCTAATGGCTCAACTCAAGGGCGAAGGCCCTGAACCCCTCCCCCCTAATTCTCAAACAGGTTTAGTATTGGGCTGGGTGCCGGCAGGGTCCGGGAAAAAAAATATTTAAAATTAGGGGTGGTTTTAGTATTAGGGGGAAGGGATTAGTAGTGCCGGGCTGTTGCAGGGCCATTGCTGCACCTCAGGCGAGCCCCCATGCACCTGCGCAGCCAGGCCCATCCGGTCGTTGTTGTCGTCCTGGTCGTTGTTTCATCATTGTCGTGGCTGCGGTGGCGGCTGTCCGCTGCCGTGTCGTTGCCATTGTTGTGTCGTTGTCAGCTTTTTGCTTTCGCACAGTGAAGGTACCAGTTACGATATTCACGATGAAGCCAGTGTAATAACGCCGTCGGGCATCGATTCCACCATCCAGTCGTTCTACTGCCTTGGAAACTTGTAACATCTTGTAACAATGTTCTGTCCTGGAGTCCTGATCCTAACGGCCCTAACATGCCCTAACCAGTACTTCTCACTACGGAGGGTCTATTGTTGCTGCTCGAAACAGTGCCGCAGTCCTTGTTACGCTGGAGTGGAGTTCGTAGCACTTCATAATCACTAGCCATCGAATTGACATCTGAAGCAATGGATTATGGGTCTTTAACAGGCATATTTATCAGAGGTAAGCCCCAATTCAGTGGGCGCATGTCTGTTTGGCCATTCAGGACGCAGAAATAGCCTGCAACAGAGCTGCGGCCAATTCGCAGGAGGACGTGCAGAGCATAGATTCCGAAAGAATGTCTTTTCTGATGACAAGGTCCCATACCTCAGTTTGGCACAGCGAAAGGGCCACGATTAAACTGTTAGTGTTGTTCTTCAGCTGCAGGTTCGGTAGACGACACTGGGTTGCCGTTGAATGAGATGTTCTGGCTTTGGCCGAAGTGTACGCAAGCTTGTCCTTCACAAAGGGCCCGCCAACACTTCCCACTTAGACACGCATGAACTTACAATAAATTGATTTTAGCATCTTTTGTGCAAGTATGCGTTTAGAAGAAATATATTATTGCAAGTCGGTTCGCCGGTCCCACCCTCACCCCCCCATCCCCCCGGCCCCCCACCCCCCCCACCCCCCCCACCCCCCCACCCCCCCACCCCCCCCCCCCCCCCCACCCCCCCCACCCCCCCCACCCCCCCCACCCCCCCCCCCCCCACCCCACCCCCCCCCACCCCCCCACCCCCCCCACCCCCCCCCCCCCCCACCCCCCCCACCCCCCCACCCCCCCCCCCCCCCCACCCCCCCCACCCCCCCCACCCCCCCCACCCCCTCCCCTAAACCCTAAACCCCCCTCCCCTAAACGCGAAGCCTTAAACCCTAAATGGCTCAAGGCTCAAGCCATCTCGGGTTGGGGTGGAAGTTCGTTGGTCTGAGGCCCTTTGCGAGTTGAAAAAAATCTCAGTTGGCCTTGCCACTGCTGCTGCTCGTCTCGTTCCAGCTGTCCCTTGTCTGACTGCTCCCCGTCGCTGCGTCTCTTGTCCTGGAGGATTTTCTTTGGATTTAGGGGTTCAAGTTCAGCCCCAGACTTTGAGTGACTTCATGCTCTGATTCTGGCGCCTGTGGGAAGACTTCGGTGTTGGATGAGAAATCTGCAAATGCTTTTCTTGCCCTGCGGGCGCCCCATTGCTGGTGTCTGCAGGTCGTCTCTATCACGTGTCTCAGCAGACCTCCACCGGACATTTTCTGCACGTAACCTCTGCGCGAGCACTTCGAGTGATCACTTTTGACAAAGCCCAGATGTGTTTGGCACGTGGCGCCGTTCTCATTTGTGTTGATGTTCGCGCCGACTGGATTGCACGAGCGCTGCTGCGAACCAACGCGTCCACCGATTGGACTGAGGCTTGCCTCGCTAACATGAGAGATGCCCGCTTCTGTGCTGTGTCGGCCGCGAGCGTTTCCTTGCCTGATGAGCTGCGTTGTGGCTTGCAGACTGGAGTCTGCTTCAGACGGCATCCGGACCTCCCGGTGCGTCAGCTCGGCGGGGCACCCGCCTGGGTCTCGCTTATAACACCTTCGCAGTTTAGATGCAACGATGGGTCTCCTAAAGCTACATTGAGGGTTTTCGGGCCCAGGTTTGTCTGGGACGCAGGGTTCACTCTGGCATAATCAACAAGAAGCCAAGATAGGCTGCACACGCGCAAAGTCATGGAGCCAGTGCCTTATACCACCTTATACCCCGCAACACGAAACCCTGAGCATGAGCCCTAAACCGCGTCGAAAGCTCGGAGCTACATTTTTTCCTCGCGGGTCACCCTCTTCGTTGACCTTGGAGGTCATCATGGAGGGCCCAAAGCCCCAACCCTGTAAACCCGATTACCCCTCAACCTAACGCCCGCCGGTGCTGCAGGCAGGGAGGCAAAGCTGTTGCAAGGCCAATGCGTCAGGAGTGCCAGGCGGTGGGGTTACCCGGTCTTTTGATTGGGCTTGACCAGGAAACAAGACAAAACGTCACATTATGCCTCATGGTCCATGCCACATCGCACGTATAGTCCACTGCAAACCACTGAAAACCGAGGTGGAACCGCGGTATAAGGTTCGCCAGCTCCTTACTGGGAATCAAACGCATGATTGCAGGGTTTGTAAAACCACACAAGCAATGGAGTTTAGGGTTTAGGGGGCTTATAATACTCTTGCGTTGTCGGTTTTACTCATAAAGTTTAAAGATTATTCGGGGTTCTTCATCCTATGAAGCACTCGATCCCCAGATCTCCTCGTGGCTGGCAGAACTCCTAACCCAATGTTCAACCACCCGGTCGACACCAATTGACTGGGTCTAGCTGGCGGTTTGCTCCTCAGGACACTTGTTGCACGTAACTTCAGTCCACATGCTTGAGGAAATCATTTTTGATAGAGCTCGGGCGTGCTTAGCATGCGATGCCCTCCGCATATATGTGGACGTGCGTGCTTGCTGGATAGCTCGGGCACTGCTGAAGACCCCCTTGTCCAACGAATGGAGTGGTCGCTGCGCTTTGAACATCAGAGAGACCCGTTTCTGGCGTTGCGTTGCCTGCCAATGCCCCATTTGTCCGACGAGCTTCAACAGCGCCTGATGATTGGTGCCATCGCGTCGACTGTGGAGGCTCTTGAGGCCAGATTGGCCAGGGCAGTGCAACTCGGTCGTGTTTTTGCTTGAGGTACCAGATGCTTGCTTGAGCGCATCATCCGGACACTTGCCGACCAGAGGGTTGGACAAAGAAACGTTTGCAGAACTGTGTGTGAGACTTGGTGTGTCCAGCAATCCACCCTTCGCGTTTCAGGACACGAGCGCCGAAGCCGCATTCTCAAGCGCTGCGTGCGGCCGACATTCGAAGGAGGCCAATGCGACAATGCTGTCGCATTGCCGTTGAGTCGGTGCACAGCAGCATGGGCGGCTGCTGTGCCAGATGTTCTTCCTGGTGCACTCCTTGGACATGTGAAGTTGGGGGAGCCTAAAAAACCGCATGAGCAACCTTGGTGTACCTTGGGCGGAGAACCCTCTGTGCCCAGGCGCCCACCCCAACACCCAACAAAGGCTAACGGCCCTGCAAGTAAGGGAGAGTCCCTGAAACTTTAAAAACCCTAAGCCCCAACACCTTCTTGAGGTTATTGCGTGCTCCACCGGAAGAGGGGGCCGTTTTTCTGGGAGACTTTCCGTCTTAACTTGTCTCCTGACATTTCAAGCCATAGCCAGACAGTTCCCCCGCTGCGGAGTGGCCGAAAGGTCAGCTAGGCGGGTGGCAAAAAATCCTTATGAGCCCTAAGCCTACGCGCCGTGCGACAGCTGAGAAAAATCGAAGCCTTAAACCTTAAACCCCAACGGGGGGACCACGCCGCAGGGGGTGGGGGTGGGAAGTGCCCTGGGTGGGTCGGGCGCGCCTTGCTCATACATAGATAGATAGATATATATATATATATATATTTGTATTTATATATGTGCATAAGCAAAGTGTGGGTTTGATGGGTTTTTGTATTTGCAACGCAAGAACGACAAAATGAAAGAATCAACTGCTTTTGTGACATTTAAAATAGCATGTAAAGCGATAAGCCAGCTACCGTTTAGCCGCGCAGTCATCAGTTCTCCTTGCGCGTCCACGTATACGTACGCAGCATGCAGCGACGCTACGCCACTACTTGCCGTTGACAGGACCCAGCATTGATAAGATCCTTGAAGATCCCCAGCACGGCACTCACCAGTTTGATCTTGGTTGCATCACATTGCAATTGCAGAAAAACAACTCTTCTTGCTCTGCTTTGCAGAAGCCGTGATGAGTCAATGGGCGCGAGCGTTTGCATATGTCAGTTGTTGAGGCAATGCTGTTGACTCCGCGCTCCAGCGCTGCCCTGACTGGTTCTCTATTGTAAGAGTGCCGCCCTCACAATTCTGATGCCCTGCTGTTGTTTGCAGCCTGAAGAATCCTTGAGACACCGGAGAGGAGTGGGATTCAGCATCCAATGTTCGGTGAACAGCATGGTAGTGTGTTCCGTGTTGTGTGTTGTGTGCTGCTGTGGTGTGGTGTGTCTGTGTGTGTGAGCGTGTTGTTGAAATTGTCAGGCCTGGTTTTTTCGTGATGTTTTGCCTTCCGTCCGTTCCGCATCCGGGCCTGGCGTTTGTCTGTTGGCTGTTGTTTTGCTGACTCGGGTGTTTTCTGTTCGTGACTTCTCGAGTCTTTCCTGGTCTTCTTCATTCTCTCGGCTTGGTGTGTGCCTGTATGACTCGGACTTGTTTTCCGTGACTTGTCTATCGGTTCCTCGTATCTTTTCTTTGTTGCAATCCTCTGCGTGCTTTCGTGTTTTGCCCATGTCCGCTGACTTTGCCTTTGGTGTTTGCTGACACTGGCGTGGTCGTTTGCTGACTTCGGCTGTGTTTTGCTGACTCCGTCGAGGTTATTTACTAGATCTGCCCGTGTTGTCTGCAACTCTGTTTGCTGACTCTGGCCTTCCCGAAAGAGCTTCGCAACTTAGAGGCATCCACTATGTCACTACTCAAGTACAACGCCTGGTTAAGGTTGTCCTAGAGTGCCGACTCGAGCCAGATGAACCAGCCTGCACCTGCCTCAGAACTGAGATGGATGCCTTGTGCTTCCCTCCTGGGCCCAATTTGGCTAGTACTGAATTCTCGGGTGCCGCTGCTGAACAAGTAAGCGATGGCAGAACTTCAGCAGAGTGCCTGGGACAACCTTCCACATCGCCTTGAAGTCTGCTGCATGTGAATCTTTCGTGTTTTATGAATAGCATGCCAAAAAGCTTGGCGGTGCAGGTGTGGACTGCATAGAAACCCAGGATGAGTGTGGGCGGACTGCCGCGAGCCCAGTTTCATTCCTGTGGGCTGGGGCTGCCCGGGCGTGTACTTTCGAAGAAACTTCCGAATTGGATGTTCGTTTCTGTGCGGGGGAGGGAGGAGCGTTTTGGACTGCAGCGCACGGTGCTGAAGCATGCTTAATTTGACATGCCGAGGTTGGAAGACACGAAGCCTACACGCCTCGAGCCTAACCAAACTACGTAGTGGAGTTCTGCAGATGTGTTCTAGTTACTAGATGGTGTGGGGAAGAAGTGGACACCGGTCCATGTCACCGCACACGTCTCGCATCTCTTCGCGATCCGTGGACCATGTGACGATGACGGAGGCCTGGGGTATTCTCAACAGTGCGTCCGCAGACACCAGGTCCATTGACAATACAGCAATATACAGCAAGAGGAGCGGGGGTTATGGAGTTCCGAGGGCGCACCATGGAAGAGGCAAAGGCCTGGACACTGCTCGACCTTGGACTCCTTGGACCTGAATCTAAAGACCCAAAACCATAGACTGACATACTTTTAATCGTGTTCTGCATTTTGTTTTTTCAATGCAAGCATTCAAGCACAAGCTTGATGAATAAGAATGCACACGGCACTCAAGGAGTTGAGCGCTAATTCAATCTGGTGGTTGAGGAGGCAGCGATACTTGAGATTAACGGCTGTAAAGTCCATTGGGTTCAACAGTTGAATTACCCCGAATTTCAAGCAGAGACGGTGCCTGTAATGATCTTCTGTCAGAGTCTTATTGCTGACTTTCCAGCACTGCTAGATCTCTGCCTGACTAGAGGGACCTTCTCCCCAGCCAGTACTTGCAGCGCACCGAGGTTGGTCGCTCAGCAGAAATATGACATACACAGGATCCTTCGTGAGGCCGGGCCAGGGCGTGCATGTTACCAGTCGTGCAGAATGCGTAACGAGGAAGATTACACAGAAGCCTGCCGCTTGTTTACCCTGTCGGCAGATCAAAGTGGGTGGCACGGTCCGACTACGTCTCTCGTCCCGGTCTCAATCCACAGCACCTTGCGCACTGTATAGAAGAGCAGAAGCACAAGCCGTCACAAGCATGTCGAGGCAGGTTCCTGCAGCTATGACATTTCTGTTGAAATAAAGTCGCTCTCACGCACAAGCTCACCAGCTTATGAAGAAGTGTTGAAGATGCTACTCCCTGGGCGTTGACACCTTTAGGCTCGACAGTTAAACGGCATCCTGAGGAATGATCCAAAGCTCCTGGCACCCATCTTGGAATACCTCGAGAAGCAGCTTGTCTTTCAGATGGCAAGCTGTTGTGTCGTTGGCTGTAGAGGGTCTGACCACCACTGTTGAAGTATGCGAGTGGAACTCTCGTCGAATTATGATGGTAGTACAAGCCCGAACGTACCATCCAGGACGCCGGCACTGTGCAAGGTTCAAGGAATCTATCACAAGTACAAACGGCCGCTTGCGCCCAAGTTGGTGGCTGCCAGTTTGTTGTCGAGCAGGCAGCGCGTGGCGATGCAAGAAGTCTACGAGGGCCGAAAACAGGACGCGGTCTGCAGATTTCAGTCATGCAGTGTTACTCGTATTGGGTCCAACTTCATGCTGCAGCTGCAAACTTCATGTTAGTTCTTTCAAAAGCTGTCCAGCATTGCGCATTGCTACGCCTGGTCAGTTGAGCTGTAGTACTGCAGGCTCCCGCGCACTTCAAATAAACAGATGAATATACTCACTTGCACGCATGATTCACAGGCAGTCAACATGGTGAGCCAGTATGACTCTGATATTATTTGCCTCTCTACCAGCCACAAGAACAAACACGCTTGCAAACGTTAGCAAGATCCCATGTCAGCAGGTAGCCTGGGAGTGAGATGCGAAGGAAATGTTTCACAGTATCACCTGCGGAAGCGGAATTTCATTGAGCATTTGAGCTTCTTGGGGCTTCGTCAGTCGGGGGGATTGAGAATTCCAGTGTCTGCTACGTGCGGGGAAGCCCCAGGTAGCTGAAAGGCTCATGTCGCATGTCCGGGTAGGAAAAAATGCACGAGCTGTTGTGATAGGAGACTTGCGAGACATGTCTTCGCCAGGGAGTCATGGTCTGCAATGAATGTCAGAGGCTGTGGTCCAAATCAGAGAATCACCGCACCTGCTCAAGAACCATCTTGTGATGGGGTCATGTCGTGATTTGTGCCTTCCGCAATCAGTGGAGGCTGGAACTTGATTACATTTGTCCAGCGCAGCGTGTGTGACTCTGTCCAGTTTGCTTCACGTCCGACAGCAAAAAACATGCAAAACCATGGCAACAACAGCAGTAAGAGTAATTGTGGCAGGAAACGCACCGTTAAGCCCTGTGATCCGAGAATCTCCGGCGTCAAGCTGTCCAGTACAAAAGCTGAGAAGAAGCCGCGCCCACCCACGACTTTGCACGTTGAGCAGCTCCTGAAGCACGATATTGATTGAACTGCCCGTCTTGAAGCCCAACCAATGATTTCAAGCCACTCATGCTTTTGGTTCTAAGAAAGGAGAGAGAGAAGCCACTCATGCTTTGAAGACGTTTGGGCCTGCCCAGCCCTTTGCGTGAGGCGTCGCCATGCGGTGCGCGGATCGCTCTGCAGCCCCTGCCCCAGAGAACTCGCAGGGAACGTGAGCGAGCGAGAGCTGCAAAAAGGAAGAATGCCAGAAGGAGTTGTGGATCGGGGGAGAAGACCAGAAGAAGGGCAAATCTTCGCCCTTGACTCTGGTACATGGTTTGGTTTTGCAGCCTGATGCACGTTTTGGGTTCGCGTCCGAATCTGCGCCATGTCCTGAAATCGTTTGCGACTCGTGGACTGACCTATCCGCGGGATAAAGAATACCCCAGTGAGTACATTACGGTAGCGGCTTGCGTTTCGTTTGCCACGAAGCCTTGTCTGTCAACGCTGTTTATACATGGGCAAGATGAACAAGGCCAGAAGGGCCAAGCAGGCATGCTTGCCACGCAAAAAGTCGCCCTGCAATAGACAGATTCAACACTAGATGACACCACGCCCCGATCATGGGCCCTTCAACTTCGGACTGTTTGCGCCGTGCCTGGTCCAGACAGCAGTGTGGCTCGGTTTGCTTTGCTGATCAGTGCAATCAGTGCATAGCGCGGCTCTGAAGATTCAGTGATTCTTCTAGGCACTGTTCAATGCACTTTTGACCAAGACAGCGCGTCCAAGGACCTCGGATCACTCGCTGGCAGTGCTGGTCTTCTGTTCGCTGTGAGATAATGTCGGAGTTTGCCTGCCAGCTGTTGGCCACGCCCGAGCTTCCTGGCAGCCTCAAGGTCACTGGGATTTACTCTCCAAACCAGACCACAATATATTATGATCACCCACGCGGAGCTGCTGGGCTAATTGACAAAACAAAGTCCGGATGCCACCATTTTGCCGTCGCTGAGAGTTTTCACAGTAGTTAAGGTTCGAGCTCATTTTAAGTACTGAGGTACTTGCAGCAGGAAATGTGGAGATGCTTTCTGTCTTATTGTGCCCTGGCTGATCACTGCCCGGCCCACTCTCCTCAAACGACCCCTTGCTAGATTTGTTTCTGTCTCTGTGGCGACCGAGTGGGCAGACCTTCCTAGGGGTGGGTCTAGGAGGCTGTTGTGCCACGTTCTTCATGCTGAAAGTGCACATGTGCAGAGGCGAGTTCCAGGACGGCGCCGACAGCATGAATCTGGTTTGTGAAGAGTGCCTCCCTGCAGATGTCGCCAGCTCTTTGATGGAAGTAAATTGGCCGCAAGGATGAGTCTGGTGATGCTGGTGGAATTCTCCTCGTTGCATCAGCTGTTGTTGTCTCAGTGCGAGCCCCCGGCCCACCTCTCCAGGGTTAAACCAGTTCCATGGGCCGATCAAGACTTCGCCCCGCAAAGCATGCAATGCCCTGCATAAGACTCTTTTCTGTCGACTTCCACTCTACGTCATGTTTGGCCCAGCACCCTACGAGAAGGCATGTGCTTCCCCCTCGGCTGTTGCAAATGCCTTTTCTGCACTCGTGAGGGTATTCAGACGGCAAGTCAACTGCTCCTGAACTCTCGCTCACCATTGATGCCTTTCCCTTCAAGTCAGGCATCTTCATGCCGCAAGCCTCAAGGCAGTCTTGCTCTTGCCTGCATCTTTCTACATTCTTTCCTCATCTAATCTACATGTATTGTCAGAGCCTCGCCGGCTCCAGGCAAGAACTCGGATACACTCAGTTCAACCCAGGTCGACTCAGCGGATGGTTTCTGGGAGTGCACAAGCTCATCTCCTGACGCGGCGAAGCTCTTTCAGGAGACTCGTCGGGTGCACTGGGATTGCGCTGCTGGACCGCTGGATAAGATCAGGGCCATGAACAAGTGCCGGGGTGACTGGGACAAGCCCTTCTTATCAAAGCCCGCGACATACGCATGCATGGCCTGGACTGCTTGGAATCGATGCAACAAGGGGGCACGAGCAAAGCGCGATGCCCAGCCCCTTAGAGGAGACCTCGGCTTTGCGGCTCGTTGGCCGATTGCGGCGGGGCGTGGCACAGGTCGGGAGCGTCTGAGAGTGCTGTAGCTACAGCTGCTGTGGCATGGTAGCCTGTAGCTAAACAGGGGTTCTGGAGTGCTGAAATATTCAGAGTGAAAGGTTACGTTCCGGGGTGTGATTCTAGCAGACCAACAGTACAGCGCGCAAACGGGTCCTTGGGTCTGTGCTCCTTGCACGGCGCTGCGACTCTGTGTGGTCCCTCAAGAAGAAGTCATGCTCTGTCACAGTGTTCCAACTTCAGTGGCACCACAAATGTACCCAATTTTTCTCCCCCTCCCACCGTGTTCAATCTTCCTCTGTAGAGGCGGAGCTGGAGCTGGCATTTCGTGGTACAGACCGCACTGCCAACTGGCGCCTTGAAGCCCTTGAGTGGGACCAAGGTTTGTATATTTTTCTGTATTGGAGAGAGCTCACTTCTCTTCTCTGGATTTCTGTTTTGCCGATTTTTACATTGCTCTTGCTGATATTAGTGTGAAATACTGGGGGCAGTACAGCTCATTCATTGATTTGCGTCTTGTTTCCTAGATTGGCAAGTCGAAAGGCTTCGGCAACCTTGGATTCAGACTGTCATGCGAAATCATGGGTGAAGGCAGCTGAGACTATTCTCGAAATTTGCCAATTCATGTTTCATCCTTGCACGACGTTCCGGATGCTCAGATACCCACAATTGCAAGTGAACCAGTTCCCAGGCTTACGAACTTCACCACGTCGTTGGTGTCCTGCGAAATCGGCCACCAGGCCATGGTTAACCGTTGTCAAAGCAGTGAAAGCCCGAAGGGCCCGAAGCATGAGAGAGGCCGAGATAGGAACAATTCCCACACAATCACCGGCCTTTGCTTGAGAGCACTCCTTGAGAGGCTGGCATGGTTCACCAAGGCTTCCAGGCCAGCGACGTGACATCGCGTGTCAGTTGGTCTTGAGAGTCCCAACATTGCTGAGATCCTGGATGCTGATCAGGTGGCTTATTTGAGTCTTCGCGGCAGCCTGTTGGACAAGATCCGGGACTGCTTGGAAGCAACTCCGCTTTGCACATCAACCCTAAACCCTTAACCCAATGAGGTTTAAGGAGTGATACTACGCCTGAACTGGTCAGACTGTCCTTTCAGCCCCAAAGCTGAAATGCTGTCCTGCGGGGCGTCTTTCACATCCGCCGTTTTTTTCGTTTACCATCGATAACACTTGACTCATCGAGAATATATCTGTCGAACATTATCCCCCCAAAACAGTGAGACACCAGGGCGAGACGAAAGAGCACCCCAATGCTTCAAGAGCACGTCCACAGGTTTGCGCATTCCGCAAGCGGACATCCAAAAGCGCTGTTTCGTACTTGGCCAACCCAGCATCCACAAGCATCCAGAAGCGATAGGTTTCACATTTCGCGAATCCAGAAGCAAAAAAGCGATGACAATTTCAACGACGGCGAGCGCGGCACGCACAGGCGAGAATGCGCTTTTCGTTCAAAATGAGAGCATAGGCGGGCCACGGCGCCGCGGGCGCCGCGCGACTTCGACCGTTTAGACCCCCGCTTATACTCTTCACACCGGAGTCCATTTGTCTTGACGCACTGTTTGAAGCAGCTAGGATAAAGACCGTTGTCTCATTTAGCCACGGGTTACGAGTGGCATTTCCCCCTGCTACAGTAGCTGCCAGCCGACATCTAAACGAATCTAAACTCCAGAATGCTCTGGACTTGCCCTGTCCGGAGCAACAGGAACTTGGCCTCACTTCAGCGGCTGCCCTCCGTGTGCGAGTCACCGGGCACAGCCTGGGCGGAGCGCTGGCAATGCTGCAGCTAAGTTTGAACATGCTCTCGCTTTGTGACATGCTCAGGCCGGTTGGCTTCACGAGAGCAATCGAGGATTTCATGCGCTGCGCACGCATGGCCAATGAACTAAGGTGCGCCTACGATTTGGCACACAAATATGGTTGGGATGTATGGTGCTTGGCCCGGACACGTCTGTGTTTCGAGATAGAAGTGGAGCTGCGCATTGGTCGCGTGCTTTTCCACACATGCGCCCAGCACCAAAAGTCAGCCGATGTTAATCACCAGGTGCGTGACTTGGGGGACTCCACGATTGGGTGACGCTGCTTTCGTGGAAGCCTTTCAGGGGCAAGTTTCGCACATGGCCCGCTTCATCAACAAGATGGAGCTTCGGCTTGTTTATTTCCAGCGAGCTTTCTTTGTTTCTGCTTCTTTCTGCTTGCTCCTTGCTTTTTGTTTTCTTAGTCTGCTTTCCTCCTCCGTTACTTTTTCTCTCTTGCTGTTGGCGCTGTTGTTTTTGTTGCAAGCCCGTCATCAGTTCGGGTGTCTTTCCTCTGGATTCCTGCTGTGAGTAGCTGAAGACTTCGTTTTGTGGAGTATCCAGCTACTGCAGCCCTCAGCCATCTACCCCGACGTCTGGATGTCATCCCTCATGGTGGTGGTGGTGGTGAGGCTGATGTTCGGCAAATCCTCTGTTTCGTTTGTTGCGGGTCTTGTTCACGCGCGTGGTCTTTGGGCACGGGTGCAATCGGGGCTGCCAGACATCAACATATTCGACATACACCACCACGTCTGAGTTTGCAAAGCTTGGCTTTCGCAAGTTGCAGATCAGAAAGAAGACCATTTGCTGAACGAACTGCTCATTTGGTCAGTTTGGTCATCGCTTTTGGATGCTTTTGAAAAGAATCGCTGAACCGGGGCACTGGAGTGCATGCTGGCAAAAAACATCGCAATCTGTTTCCATGTCGAATAAGGATGTGGTGGCTTGCCTTCCTGCCAACCATGCGGACCCCAACGACAACAATGCAAAGGTGTCGTTGGCATGTATCCAGAGAATCATGTGTAGCGGAGTTCCAGGACGGCCCATCTACGTACGGCACTTCCGTACAAAGGCACCAAAATTTCAGTCAGGTCGACCTTTCGATAGGCCAGGCACCTATCGGCAATGTCTTGCTGCGCAAGCGAGCTGCAGGTGAGCAAAGTCCTGTCCACCGCATTCTCGCCACTGCAGAAGGCAATGCAAGCTAAGGAGTATAGGCTACTTGGCTAGCATAAAGTTCCGCTTTATGAGGCCACAGCAAACGTACTGCACATTCATGCGCAGTCTAGAAGCGGCCAAGCTTATATAATTTAGAGGCAAACGTTGTGCAGTCTCCCGGTCTGGTTTATGGCCTGGGCATGTCGACCCGAGGCATGCTTGCGAAGCTGTAGTGCTGGACCCGAGCACGAGCAAATCGCTGCACATGATGTGCCTGGACTGGGTAGATTCGGGTAGATGTGCAGTTCTGACGCACGTGTTTGCGGAAGCAAAGTGGCCGGACCTTGTACCAATCAGTTCCAAATCGCAATACTCTCAAATTGCACTGAATGCTGAACCAAATATGGCTAGCGCGCGATGCGCCTTGCAGAAGCTTTGAGGGTTGAAGGCAGACCACGTTTCTTCTCCTGCTCTGCCGAGTACTTCGGTATGGGCTCGTCACAATGCAATCAGCCGCAAGCCGATCCCCAAACTTTGTGCCAACTCAGGTTCCGATACAAACACGTCATAAGATCAAAGCTTGAAATACTGACTTGTGATGGTAAGGAACGTACCAGATACAGTCTTGCCTGGAGTAGGTCATCGAGGGCTCCATCTGAACTCAGGATTGCTGGAATGGAGGTGGCGGCACTTGGCCGCGAGGGCCAGTCAGGAATCTTGGATCAAATATGGGGCGGGATGACAGGATAGCTCTCAGCGGACATGTGATAGTGGATGGCAACCGGCCACCTTCAGCCATTTTGCAGGCAGTGTGGCAGAGCACGTGGCTCGACCTCACTTCCTCTCGACATACGCCGAGACCCGACTCGAATGTTCCGAATGTAGAGTAAGGTGGGATGTGATTTCGGACTTTGTAAGGAATCGGCCGTCCGAGTTTCTCCAAACTGGGTTTGGGTTGGAGACTTGTCTTCGGCGCTGGTATTCTTTTCGTGTTTCATAGTAGGCCATGGCCCCCTCGCAACCTTCAGTTTCCGAGTCGGGTTTCACTTTCGAATCGCCTGCCTGGAAGGAGAATCTTTCTGCATCGCTTGCTGCACAAGCAGCTGCTGTGCAAGCAGTCTGGCACGCAGAGAGCAAGGTTGTGCAAGCAGCCTGTTAGCTTGTTCTCAAGTGCCACAATCAAAGCCGGGTGGGGAGGCCTCCCAATCTCGATAGACGCTTTTCTAGAACTTACTTCGAGGCCCTCAACATCCCTCAGCTGCCTTTGCTGAAAGGCTGAGGGGCTCAATATCTGGATTGAGGGTTGAAGATTTCCAGTATGTTACTTCAGGGCTTTCGCAGGGGGTTTCAGATTTGGTTGTCCAGCAGGCCTGCAAGGCGAGCCGTTGACCTGAGGCTTGGGAGAGGAGAGCCTGGAAAGGCTGGTAATATCCCACAAGGGGCTTGAGCAGAGCCGGGGGGTCTGGCCAGAGTTGTGGGAACTCATTTTCAGGTTCGGGATGCGAAAGCTCAATGTCAACAATGGCGTGGCCGGAACTGTCGGACGTAGGTGAGGGAGCAGGCTGCCCTGCTCGGGTGTGCAAACTTTGCGTCCTGTGTGGAGCTGTGCCCAAGGTCAGAAGTCATAAGCGCTGCCCACCCAGACTGTGTAAGAATGTGACTCAAGCTGGGGAATGCCGATAGGGTGAACATTGGGAGTACATACTTACTGCATCAAGAAACGATGCGAGGCCCTGGATTTCCAACTGTACCGTGTCCAGACCCAATTTTCTCCAGGTATGATGTCTGAACATACTCCTGACACTCCTCTGCCTCACCCTAACCAAACAGCACACCGTTTGCTGCAATGATGGCTTCATGATGCAACCCTGTTATGCCGCGAAAGCCTGAGGCTCAGTCCGAGAACGATTGGGCCACCCTTCCGTCTGTTGGCACCTGGCTCCATGCTCTGCCGTTCGAGGCTGAGGCCATTCGGATAGGGGAAGGAAATGGAAGGAGGCAGCATCGGGCATGAAATTCAGGGGTCGTTAAAATCAGACAAAAGTTTCGTCCTGCCTGTGCAAAATGCATCCACGATACTTCCGAGACTGGAAGGACAGCGAAGCTCCAAAGTGCAAGGACGACTTGAAGCCGCAGCAGCTTCGGCACCTTGCAAGCATTGATGCGTGACGAGGCACTGATCTTCAGCATTGCTGATTGCCAGCTACAACTCAGGAACTCTGGATTTGACACGGGCGATTTCCTTAAGTACGGCTCGTCTTTGCTCTCGGACTTCAGAGGAAGGGGCCCGCGAGTTCTGGTCGACCTCCATGACAAACTAGGCCTGGGGGAAGAAAGGATACTGTACAGTGAGATCGGTTGTGTCTCTGTGTGTGTGTGTGTGTTTGCCTTTACCTGTGGGACACATTTGTGCGAGAATGCTTTGTCCGATCCAAGCAGATTTTCCGATCGGAAATTATGCGCTCGCAAGGGAACTACACCAAGCGGCAGCTGGAAGCGATGGGAGTTGAACAGAACAAGATGGAGAGATCTGGCTGGAAGAGGAATCGCACAGGAGAAGGGTCGGGATTCCTTTAGGCTCATGAGGAGGTGATGTGTTCGGGCGACATCCCGGCCCTTCACTAGTGGAGGTGCTTGCAACCTCTCAAGTCACATGCAAGGAAGGTGCCCCTGGAAACCGTCCTGAGATCTGGCCCAGAACTGCTCCTGGGCTGAACAGCACGAGAAACGGGCCAGAGGGATGGGTTACGCAAAGCATCGAACCAACAGTTAGCGCATGCTTGGCAGAGACACAAAGCTGCTCTCCCGGCTGAGGCTTCATACGGAAGCTGGCCGAGCACTGCTGAGGACAGAAACTAACGAACCAGACTTGAGGGATCGCGGGGGCTTGTCAGTATGTAAGTTAATGGATGGATAGACCTGGTGGCCCAGGACTCCAGTGTCGCACACGCTTGCAGAAACACATTCGGCTTGAATGCTGAAATCGGCAGTCGTGACAGCCAGAACACTACTTGTAACGGTGCCTCTGTGCCATCGGACCCTATACCTGATCTCAGAGCATAAAACAGACATGCACCCCGAGGCAGGCACAGGAACAGCTGCTGACAATGCTGCCGATGCTGACTCTGGCTGCGCAGAAAGACGGCCAGTCGCGATCCTCCGAGCAGGCAGTGTTTAAGAAGGTCTCGTTTTGGGTGCGTGCTGCACGAATGCAGCCATCGGAAGACATGATAGACCTGCCTAGTCCTGCACTGTCTAAAGCAGAAGTAGCTAGTACATGCTCGATATCACATCTGAACCGTTTGAACCAGTTGCGCATATGCTTGCGGCAGTAGCAGGGCGGATGTGTCAGAGGCCATCATGAGAAGATTCAGAAATCCTCGTCTTCTTTTAGTATCCTTGACAGCCTGAGCTTAGTTAGGCAAGGAGCGCTGTCGTAGCTTGAGCATGCGCCCTCGGCCTGAGCTTGAATGGCCCTTGCAGATCTTGGCACAGATGGAGAAGAACGGAGCCTCAACTAACCAGATGCAATTATCGCTTCTGTCAGCATGGAGTTTGTGGTTGGACCATTGGACTCTTTTACGGCATGTCTGTCACGACCCTGTTTCCAGCTTCCACTTGTTCCATCTGCCGTACCTGCATTTTGCTTGCAGAGCCCCAAGGTGTTGCATCAAAGCTCCTGGCATGGAGCCGCGAGAAGGCGGAGTGGGCAGAGAGATAACCAGAATGCATTGGAACGCACTTTGGCACACCTGCTGCATCGATGGCTTCTCATGTTCTCCCTCAGAATCCCAACATGTCCCAACATTGCCGAAGCATTTCAGAGCGGCAAAGAGCCTCAGTGGGAGCTTGCATGTCGAGACCCGTGCAGGCACACTTTGGGTTCAAAACCAGAGTGAAGTTCACGTTCATAGCTGTGGTTCCTACATTCTGGCAGGTCCGGGATGCAGAGAGCAACCCAGCACCTTGCTTGAAAACCGTCTTTGGGTTTGGGACCGTGATGGGCAGTGCGCAAGGCTGGGGACATCTGGGGACGGCACGCTGAGGTTTGATTGGGACATAATCTTGCTTCCCATGTGCTAGGCTGTTTGCATTCTTTTTAATTACAGAGGAGCTGCTGCGAAACTGCTTGGCTTCCTTCAACATCTCGAACTTGGCGGACCTTGGGCTTGCAAAATCGTGCCGAGTAGATGTGCCCATACAGAGCATTGAGCGGGAGGAGTAGAGAAGGTGCATCGGGCAACAGAGAGCTAGGAGCTCACAGTGATTTTGAAATGTTTGTTGGCATGTGGCATGTGGCATTTGAAGCTCGGAGTTCTCTTTGTTGACTTCGGTTTGTGAGCTCGCGGGGTTGCAAAAGGAACTGGAAACAGGATGTCAAAGCCCGAAACAGCGATTGGGACGGTTGCGTGCATCTTCAGAAGTGAGGGCTGTACAGTAACGTAGTTAGAAGTTATGCGTGTTAACTGTTAAAACTTACATAAATGGCAAATGGATGGAGAAAAGGATGAGGCCACCCGTCGCCCCGGGCACAAACATGAAGCAGATGCGCTGCAGAGGGTCGGAGGGTCCTTCCTGACAATGCGCCGCAACAACGATGAGGTTCAGGCTTGCTGTCCTGGACGGTCTATACTTGCCGCCGTTCGGCTGAGAGGTTCTCGAGCTTTATTAATTATGACCGGCGCCTCACCTGATCAGGATGTGAGCTCGGAAATCTACAGCGTGAATGCAGCTCGCCTTCGACTCATGCCTGCAACAGATATCAGGAGGGAATGAGTGCGCCTCATGTTCAGCCTTGAAGCTTGTGGGCACTGCAGGGGAAGGGAGGATCGGGGCTAGCCGATGAACGCCCATCCACGCGAAGCCAATGGCACATTCATTGGCCTTTGCATGCGTGTACATGCGCGTACTGCTGGACCTCCCACTAGCCGTTGCTCTGAATTCCTGTCTGTCCGATCTGAGCATTCTCCCTAGCGAGCTTTCCCAAGGAAGCCATGGGTTTGTGGGGTTGGCATTCCGAAAGTAAGCGTGTCAGGACAGGGGACAAGAAAGTGGTGAAGAAACACAAACGAAAGGGGGAGTGTGTGGCCGGGCGGAGGGGGCCAGTTTGGCTGTTTCTCAGGAAGCTCGAGCCTTCGAGAACAGGTTGCGCCTCTTGCTCTCCCTTTCGGTCTCTCTCTCTCTCTCTCTCTTTCTCGCTCTCTCTCTCTCTCTCTCTCTGTCTTCCTTCTCCCTGGGATGCACATGTACGAGTGGTATCCCTGCTTCCTGCCAGTGCAGTGCCTCACACAGCTCGGCCACACTGCGTGTAGACCTTCATTCAGTCGTATTTGGCACGATTGATGGTCACACTGGTCCCCGCCAAGGAAAGGCCAAGGAACAATGCGTTCAGCTGCTCTACAGTGAGGCTGGCCGTGCGCCTGGTGCGCGTGGGAGAGTGCTTGCGACCAGGCGGATCAGGGGCTTTTTGCATGTGGTGAGGCAACTCGTGAGAAGTTGCGTGCTGCTGGCATAAACGTGGACGATGATGAAGACGTGCGCTTGGAGCAGGCCCCCAAAGCCCTGACTGTTCTGCACCCCCACCCCCATTACCCCACAAAGCCTCGCTTGGTCACCTCACTAACCAAGTGGCCTCGGCATGTTGAGAGACCTGTAAAAACGGCTCATGCAGAATGCACCGCTCACGTTGGCCAGGAAAGATCTAGCTGAAAACCTGGGCCATGGAACTGTTGAAACAAACTCTTTGACAAAATCATCTGTTCGAGACTTCCACGGCGTTCGAGCGGCAGCGGCAGTCCAGCAAGGTATCTGAGGAAAACATTGGCGGCTGAAAACACTGTAAAACCCTTAACGCTCAATACTGCGCAGGTTCGTGCTCGCACTCGTTGCAGAATAATTCAGAATAATGTTTGACGTGTTGAGACAAGGAACCCTGTATCGCAAAGTAATCCCTCTGTATTTTCAATATTTCAGGGCTTTTGCGAATGCAAAATGCTTGGTGGTTTGTGGTTGAAGTCTTCTTGTTTCTTCTTGTCCCTCACCGTGCAGACGGAATCGAGTTGGCAGTCAAAATAATGCATTTGGCGAATGCAATGGCTCGTGTTTTTTTGCCAACGGCCACGAATCAGGTGCTCTCTCGAGGCCAAGACCTGCTAAAGACGGAGGTGCGCCATCCCGTCACAATATGTCACAATCCGAAGCCAACAGTTGCATGGCCTCTGACACATCCAAGCTTAGGCTTTTAACGCGACCTCACAAGACCTCTTGTGACACTTACAGTGCTTGCACTACAGAACAAGGACAATAGAAGAATCTGTTGATGTCGGCTGTGCACATGCAGTAGGCTTCGGGATGGTACCGGATGGTATATGGTCATCGTCATGAATTTCATGATCTCACTGAACGCTACTGCCATCTATAAGAGAGGGGCATATGGTTGCAGCAGAATTCGTGGCATGGCACGATGGTTGGGTCCAGCGATTCATTCACCAGGAAGGCCGCGAAGTGCTCCGAACAGCGCAGGCGCAAGCCTTGAGTTTGCTTGTCCGCGGCCCCAGACGAAATGCTGATGGAGCCCGAGTTTGTGGATACAAGCCAGTGAAGCCTCCTGACCCGTTCCGAACCTGCGTTGTGCCAAGGCCATGCTGAATGCCAAGGCCAATGGCTCAGGCCTTGATGCTCAGGCAGGGACTGCAGATGAGCAAATGCTAACAGCGCACGCACACTTACGTACATACTTACTTACCCTTTTTCTGTAGACATAGAGATGGAGGGAGACATGACTTCGGCCAAGTGGTTTGCTGTAGTGTTCAAAAAGTCTAAAAGTCTTCCCGAGTTTGATCCAGCAGAACTTTCGCACTCGAGGCCGCGGAGCTGCTTAGACACTCAGTTGCACGTAGCGACGTCGCCACATGCTTCTGTCGTCGTCAGGAGCTCTGTTGGTGTGGGTTGTGTGTAAGAAGGGTCTTCCATGATCGTACATGTATCCTCAACGCCTCAGTCTTCACAACTGCTTGGCCAGCTGTCCGCCACAAGCAACTTGACCAGGGCAGCTGCAGAAGTCGCGGCGAGGTGCAGCATTGATTTCTTGGGGCCAAAGGAGCGGGTGCGAAAGTCGCTTGCGCTGAGCTGACGATTCGGTTTTCGGCTTTGTGGTGGTTGTTTTTCCAACGACGTTCGACGGGCTGGCCAAACCCCTTTCGCCCCTTTGAAAATTGGAATCCGCCAAGAAACTACATGGCCCCACCCATGAGAACAACATCATGCATCCCTCAGGCCAGCAGGACGAGCTGACATCCACTCATTTCTCCATAACCATAGTGCGGCAAGATGTCGTGTGTGGAAAGGGCTGCCACCTGCACACACAAACAGATTTGGAACCTGCTCTGCAGTCAAGCGAGGGCGACGGATGTTTGTGTGCGCAGCCTCCCTGGTTCAGACGTTGTCAGACTTGAAGGACCCTGGACACGGCGCACCAGGATCCAGAATCCCTTCAGGGTGCTTCGGCCGACACTGTCATGAGGGTTGATCTCAAAAATGGATCTACGATCAGTTTTGATGGTCAGGGTGGGTTTTGCATGTGCTTGGCCAGGTCTGCTCACCTCCCTGGACCTTTCCAAGGCGTGTTTGCACACAGGGCTTCCTGATGTGCTGAGTGCTGCAGACGCAAGCATTGAAGCCTCATGCGGCATGCCATTCGTTTGCCCTTGCTTCCAAGCGCGCACATGAACAATGCAAGCTCGATTTACGAGCTTGGGCTCAGGCTGGTGACTGGACACAGCGCTGCCGTGAGTTACTCACGAATGGTGCGGAGGGACTAGGCCAGCCATGCGGAACGGTTTGAGTGCGGCTTCGCCGGGCATTCCCGTTCGCAGGCCTGGTCTGGGTTGATGGGAAAGTGCAGCTGGACTCATTGATTGAGAACCTCGCCTTGTGATGATGCAGAGCACATAAGCAGTCGTTGGCTGCCAGCACGCTGTAAGGAAAGGGCACAAGTACATGGAGACCGATTCCGGCACCAAGTTTCTGCGGGAGGCGCAGAAGAAGGCGGTCCACCATGGTGCTAGCAAGAGTGGGACATGGTTCTATCGGCCAAGTAACCTCGTGCAGATCAGTGCAGCCCTCAAGCAGGCACTTCTCTTCATCCCTCGCCTGGAGTCGGAGTCGGCCCTTCTCCAACACGCAAACAAGCACATTCAGAAACTAGAGAGCTCCGACGGAACCAAGAGCAGTGCCTGAGCAGATATGGTCTGATCAGGCGGTTTGTTTGAAGTATCGAAGCTGCTGTGGTCTTGCAGAGTCTTGCAGTTGAAGCTAGGCACCAGGCAGGCATTTTCCTTTTGCTTACTGCGCCCCACTTACACCCACAGCTTTGCCGATAAGCGGACTGAAAGGGTGCACAAATCCCGGACGCCCGCTGCAAGACCTCCTCACTTTCCCGCAGATTTTGGTCATGCGGAAGTTGAAATGACAAAAGACTGACAATCAAGCTTGCATCGCACACCAAGGGCAACTGCTGGAACAGGGGCGAACCCTGCTGGCGTCTGCGGAAGAGGACTGCTGATCCAAAACATCCAAACGCGTCAGTGATCCGCCCGACAACTCAACCACAACTTCAGCCCTGCTTGCAGAGGACCCGGATGCATTGAAAAAGTGGCTCGCAACCATCGAGGCTCGCAAATATGGCATGGAAAGGGTATCGTAGACGCGGCATGGAGTCTTTCTCATGTCTGGAGGCTGCCGCACGATACCAGGCAACTGGCAACTAAAACTTCAACATGCTTCCACAGAAGATGCAGGAGCTTTTGAAACTCCCCCCCCCCCCCCCCTTTTGTGTGCCTTCTGCGCCAGGCATCGCAAGCCCAGGAGTGGCAGCAGTGGGGCAGTCAAGTGGAATCACGTCTGCATCAGTGATACTCCTGCTTCAAGCACTATGGGGAACAGTGGCCATTCATGTGCAAACTTCGTTGATGCAACCGCAGCCAAGGTAGCCAACGAAGCCGGACAACGACCCTGGTCTAACATAGTTCGGATCGTGCATGAAGGAGATGAACCCCAAGACTGGAATAGGCGGCATGCGAAAGCAAGCGCAAGATATCGCCCCATCTGGTGCGCTTTGATACGTGAGATTACGTGAGCTTGGCATCCTGGTGCCTTGATGTGCTGTCTAGGAGTCTGCAGAAATTGCTATTCTGGCTGCGGCTCCCAAACCCGGGGTGTGCAAACGTAGCAGTCCCCGACAACCATGTGAACCACTCGGACTCGGCGCGACACATGTAATTTCAGCGCTTCTGCACATACCAGTAGTGCTGCAGTGACGCACGGTCATCGGACCACTTTATGACTATGATCTTATCCAAACATGTGTCAGCGCTGCCCAGTTGCACGACAAGACGCCGCAACATACCAACTCATAAAGGTACTTTAAGTTTTCAAGCTTCGACCTCCGCCTTGTCACATAAGGCGACGCCTTTCTCAAGACGGTGACTGCATCTGGTTTGCATACGGGGCCACGGAAGTATTGCATGATCCGGGGCGTGCGCTGGCGCTAGCACGAATGACGTGTGGTTGAGCGCATGAGCATGGAGCTCTCAGCCTTGTGAGTGAATCTGCTGCCTGAAGTCACAATGCCACGATTCGAAAAGCAAGGACACCTGCTTGGATTTCTTGACAGAGCAGCTCAAGGTCATCAAGGTGCCAACGACAGTTGGCAGCACCAGTCCTTTGTGCACTCTGAATGGCATCTTTTAGTAACTTCGCCCACGCAAATCACACTGAGATCAAGGAGCAAGTTGCTGTAGGATGATTCAGCCTGTAGATTTTTGCTGTCTATCTACAGCAAGGCTTTGGCTTGGAGAACCTCACCTTAAGAGACTAATTATAGTTCTGCTTTCATGAAGCTTGCCTGCGACAAAAAAGACAACAGCCAAAAACACAATTTCGGGCTTAGAATTCAAAAGCCCATCATAAACACTAGAAGGGCCTGCTGTCGACCGAGCTTTAGGTGAGGAGCAGAGACCTCCTCAGACCACAAGACCGAATCATTTACTAGCCCAATCTGCAGTAATCCGCTGCACCCTTTGATGGCAGGTCGGGCTGGGGGAGGGATTGGGAGGAGGGGAAAACTTGTTCTTACTTTGGAGTGGGACCAGATGTCTTCTTTCTGTTTTGTTATCTTGTACTCAGTGGTTGGTCTCTGGAAAGGAGGAAAAGTTGAACCAACCCTAGAGCCGGAATTTGAGAACAATGCACACCCATCATACGTGCTTCCTGCCTTTAATCAGAACTCAGCCAGGCTTCATACCCAGAGCCACAGACACAACAGCTACCTAACAAACCATGATGTTACTAACAGTATGCAACTATCACTTGTGCCTCCCGACCAAGAGCCAGTGTGAGAGTCGAAGCCATCCTAAAGCTCAATAGCTGTAAGAACAAACTGACGTCAACACAGTTCAGCGAGCAGCGAGGTGGGAGGCAAGCAAAACTTTCCCCCTGTTGCATCCTGTTGGTTGTGCGGGTAGTGGTGAACTGTGACCCTCTCGGTGATCTAACCGGACCTCTATCAGTAGGTTGCTAGGCAGGTGGGAAAAAATCCTTGGAGCTCTAGACCAAAGCCTACACAAATCCCAACATGGAGAGAGAAATAAAGACCTGGCTGCTTCATGCGGGTACATGCACAACGCACCGCCACAGCCAAACGCTTTCGACACATCCCAGGATCCAGAGTGTTCCCGATGCGATGCTTGGACTGCACATCAATAGTTTCGGTCAAACTTGAATGCGAGTCTACGATGCTCAGTCTTGCAGCATCCGAGCAGAGGGATCAGCGAGTTTGTACAGTGGTGCTTTGCGTGTCCTTGCAGCCCTCCTTGTGAAAGCCCAAAGAGTGAGGTCAGACTATGAGTATTCCATCGACAATATTGATTTGTCCGCCTGCGCAGTTGACAAGGCTCGCTCCTCGCATCGTGCCCTAGAAAACCTTGAGCGGTCTCGTGCAGTGGCCGAAGGCATGCTTTGAATGTTCATGCTGCCCCGTTTCACTTCAATAGAAACCTCAAGCTGTCTTAGAGATCATCCCAGCGCAAGGTAGAAACGGTTCCCAGGCTGCGCAACACTGTCGTCTGGGCTTCAAGTTTGGGACTGTCATGGACTGTCGCGTCATTGAATGACCGACTCTGTCGCGCAGGATGGTTTTCGCATCGAGCTGAAGCCACCAGGCAGCCGGGCGTGTAGCGGAAACAAGGAGCCTGGGGAGCGAAAGTGCCAACCAGTCCGCACACACGACGTTGTCCTGCGTTGCGTGATCCCACCGAAAAGGAGCCGCGAGGTGCGCACAATGACCAAACTGACCAAAGCGAGGCTTGTGAGGGAGGGCCCGGACAAGGTGGAGGTGATGACATGCAAGAAGGAGCTGCATGAGCCGTGCGGTTGTTGTGGTCTGCACGGTGAGAAACTGAGCAGCTTTCTTGCTCCAGTAAGACATTCGTGGTTCGCAGAGGATTGGCCTCTGAGTCTCTGAGTTGCTCTAGGAGACGGCAGCCGCTCCATGATGAGCACTGGAGAGATCCTCCGTGTGACTGCCCGGGACATGAAGGCCTGTGCCGGGAGCGTCGCTTGTTGCCGATTGAGCGACGCACACGCGTGTGCAATTGACGTTTCAGGTTCACATTCCGGCTCCTTGTTTGCACAATGTCGCGCCAACGTTTGACCTGCACAGTAATTACTTGTAAAGGGTTGACACAATGTATAACCGAAGTGTAGATTCGATGCTGATTTTGACCTGCACAGTAATTACTTGTAAAGGGTTGACACAATGCCACAATGCATATCTGATGAAGAACATGAAGACGCCTTGTGGTTCGGTCTTGGGCCAGCACTTCTGACCGCATGGCGTAAGGAGATGAAGTGGAAGTCAGGGCCTAAGCTGCGTTGTGGGGGGCCGCGGCAAACCACCTGCACCATTTTCGAGAGGAGCATGAGATGGTCGCGCTAGCCACTGACCCAATGAGGTATGCGCAGAAGCGTTTTCCATACTTCAATGGCCATGGCGTGGCGGCAACCACGGCTCACGGCGCTCAAGTCATCTTGGCGTCGCGGGTCTGCAGTACAAGTGCCTGCGATAGGAGATGTGGATAAGTTTGCCTGAGTATCTCCTGGTCCTTCAGCTTTGTACTTGCACCAGCCCCAGCTGCAATTCGCAATCGTAACCTGTCAGCTGAAGCCGAGCAGTGAACCAGCTGCGCAGGTTCGAACTTCGCTCTGCCAAGGCCGTTGAAAGGGCCCATTTACGTGATTCCGCAATCTCTGCATCCTCCCGGACTAGGGTTTTGTGAAAGGTCGCGAGAGTGCAAGCGTCGAGGGCCACATGCTTGTAGCTTGGGGGTGCCCTTTGAGAAGGTGAACGGTGAGCTGGTGCCGCGCCTGGCTCTGGCATTCAGCCAGGTTGCTTCTACCTCAGCTCCCGAAGAGTCGGCAAATCGTCGGTCACACTGTGGGGCCAAACTCACTTTACCAAAGATTCCTGAGGTCATTGACAAGCTGGTGCTGCGCTTTCAGGAATCATCCTTCAGCTGGGTATATAACACGCTTGGCTGCTTGACACAGGCAGTGGGGACGCATGTTTGTCTAAGCTCGTGCGGCGATGTGGCAAGATCACAAGATTCTACATTGTGTTTTGCATCCTCCGGCGTGGTAGGCTTAGAAAAGCCAAGATTTTCAGAACTCATTCTGTGGAGCTGTGCAGGTATGGGGCAACTTAGGGCAACCCCCCCCCCCCCCCCCTGAGTGGCAAAGCGATGCCCAGCGTTGGCAAGCTTTCAGGTTACCTCTTCCAAGATGCGGTGAGAGATTACGTCGTTCAAAGCCTTGGGGGGACCGTGAACGCCGCTTGATACGAAAGCAGCGCAAGGTTGAAAGATTGGACCGGGGTTGATGGATGCAGGACGATACGGCTACAGCAGTAGCAGAAGTTGCCTGGAATTGGAGCTCCAAATTCAAGGCAAGGCCCAGAAAGGCTTAATTGATGGTGATTTCAGGCCATCTTTCCCTGCTGCATGGCGAGCTTAGGCAAACATCGCCTCCCTTCTTGAACCGTCGCCTGGCAGACACAAAGCGCGAATCAGCCTTGAAAGCATGTGTGCATCGATGACTAGGTCGAGCTTTTCCTGGCTCATCACTGAATTCGTTTCTGAAACTCTGTCTGTGCAGTCCTTGAAGTTTTGTGAAACGAAGTAGGCAGAAGCATCAACTGAGTCCGAAAGGCTGAACCGCTATTTACATCCCTACTGGCCCCTGGTGCTCTCCACGGTAGCCATCCCATTGGCGGAGCTGCCACCGTCTGACATTGAGGAGCGGGCACGGGCACAGCTTAGCCTGCACTGTCCTTTGAAGACCCTGAACGGCCTTGAGGCCTTGAGCCACTGTCCTTGCCTTTGCGAAGTCAGGCAGAAAATAGTTTATTTAGGCCAACTGCCCACAAAATATCATGATTAGAAGGCGGCGCGGGTGAGAAGCTTAAACATCTTGGAGCACATTTAGGTGACCGCTTGTGGAGTACTACATCATGCTACATGGTGATCTGCTTTGGTGTTTTTAGTTATGTAGCCTGCCCGCGCCAGGAGTATGTTGTCGAGTTGGGCCTCGGCCTTACAAGCCTCAGGATCACTGAACTTCAGCCTTGCGCCGGCTTCGGTTTATCCTAACAGAAGGGTCGGATTCGGGCTTGACCTTCGTCTCCGAGTCTCCGAGCGGCCGTGTATCTGCATCTTTGCGTGAGTGGCGCACTGTGTGGAGCATGTCGGGGGTTGAGTTGTGTGGTCTGTGTGTGGTGCTTGTAATCCCCAACCTCGATGTGGGTCTATTGGGTTTTCTTACGCGTTCTTCTTACCAGGTGTCCTGTACTCCTCGCTGGGTCTCCTTGCCCGGTCCACCCCGGAGTTTTTTGAGGAGCATCCCCGGCCTGCCAAGCCCCAGATACTGTAATCTCTCCAAAAAGCATAAGAGAAGATGCTTGGAGCCCATTGGCATACCCAGAGTATCCCACGAACTATCACACAGAGTATTCCTGTAGCTCCCAATTCCAGATGCTGCTACGGAGACCATTCAATCTGTGCTTCAAGGGTGGGGATGGTCGAATTACTAGCGACTACTCGTAGTTTTGTGTTTTTGTGTTCGGTTGGTACTAGGTCCGGTTTGCTTTTGCTTGGTAGCATGGGTTCCCAGAAGTGAGTTCGATTTGAATTAGCATCATCGGTTCAACCGGTTCTTCTGTGCTATCCCGGTATCTCAGGCTCAACGGAGCACGGGACATCTCAACCCCTGACTATACTGACCTATTGCATAGTCATTTTTGGAAGACCACCAGGGATGCTTCAGCGGTCGGGTGTGGTGCCCGCTGGCGTGGGGGGTGTGAGTTTGAGTATAATTTGGAGTTCTGCAACCATGAGTCTGCTACACGTCCAATCCTTACATCCGTGGGTGAGGCCTTGAGACAGAAGAGCCCATTGGCTGCGACTTCTCGGACGCGGACTGCTCGAGTCGTGGAGATCAGCACGCTGAATGCTAAAAGCATCTAGCAACCCAACTTGAAATGCACCTGCTCAGCTTGCTTCCCTGAATGCAGACTATCACAGACGTAGGAATTTGGATCTAAACCAAGTTCAGCATATTGACCTTCTCTCTTCCCTAAACAGTGCCAACACTAAGAGGTTCTAACGTGCTGAGGAAGAGGAGCTGTAGATGGCTAGGCCTGCTCACATCTTGGACAACAATCGCACTCTCACCTAGGCGCTGCGCTGGCGTGGCCGTGCTCGCCGTCCTCGAAACTGTCATCGCTTTTGGACGTCTACGCTCGCGAAAGCATAGTTGTCGTCGTTTTTGGACGTCTGGGCTCGCGAAAGGACAACTGCGTTCGCGAAATGCGAAACTGTTACTTTTGGGCGTTTGGGTTCACAGTTTGGTGTCGTATAAGCTGGCAGAATGTCATCTTGCTGCTGATTGCTACATACCGTACATATTGGCAACTACGAGAATCCGCCAGGAAGCTGGTTTGAAGCTTTTGGCCATTGAAGATGGAGGCGTGAGTTTCATCATCAGCACGAGCAAGCCATCAGCATGTGATGTGTATGTTCCACATGTTTGATTGTCATAACTGATATGTTTGGGCAAGGTGTACTCCAGCGATGGAACACGACGGCGCCAGAACAACGTCAGGCCTTGATAAACCACCGTGTTGCTTGCAAAGCCCAGTTGGCATCACGTGTTTGAATGCCTTCCTTCTGCGTTTGCACACTAGCTTTCAGCAGATCAGGTTGCCGTCAATGACCTCCTTATCGAAGTGGACAGCTTCAGGGCTTCAGGGTATCATTCGGTGTCATATCAGGCTTCGGACAGGAAGCTGCAGAGAAGCTCCAAGCTCGACCTAGTTGGAACTAGGTGCAGGAAAGGTCCTTGTAAGGTTCCGTTTCTGTGTGTAGCTACTGAGCTCGTGGAGGATGGCTTTCGCAAGGAGGACATCCCCACGGCCTTGGAGAGACGACCCCTACGTGCGGCTTGCTCTACATATGTAGATGCTTCTGGCGAGGGGCTTTGTCGTGGCTGCTCTCCGCAAACTCCTACAGTGGTCATGCCGCGCGCAAACTCTGAGAACTCCTGCTCCGAGGAGCTCGTCTTCCGACGCATGCCCGCAGAGGATTCGCAGGACAAGCGGTGCCAGTGCTTGTCATTGACAGTGTTTGATTGAATTGTTTTCAACAGCAAACATAAATCCAGAATTGATGCATGAGGTCATCATTTTTTCAAACCCTTCCCCCTAGTATTGAATAAGCCCCCGTTCTCTCCCCTATACGATATGAAAACAAGAGCTGGCGGATTCTGTTTAATATTGACCGGGGGGGGGGTATGTTTTTCGTGAAGAATGGCAGCACGGGATGGGACGAGGGTTCAGGGGTTTTCGGCGAGAGAAGGAGAGGTTTGCGTTCAGCATGCTGATGGTGTTCTGGAAGAATGGACAATGCACTACATCCCCTCATCCTCCAAGAACGCTGCAGCCTTGGCCTCGAGAAACCTCTTCCGGGCTTTCTTCGTCTTCAGGTTCTTCCAGTTCTGCTTGGTCCTGGCTTGCAAAAAACATGTGGCATGGAGCCAATCTTTTTCTCATAGTGAACCCCAGACTTGGGGGCCACCACCTCATAGAAGACCTCCGTCATGGTTCTGCCGGCAAAAAAGTTTCTCTTCCGCTTCTTCTTCTCCCTCTTCTCCTGCTCCGCTTCCGCCTTGGATGCGAAACATGGCAATGCTTTCGTTCCCCCTAACTCGCCAAAGCACATCCGCCCATGGAGCCTGCAACATTCACCTGAAGGAGCTGCCTGTCATCCAAAACGATGTGATGGTTGCAGCTCGCTTTATCAACATGTGGTAGCCCTTGCAGTAGCCCCACCATTCCTGTTTCAATGGTTCTGACCAACCTTCCGCCATGCGTTTGGTTTTGTCTGTTCCTCTGGCAGTTGTTGCCAGTAGCTTCCAAGGAGTCGCTCGATGATTTCTTGGGCTCTTAACGGGCCGGCCACCTGTAGGATGTGCAGAACTGCAGGAACTGCAGGATGCCAGCTTCCGCGAATGACGTCTTCAGGGTTTTGATCCATTAGCTGACATGTGCAAGGCGAGTCCAACCTTGATTGTGCAGTTGTTGTGCATCATTCATTCACCATCGAACCGTTCAATGGTTCGCTTCTGTTCCAGAAGGCCTAGGCGTGCAAGGTCTCGCAGAAGTTCAGCAACCCCGCAACGATCCACAAATCCGCCAACCCGAAAGACATGTGTCTGGAATCTAGACTGCAAGCTCAAACCAGCGGACCTTGCAACACAATGGCCTTGTCCAGTTAATGAGCCTGCCGATTGTGATCGGGTTTGTCTGCCTCATGATGAGGTAGATCCGCTTTGATTCGTCGGTGATGTTGTGCCAAAGTGACACGACTGTGGTTTGCAGCAAAGCTCTGCGCATCGTTTAGCCACTTGGACAAAAAGCTTCGCAGCTTGAGAGTGGACAGTCGAGGCGGTCAGGTTTTCATAGTTGGCTCCTCAGCACTGCTCAAAATCCTCGTTGCAGGAAAGATGCTGGTTTATCTCGCCTGCACAAATTCCAGTGCAGAAATGATGAAACTGGACAAGAGTGTCCAACTTTCCAACTCGTGCTTGGATGGAGAGTTGAAGTAGAATGCAGCTCGCTGTCATGTGCACCCCGCGCACGCCTGTCAGAGCAGGCTCAATGAGCAGGCTCAATGTATATATATATATAGAGCTAACACCCCCTCCCGAAGACCAACCCCGATCGAAAAAATTGTCATGTTTGTATGTTTCTCCGTCCCTCCTAGGGAGATGCAACTCTGACAGGTAGTAATGACGAAGGAATAAGGCGTGTTACTTGCAATATCCTATGAGATTTAATACTGCCGGACCGGACTCGATATACTTGTTGGGAAGCCTCAGAGTTTAAGATTTTTGATGTGTGAGCTGTGACGAATCAGTATACTGACGAATTAGGATCTCAAATACAGATAAACGACAAGAAAGGATGTGCAGATTATCGAGTCGAAAGGATGTTAATCCTCAAACCATAAGACGAAGAAGTATTCGAGGGCATAGAGTGATATGTAAAAACATTTTATATGTAAGCCCGGGGGCGTGAGAATACTGTGAGCAAATATCATTTCTTGATATTCGGGGTTTGGAAATGCCTTTGACTGCTCTTTGTTTATGTGTGAGGTTGGTCCTGGGGGGGTTAAGATATATATATATATATGTACATATTCATATATATTGCATACATATGTACGTACTTACGATGTGCACCGACCTGAACTCGTTCCAGATACCACAACTTCCTCGCAATGCAGGATCAAGAAGCTACGACTTTTGCGGAACCCCGTTTTGCATGCACGATACCCGTCCGTTGCACGCGACAAGTCTAGCAAGACACGCGCCATCACCAAGGTCTCTCCAGATGCTTGTGCCTCGCAGGCTGCAGGCCCTCCGGCTTTTGGAGTTGGAGTCAGACAGAACCCCGAGCACAGTGCCGCCATGCATCCGTTGAAGAACTCGAACGAAAAAGTGCCAACGAACTCTGGGAAGAGCATGTCTAGCTTAAACGACAAAACGCCAGATCCATCTTCCTATTGCCCATCTCTGGGGGGTGCACCTGCCGGACTGTTTTGTTGTTATGCTCAATAGTACGATGAGCTGGTAGGAGCAGAGATGTCTAGCCAGATGAAAAGGTTTGCCAAGCCTGTTGCTCCGCGTGCAACCGCTTCGTAGGAGTGGCAGATACAGGGGATGCAGCAGAGTTTAGTGATTCAGGTTTGGAGTGTGAGATGCGTGATGGTAGTAGGTGCGCCCGCCGGACTCGCCTTGGACCTGCTCCAACTGGTCCTACACTCAGAATGACTCAGCTTGGAGCCTCTGGAATGAGGAGGCCGCAGGAGTCTGCTGGAGTTTCGGAGTTTCTCAGATTCGAGGGCGTATGGATAGGACAGAAAGTGCCCTCAGGGTTCTGATGAGTGACGGCGTGCTCAAGTACAACCAAGGAAGAATGAAATAAGATTCCTTGAAACCTTTGGGCGTGCGGATCAGTCCCGTTGCCAGGGTCGATCAAAGCTGCCTGTGCTTCCATGACCCTTGATGGCCCCAATCGCATCCAATCGGCCGTCTACTTCGGGCGTTGAAGCAGGCTAATTACAAGCTTGTACGTCTGCGACTGCCTGCAACCATGAGTCCAAACGCTGCTCAGAAGTTCGCCGCAGACGTTGTTAGAGGAATGCTCCTACGTGCTTGTAAATCATGCATCAGAGACGGAAGGTTCTTCAAGAGTACTCGTGCCGTGAAGCATCTGAGAACCATGCTACAGCCAGCATCAGCCTGCAAGGCACGAGTGTGGTAGCTTGAGTAGGTGCATGTACAAGAAAGCTAGCTGACCAGGTGCAGCTTGAGAGGCATAAGAAGGAACTTGTAAGCCGCGCCGTCCCACCATCCGACAGCGAAGATGGCAGAGGCGGAGTGCAGGTTCGAGGGCAGGCGGGGGATGACTATTGTTGATTCTGCAAGGGTTGGGGGGCTGCGGCTTGTGTGGACTCATTGCGATAGCGGCTACCGAGCGGTCACGTTTCTTTGCATGTCCCGCACATCTTCATGGTGATGCATCCTGGTCTTGTACCAGGATGCACAGCCACAGTCTCGCAACAGGGCTCAGCCGAGTTTGTCACTGTTTCGGCTTGCCCTAGCCAAGATACTGGTACCTGCTAGCCTGCACGGCAGCCCTGTTCAGGCACCTGCTTCAAATTGCACCGATGATGGAGGTTACCTACCGGGACTTCCGCTACTTCATGCGCCTTTTATCCCGAAGGGTTCCTCGGAACTGGACGGAGCTCTCAGTGTTGAGGGATTTGCACCCCTCGCGCAATCTCCACTCCACCCTTTACAATGGGAAATTTGACGCTTTCACTCACTAGGTCCCTAGGTGCCAGCAACCCATCCGGAAGCAAAACCCCTGACCAAACCACAAGTAGCACAAGCACAGGCCCAACTCTGGACTGAGATGGTGGTGGATGATACCATTCTGCACAACACGGAGCCGGAGAAATGCGATCGCTTCTTGAGATATCACGAGGCCGCTGCTCCGATTCCATCTCGATTCCATGCGTTCCATGGCAGGCTGCAATCATGCATAAAACATGATGCTGCAGTAAGCTGCTTTCCATTGGAATGTCGCTAGAAGCTGCAAACTCGGCCTGCAGCTTTCAGCTTCAGAAGTGGTCTCAATCCATGGTGCCAATACCTCAAAGCCTGATCCAAATCACGGATCCTCTGCTGGTCCGTTGCGAGGCTGAGCATCCCATCGTCTGCCAGCTAGGACTGTGAGTGAGTTGAACCAGCTCTGAGGCTGAAGGTTCAGGAATCAGCTCACAGGTGACTGTAGTAATTCATGCAAAGAAAGGGTATTGAGAAGCCATCTTGGGTGCAGGAGGCAGCGATCCAAGAAAACTTACTCAAGCAGCAGAAATCGTGCAGAGGCTTCTCGTTGTCGAAAAGGTGGAGTAACGTGCCGGTTTCTGCATGGTTGCTTTGTCGTTTCCCAAGGTTCCCAATCATACTTACGTGCTAAGCCTGATATCAAAATACTTTTTTGCAAAGCCTGGCCGGGCGTAGTGCTATCATGCTATCGGGATGCCATCGTCAGACAGTTCTCCCAGGTATGGCTACGATGAGGTCAACCTCAACTGTGGGTGCCCTTCCAGCCGTGTAGCTGGCAAAGGCCAGGCCATCGCTTTTCGCAGCTTATCTGGTTCGATTAGGTTCGATTGCCCATCTGACAACCTTACTTGACCAGCGAGTTACTGTATGTAAACATGATCAGGAGTGCTCCTACGCGACCTTTCTCCGCAAGCCTGTCCTTCTCACTCTCTCTCTCATTCTTGCTCTCTCACTCTCCCCACTTGTTTGCTTTCTCCCTACTCGTCATTATCGCCATTGAGCAGTCGACAGTCGTCGCGAGCAGATGCAGGGCCGTGGCGGACATGATGATGCGGACACCGTGCCTCATTCTAGTCCAGTCATGCAAATCTCATACTGGTATCGTGTGCGGTGTCAAAGCTAAGATGATGCTGTGTGAGGTATGCCCACCCATGCTCAAACAAGTCAGTATCCATGCTTAGTGTGGAGTCGCGAAGGGGAGGGGGGGGGGGGGGGGGGGCAGGGTGCAGGTCATTTTCAGGTTGGCTGCGCTTGTGTTCAGCGCAGCTCAGAAGGGGCACATTCCCAGTAGGGTTGACCAGCAAGAAGATTCGAAAGCCTCGCCGAGAGTTCGCTTGGCCTGCAAAAATTCGCACAGCTGGGGGTACTGATAAATTGCCACACATCGTGAGCGAAAGTTTGGCACAACTGGGGGTGGGATGGAGATACGTATCCTGCATTCAACATTTTCTGTTCGCTTCAAGTCGCTGGGTCTCGAGACGCATGACAACCTGCATGTTCCCCAATGACAAGACAGGCGAGTTCGGCTGCTCCTTGATGAAGAAGAAGGACTTAGTACGGGATGCACCTTGGCCCCGACTGATCGACGAGCTTTTCGAGTACAGCAACTGCAGCACAGCAGGTTCTGACAGCAGATGCTGTGACAATCGCCTTGTTCATCCTTGTTCCCTTGCGGTTTCATGAGCGGGTTTCAAGGCCATCCATGCGATGAGTCGAGCAGTGCAGATTCCGGTGACAGTGAAGTGCCGTCACCCGGCACAACCATAGTGACAATGGGCAACATACCGTGCATTGTATTGCACCGCATTTCATGTCACATCTCTTTGTGTTTGTGTGTACATACATACCACTCCAGATGCACCTAATTTTGGGAAACTCGCATTTGCGTTAACAGGAGCTCGGCTTTGGAGCGTGTTTGCTTGGATTAATCGTTTACAGGGTTTACAGGTGTTGCGAGAAGTCTATACCTTTCATCGCTTGAGCTCTCGTGGTCGTACAGCAAGCTAATTATGGAGACGGCAGCTAGCATCGCACGGAGCATAGGACGGAGGATAGCCTGATGTGGACAGCAAAACGTGGGAAGGTTTGAGATCTGCCGGGCAAAGGTGGGTTCCGGGACGAGGGATGCCTCGGTGCTTCAGCGACCAAATCAAGAGAAGAGGGGACTTCATGGACTTCGCTTATTAAGAGGTCCACTCCTCTACATGGAATTGGGTCAAACTCCAACGTTAATGTGGAGGCAGAACTGCAGAGGGCGTGCAAAAAAAAACGGCGCACTAACTTCGCCATATACGTGCCAATGAACGTCCCCAGCATGGGCCCCAAGCTTGCTGCTGCTTCTCCGTGTGTAGGCACCTGATCAAAAGAAGGGGGCTAGCTGGTGGCGAAATTTGCGAGCTAACTTTGGCAGTCACCAGACATCTTGAGAGCTACACTAGAAGCAGGAAGTGCGTACGTAGCATGACTGTTAATTTATCCCGGGGCCTTGCTTGACTGGCAGTGGCTGGTATGCGTGGCATCTCCGTGCTGTTGCGATGAAGTCTCAGGTTTGGGGGCTGATGAGTTCGACTCACCCGACTTCACGCGCGACTTCGTGAGAACTGTTGCTCAGGGAGGGTGCAAGCACTTCATCATCCATGCCCGCAAGGCGCGGAAGTGCTCAAAGGAATGTTGGATGTGGCACGAGGAGACAAGGCCGCTGAGGAAAGTGCAACGTGTCTTTCCGTGTGAGGCCTGGCTGACTGGATTGTCGCCTGCCCAGAACCGAACCGTTCCACCGCTGCACTATCCACGGATCCTGGATCTTTGCCATCAGCCCTTTGGCAGCCTTGAAGCAGTTTTCTGAGCTTGGTACGTCGCCGAGTCTAGTCTAGTCTTCTTGGCACATCGTATGCATAACCACGTCGCTCCTCCATCAAATCAAGAACCCAAGATGCACACTTTGCTTTGCACCCCATTGTTATCGTGCAGTCTGAGTTGGGTGAGGTTTCCAGATCTGAAGTTCAGCATCAACGGCGGGATCACAGATGTCGGCATGGCTAGGGTCGCTTTCCTGTAGTTCAGCTGCCTATGGTCAGGACAAGCGGAGGGCAACCCATGCAAACTTTGTGAGGTCAAGCAACACCGAAGCTACGTGGACAGCCAAGGCCTTGCTTGGCTTCCCGCATCGGCGCCTGGACGGCGACACTGGGCCTCCCGCAGTTGCTTTTTGGGTTGTAGCAATGCTAGCCGTCTGAAGTGAGGGGTCTTGCAGATTTCGAGGCATGGCAGTGGACCTCCTGAGCTCATGTCCCTGTGGACCCGACAGCCTCTGTATTCGCACACATCACTACACGTCACATCAGCCCCGCCCTGCGACGGAGCAGAGCCAGCCCAGCAGCCCAGCGGAGGGCAAACAAGACATCTGGCCCATGTCCATGGCAACAGTCTGGGCTAGAATAGCGGACTCCAACGCCACTGAGATCTCCATGACAGCAAATGCCTACACTGGCAACTCGAGTGTGAAGAATATTTTATACCGCTCAGTCAGACAGCCCAACCTAGTACCCAGACCTGAGAGCAATGGTTTCTGGGCCTTAGCCTGTGCTGTTGAACGCAAAAGGGGCATCGTTTTTTTCAGCAAAGTCCACCTCATGTGGCACCTGCTTGCTGAGAGCTTGTTTTGAGTGTGAGCCTTGGCCTTGGCCTTGGCATTGCTCAGCTTTGCTCAGCTTGTCAAGATCAAAAAGCGCTGCAAGGCAGCTTGCAGTTGAAATTCTACTCTTGTTTTCAAGCGCTCTTCTTGGTGGAGGTAAATAAGAGCTTGTTAAAGGTGCTAGCAGTGGTACTTTATTAACCGCTGGCACAGAGATTGGCCTGCTAGTTGTTGCACAACATGTTTCCAAAATGGGCGTTGTTTGGTAGTCGCCCCAGCCGAGAGTTCGGCAAGAACAGCCAGTGCTTACTGCCGGCAGAAGTAGCTCAGGAGACCGAAGATCTCTATTCCTCCGCTTGGGGGTGGCCCGGCTCGGCCTCTCGGATGGATCTGAGTTTGTGTTTTTGTGATTTAGTGTCTGCGATTCAACATCTTTCTTCTTGTGGACTGTTGTCACTGTTGGGGCTTTACCAAAGAACGCTGATGGTTGCGAAGCTGCCACGGACTCCAAGCAATGGTCAACGTTGAACACGCGGTGCCTCTGCCTTCCCCCTCTTCACTCGACCAGTTCATTGGCGTCAGGACGTCTTTTGCGGATCCACGGAGCCATGCCCTGCTGTGCCCCCGAACTTCGAGGGTGTGATGATCGGCCGTGGGGCCATGAACTCTCCCTGCTTCTCAGCTCCGATTTTCGAGGATTTTCGACGGGGTTCCGAGGGCAGAAGCAGGATCGTCGCAAGACCTTTTCCGGGCGGGCAACAAGTTCTTGATTGGGTGCAGGAAGGTTGGCTTTTGCCTTCGCCTTAGCAGATGCCAAAACCTTGCTGGCCAGAAGTACAGTCGAGTGCAAATTTTCATGGAGAGTGCATGGAGCTTGCAACTCTTGCAATCTTGCAATCTCTTGTGTTGTTGTTGAACGTGATCTGAAGTTGCCCAGGCATGCTTTGGGATGTGGACCACAGCTCCTCGGCGGAGTTTGGGTGGCACATGTGGATTGCTTCCGAATCCTATCGCAAAAGCCAGATCCATTGGAGTTCTCGAGACGGTTCTTGCAACGTTCAGGGAAGCTAGTCTGGTATGATTATGTGTCACGATGTCGACACCGAAGCAAGCACACAGCCACGGTGCGGATGGGAGGACTGAAGGCGAACGGTACTTCCACACTCTACACGCATTGCCATGCATGCTTCCCATGTTGTGCTCTGCAACCGCATGTGCTAGTCCTGGGGCCGTCCCAAGTCTTCTCCTAGTGCAGAAAGCCGGAGGCCTGTGGCGGGCTCTGGCATGTTACCTTAGAACCATGTGCCCAAGGTCTCTATGGAGAAGAGAAGCGGAAGCCAATGACGCGTCGTGAGCTGCTGGAGGGATACAAGACGCAACTTGGCAACATCAATCTGCCTGCACGAGGGTTCCGGATCATGATGGGGCCTGAGATCCATTCGCCGAGACAAGCTGGATGTATACTGCACATCACATGCTTTACATACACATCAAAGAGGCATGAGGCCTCAAGCGATCTCTGAGGTATTTGGAGGACGCACACACGGATGGCACGTCCGTGGGTTCGATCCACCTCGCTTTGAAGCCGACTCTGGGCATCCTCACCGGGATCCGAGGAAACAAGGCGAAGGGGCCGTTATACAGTCCACGTTACTTCCACTCAAGACACGATAGGCATGTGCTGTAAAGGATAGATATCGTGGCAAATGTCATTGACAGGCTATAGGCCGATGTCTGCGCAGTTTCCTGAAGATGCTGGCGTAGCCCTTTCCCCGAGCGTAGGTTTGTGCAGGTGCTTGTGCAGGAAAGGCTCGCGTAACGTGGGTGGAATTTTGGAGGTTCATTGCTGTGTTTTGACGCGTCCGCAGCTCCCGAAACTCTCTCGTCTACATCTCTATGTGACTATGGTCCACGCAGCAGATGGCCTTTTAACGCCTTTAGTAGGCTGCAATAGACATAGCCAGAAGTGAGGTGTTCGGCCATCCGAAGCAAGGACCCTTTCCTATGAGAGTCCTGTGTCAAGCAATGACTTCGGAGTTAATTCCTGTAGACGTTTGCGAGGCTTTTTCTAAGCTATTCTACACCCCCACCTCGACTACCCCGAAAAGACCCGGCGAGCCTGGAGCGAGGTGCAAGAGGATCTTCGGGACAGCGGAACGGAATTGTAGAACAACTTCCTAATCGGGATTCAGCACCGGGAAATGCTTTCAAGACTTCACAAGATGCACGGTAGTCGGCATTTGTAGCCACGTAGCCGGCGTAGCCTCAGGCTCTTTCACTACTCATGGCAGATCTGCAGGCATTCCGACATTTGAGGTGAAATCACAGCGTAGGTCTGTGCAGGAGATGTAATGATAAGACACAAGCAACAAGGACAGCTCAGATGTGCCAGCGACTCACCATACACCCCGCCCTGCACAGGCCTACCGGGCCACCGCGGACAAAACCATGCGACGCAAGGATGTGGCTGAGCGACTTGCCGAAAACGATGATCTTCTCGCAAGCCGTTCAGGTCAGCGTCAGAACATGGTTAACTAGACTCTAGACAGATCCACACAGCGTATTGCAAGGCCAGTTACAGTGTGAAGGCATGTTGAAGTTGAAGGTGATTGTGCTACTACGCCAGTGTGCTACCTCAAGCAAGTGAGGATGGGTCCGGCCTATGTTCTGGAGGCGGCCATGAAGGCAGTGGACGAAGCAAATCCAGGACACGCCACGGACAACAGTAGCAGGCCTCGTTACTCAGCCCACAATCATGCCAGACCCCAAAAGGGGGCTCGAGTTGTCGATACCACTGGCACATGGAAGGAGTACTAGATGAAGCTTTGCCCGCCACGGTGGCCTTCAAGCAGCAGCCTCCTGCAGAAGCTCCCTGGCCGGTCTTGATCTCGTTTGATGCCAGGCTGCGGCACTTGTCACTCAACGTGAGAGGCTGCGGGTAAAGCGCAGCAATCAGACAGTAGCAAATGATGAGCCCTTTCTGAGGCAGGGACGCCACGTGGGCAGAAGCGAAAACCGGCAGAGGTTGCGACAAGCGAGGTCCAGGACTTCGGACCTTGCATTCTGCGACGGTTCCTGTCACCAAAGTAGCACGAGCCTGGAATTACAACGCAAATGCCGGCTGGGATCTCTATAGGCGTGATGAGATTGGTAAAGGTAATGCATCTTGGCTACTATCTCAAGCCCTGCCTCGTCGATATTGACTATAGACCCAATGATGCTGGAGACGCATCTTCGAGACATCGTAATCGAGCCACGCAGGCCGTGCCTGAAAGCGGATCCTGCGCCGGGCCGATGGAAGCTGAACAGATGGCTAGCCCAGCGCTCCTTGCAGCTTGATTTTCTGACCTGCGTTTCACGCTGTCATAAGTCTCACGAGTTCTGGTTTGGACCGGCGTGCATTTCTTCTGCTAGCAGGCCTTCCTGTCTCACGTGGCTTTGGCCTTTGCTCGGGCAAAACGCTGGCATAAGATGTCCTTTGCAAAGGGAGCCGTGCGCCCGATCACAGTCCTCGGTCCTTGTCCAGAGATTTCTGGACTTGCCCCAGCTTTTCGGGCCTGGGAGTTGCGGGAGACACTGACAACACATTTCCAAATGCGAAAGCCAGTTTTGCTTCACAAAAAGCTCTTGCTCTCCCATGTCTGGCATGTTGTTGCTAGCAAAAGCGGGCAAACCCCATCCAGAGCGTCGGAGTTTCGTCAAACAAGGTGCAGGTTCGGGCTTTCGCATGCCAGCACATTGACCCCTTCACTCCAAAGCAAGGAGATGAGAAGAGTGCCGCTGCACTGCAAGGCGAGTCTGGCCGCTTCGGCATCGAGCGCTGCCTCCGCAACAGCGTATGCTGTAGATGCGGGGCTCCCAGGTCCGTGAGGCTAAGCCTTATACGTTTCTTAGTTGTCATCCTTGCATCCGGCCTTCAAACCCCATTTCAACTAACCCGGTGTCCCGCCTTCCCTGTGAGTTCTGAGGCCGTGGTCAAGGAAGTGCCGCGCTTACAAATCTTCTGCCCCTTACAGTAGATCAGTAGAACAGAGCTGCACATCGGAGCGTCACAAATCCTGGCCCCTTGTATTGTCCACGAGCTCTCGTTGGCAACGGCAGGGCTCTCTAGTCAAATCATCCGCTTCTGAGCTTTTCACTAGTGACGCAAGGGTGCTCGCTCCTGTGCGTGTTTTGCAGATGGCGACCTGGGTACAGGGCAAGCGCAAGCAGATAAAGCAAAGAAGAAGACGGCAAAGCGTTGTGCCACTTGCTGGAAGATGCATGTACCCTGTTGGAGAGATGCGTTCTGGGCTTCGATAACTGCGCGTCTTCTGGCTGTCGCACAAGGCGCCCACTGTTCAGTCGACTGCCGGGTCGGCCATCTTGTGCATCGAGTTGTCATTTGCTGAGGCTTTGCTGTTCTTCGCAATCATGCCCCAGGCCCTGCCATGCTTGGGAAGATACCACAGATTAGCTCAGACTAGCTTGCAAGAGCCCTTCACAAACTTCTCTGTGTGGTACATCGACTGCATCACCTAGCCGGCGGATAGTGCCCATCTGAGCTTGGACTTACGGACGTCTGTCGTGTCTGATGTGGCGCGTGGCTGCCGTATTTACTGGTGTTTTGCATGTGTCGAATCCACTCTTCGGAGGATGTCGGCCTGGAAGCTCTGGGGCGGCAGAGGCTCAAGAACAGCACGCAGACGTGGGTGAACGACGAGCGCGCACCACAAACACAATGCCAAGAGCGTTGTCCTTCAGTTGAATTTTCTGTTGCTTTGCCTGCGTGTTTGTGCGCACGTGTCTGGCAAACATTGGCAAACTCACAGCTGTTGAGACCAGGGCTGGCACTGGCGCCGGCGAGGAGCCCTTTTGCTTACTGTCCTGAGATAGCCCGAGGTAGAGATCTGGAGGATAGTGCATGCAAGATACCCGGTCAGACGGTCAGACGTCTGAAAGGGCTACCTCTCACACACTGGCCATCTGCAGCAACTCTTGCCAGGAGGTGTTCAGAGTCTTCGGCCAGAGGGCGCATGCAGACGCCGCAGCCATGGACGGAATGTTTACACATCAGCGCTCTAATTTTAACGCTACGCGACCCGCCTCGGCCCGGCCCAGCGCATCCGCGTGAGCATGGTGATTCCTCAGCGCCCAAGTCGCTGGACCCCAAGCAATAAGGGTTGGGTTGAGGGTTGAGGGTTGAGGGTTCCGGGTTTATGGTTTATGGTTTGGGGTTTGGGGTTGAGGGTTAGTTTAGGGCTCAAGGTTCACGCTTTGGGGTTGAGGGTTTTTTTGGGTTTAGGGTTCGGCTTGGAGTGATCGTAGGGTGAGGCCCCTTAAGGTTTAAGGGGTGGGGGGGGGAGGGGGGGGGGGGGGGGGGGGGGGGGGGGGGGGGGGGGGGGGGGGGGGGGGGGGGGGGGGGGGGGGGGGGGGGGGGGGGTAGGTGCCTTGGACGCTTAACGTCTATTCTGCGCGTGCTCTTTGTTTTCTTGGATTCTTCCTTCTGAAATTGGGTTCTCGTTTGAGGCGTTCTATCGGATCGCTTCTTGGAGGAGTTTTGACGTGAGGCCGCGGGGACGACACGGTCAAGGGAGGGGGTTCGGAACATTTTGCTGGGAGAGGGGCGTGGCGGGGAGCGTGACATTCGGTTGATGGGCAGGGGAGTGGGGACACATGGATGCTCCTCTGTGCCCTCCGCGTTTGCAAGCCCTCCGCGCCTCCGCGCCCTCCCCGCGCGCCCCCGCGCCCTCCGCGCCCTCCGCGTCCTCCGCGGCCTCCGCGCCCTCCGCGCCCTCCGCGCCCTCCGCGCGCGCTCCGCGCCTCCGCGCCCTCCGCGCCCTCCGCGCCCTCCGCGCGCCTCCGCCAGGACACAGTGTGCTGATGCTAAGGGTGCATTGCGTCTATTCTGCGGGTGCGTTGCGTCTATTCTGCGGGTGTTTCCTTTGTAAAGTATTTGTTTACAAGGCACGCACGTGCAGCATAGCCTTTAAGTGTCCATCTTACGGGGGGGGTAGGGGGGGGGGGGGGGGGGGGAAGGGGGGTGGGGGGAAGGGGGGCGGCAGGGGCGGGGGGCAGGGGGGGGGGGGGGGTTGCGGGGAGGGTGGGGGGGGGGGCGGGGTGACGGTGGGGAGCCCTGCTGGGAGGGGCTTCAACTGCCTCTGGTCCTGGCGAACCGTCCGCTTGCGGACCCCGGTTTCCCAGGGGGGGTACCCATTTGAGGCCAAAAAAAGGGGTCCGAAAAAGGGGAGGATTTGACACCTCCGAGGCCTCGGCGGATTGAGTTCGGCAACAACCCATGTTGTTCAGTCTGTTTGCCACTATGAATCTTGTCGAACCTTCTTGCTCCGAAAGGCCCGGGCAGCCAACGACGCATGTGCTCTTGCCTCAGCTGTTGGCCATTCTCCCATTTTGTGGCTGTCTTCGGCCTGACTCTTCGACACACCTCGTCACATCTTGTCGGCTTCGCAAAGAACCAGGAAGTAGTTCCCTTGTGGTCCTTCTTTGCTTGCAAGAAATCAAGCATGTCCAGCACACATGCCGCGGATGGAAGAAATCAAAAGGGAAGTTGCTAATCCAATCTGCTTCTGCAAGTCGCTGGTTCTCACTCGTCCAGGCATTGGCCCACCAGCTTGTGGCAAATGCAAGTCGTGGAGGCTTCTTCCTGCTGTTTACTTACTGCAAGACGCGGACTTGATGTTGCTGGTTGTCGCTGCATGGCCTTGTTGCTGCACGGCCACCAGCTACAACGTCACAGAATCTAGAATCCAGACGCGGCCGGAAACACACAGCTTGATTGGGCCCTAGCGGTTTACACTATGGCTGCCCTGGTTCAATGAGATCAGCACCACGTACCATTCATGGCGTTTTTCATCTCTCACTCTTGTACCACAGCCTTGTTCACCCATCACACCGTGAGACCCCAGCTCTCATATCTCAGACCCTTCCATCCCACCTGTTAGTTTTGCACATGAATCCGCTTTTGCGACCCTGTTAACGCCTCTTCTGTCTTCATTTTCATGTCGAGGGTCAAAGGTACAACAGGCAAGGAGTACATGAAAGTAGCGTGGATTTCCTAGTTTGGGAGCCTTACGTACCATTCTGCAAGTATGACTGATGTCCATTGGATCCACAAGCAACCACTGTTGCACAAAGGCTGCCTCGAACACTGTCGTTTCGCAGTGTCGACGGTTGAACAGGGAGGGAGGCATGCCAAAAAGCGGCCTAGCGGATCCAGCATCTCAAGTCTCAAGATCTATCAAGATCTCAAATTTCAGATGTTGTGCCTTTTAACTTTTAACTCCTTACTGCCTGGCGTCAGTTAACTTCTTTGGCAACCAAAGAGGAATTGTGGGCAAGCCTGGCCAACATCTCCCAACTCGTGCCTGCAGGCCGGTCAGCAGGCTCATTGTCAGGAGGCTGGGGCAGTGCTACTATCAACTGTAAGCTTAAGCTAAGGCCTGAAGTGCCTAAAGCGGGACGTGCATGTTCCCGACCGCAGCACCTGAATGAGATTTATGGCTGAAGCTCAGAAGAACGAGGATCCCAGAGGCACAGCATGCAGTATTCCATGGGATTGAGGTAACCTCCTTGCGGCCGCATTGGCTGCCGGTCGAGTCGGCACTCATGCGGACGCATTGGCAGAACCTGGCAGAGTGTTTCTTGCCGTTTCGTGTAACTTGCTTGTTCCGTTGTGGGCGCTTTAGTTGAGCGTTTGATACTCCAGGATCCACGACCTTATGGATTACGAGCAGCGAGTGACACATGTGACACCAAACATCACCCGACCTTTAGCACCCTGCAGAGTATGGTATTTTCTGGCGTGTTGTTCCCGCCGACACAGGTGTCAGAGTGAAGAGAGATCGAGGGAGTCAACGGAAAGTCTTAAGAGAGTCAAGGATCGTACCGCTGCCACCGCGCGAGAAGGTGCGCAGCTCTGCGGGTAGCTCAGTTCGATGCCAGATCAGAGATCAGGCGTCCCTCGAGTGTGTTAGAAGTTGCTCAGCCAAGCATTGTCGTTGAGGCATGGGCATTCTGGAGGATGCAGTGCAGGCTACGCGCCTTGCGTTAGTTTCTTTCTAGTAACCTCTCAGGTCGCTTGCAGTTTCTTGTGCGCTTCAAGGTTTTCAGGGACCCTGCATTCAGAGTTGGCTTTTAGCCCGGTTTTGCTGCGCGTTAGCATTAGCTGTGACTAGCGGTATAGCTTGCGTCAAGGTCAATGCAAGCGCATTGGCTCGCGAAACGGCAAAGCGCTGTGCGGAGCAGGACTGGAACGGCTGCTGTCATTCTCAGCCTTCTTTTGCACACAGTCTTCGGCTTTGATCAGAGCCCGAGGTCCATTTCTTAGCTACAATTGAGACATTGAGAGCCCTTACGAGACATGGGCCCGCTCTTTGCAGATGATGCTTCGGGCTGTCCTGATCTGATGGGCCTGGAAACTAACAGATCGGCGACCGGATGTGACCAGCCAAGACCAGCCCTCGCGTGGCATGATGGAGCGGCCAGGCCCTCCGCAGCATCGAAGCGGCCACACGCGCAGAACAGTGGGCCTGACATGTTAAAGGCCGAGGGTCGATGGCAAAGGAAGTGACGTGATAAAGTAGGACCGACATGAGGAATCGCCTTCAGCTTCACTAAATCGTTTTTTGTTGTGTATGGCGAGCTGGAACCTGTGCTGACAACATTGGCCCAAGCATTAGTCGAATCAGGTTGAGCAGACCTTAGAAGGATTGTGTGGCAATACCGACTTCTACTCGTGGATGGTGAAATTTCTGCCTTTCTTTCGGCGCCGCTTGGCATTGCATTCGAATCGGCCCTGCACTGGACTCTGGCACTCTGGCCTTGTGAATGTGTGAGGTCAAGCTGCCCTGGAAAAGAATGACAGCTGCCGGGCGATGCCTCCAAAACTCTTGACAGAGCAGGAGACAGAAGCAGCGATGCATGCTCCTAGGATCGATGGCTCCATTCTGTCGTGAGCAGGATGTCCCGAGCGGCTGGGTTCCAGACGACCTTGATGAGAGACTCTCGGCGAGACTTGCTCGGTCTTGCTGCATTTCGCGCCGTAGCGGACTGACCGGAGAGTTTTTTGTATCACAACTTCGAGGTACTGAGCCCGATTCCTTGCGAAATGCCAAGACACGCAAAGACTGGAAGCAAGTGTTCAGCTTAGGGCTTAGCGGCTGAATCAAAACGAGCCAGTAAGTTAGTAAGTTGGTACTTAGCAGCTCGTAAGGATCATTGAGAGCACTGCAAGCTGATGAAAGTCTTCCAACTTCCAACTGTATCAGGAATAGCTTTCCTCCAAGCTCTGGCAGATCACAGCCTGCCGATGCCACAGAATGAAGCGCAATTTCATGCAGCACGAGTCTTCAGTGACCCGGCTGCAGGAGAAAAAACATGACTTGCAGCAACCTGACTTTTCACAACTGCAAGGGGGGCAAGCATGCTTGGGACATCACAGAATAGCCGCGGCAGCCATCAATGCGCTGAGGTGACGAGACTGGGCCTGGGCCTGAGGTAATCTGAGGTACGTCAGGGCACAGAGTCCAGGCCAGACCTTCGAAGTCAGAAGCCTCAAATTTGTCCTCGGTTGTCACGCTCATTGGAGGCGCTCGGAGTATCGCATGGACCAGTGGATGGACCGAGCACATCTCGTCTTCATTCTGTGCGTTCTCGTTTGTTCTTCGTGTGAGCTTCTTAAGAACCGTCTTAAGAAGCTTGATTTCGAACACTCCCCCATCTTTTGCAGGACTACCTGCAGCTTCACGGCTACTCGATCCCAGAGGCTGCACGGGACCGAGGAAGGCTCAGGGCTGGACATCTCAAGGAAAACATCGGAAAACCCTTCGGAAAACCCTCCCCATATCTTCCAATCTAAGCAAATGCAAAGAAGAAGCAAAGAAATGCAGTTCCGTGTCTGCAGAGTCACACACTTCCCTAGAAGTCGGATTGCTAGTATTTCTAGTGTCTGTAATGCACGCCCAGTACACCCGAGAATTGCGCTTGACTCAAGCTAGCCCTGTCGGACCACAAAAACGTGCAGTCATAAAGCATGGCGTGCAGTTTTACATCTCTCGGCAAAAAAACAAGCTTCCCAGGCTAGATGACTTTGCCAGCTGACCTCACATCCAAGGGGATGTGACAGCCGCAGTTAACAGATGCACAGTCCATTCATCAGGTTGGAATGGGTGATCGGATCGGCATGCCTGCACCACTCACCATGCATCTTATGTCGGTTGACACCTTCATTCACTGTTCATTCAACTTTGGGTACCTGCCGATACTCACTCCGGCCGAGTCTTATCATGTGAAAGCACTCTGGAACAGAGCTGAGTTTCCATGTACAGGGATCAAGGCCGGCGCATCATGCTGACTTTGCATCATCGGTCCTGGATACGATTGCCGACGGCCGTGTCCAAGTTCGCGGTGGCACCATCTAACTTTGAGATGCCGGCGGCCTGTCCGGAGGACTGACGATGACGAATGGAGAGTGGCAAGGCCTGGAGGGACGGCCCCTCTCACATGCGCGTGGATGTGCTTGCGCACCCACGGCACATGTCCGATGCAGAGGTTATGCCAGTTACTGCCAGTACTACTTGGCCTGAACTTTGTGGTGACATTGTAGTGTGTGGCATGAAAAAGAGAGTAGGAGTGGGAGGGGGAGAGGCACGGGGAGGAGAGAGCGAGAGGGAGAGGGAAAATGTCCGGCGATGCGGGAGAGAGGTCCTGAACCCCAAGCTGGGGCAACCGGCCTGAACCCAATACCATTGCTGCATTCCCAAGAGCCCACTCACATTCCATGAAGCATCGTTCTGTTTGCATCTCTGTACAGAAGCTCCATGCAAGATGCTTAGGCATGCTTACTTCACATGCTTTACATGCATCTCGATTAGGGCCGTCCTGAGTCAATTTTGCACCAAATTCGTAGCTCCTCCCAGGAGTGGTGCTTCCGGCAGCTTGGGATAAGATCTGATAGATTGGGCTTGGGCTTTCTTGCTCAACAAAGCATCATCCTAAGCACAACTACTTCAGCAGATTGCCCACCTTGGTTGTTAGACTATGTTCGGCGCTGGACAGGCAGTCTCTGTTGAGTTTCTTAAGGGAGCTCCAACTGGGCAGAAGGGCACTCCGAGAGCTGGAAGCTGCACTCAGCTGAAGACTTGTGAGAGGAGACGGAAAATGCAACTACCGGTCCAGGAAGAGATGCGAAGTACGGCATCATACAGCAAAAAGTTCCCATGTTCCAAAGTCAGCTGAAACGTCTAAACCTTCTACAATACAAAGATTCCAACTGGACGGTCGCGCTCGTTGTGACGGGTAGTGAGCAAGTCAGACAGCATGGCAGAGGTCCTGCTGTCTTTTAGCGGGTCTCCGGCAACGGACTCCCGACGCACTCCGCAATTTGGCATGCTTGGGCCAATCTGCAGGTTTGACCTCAAGAGCTGCGTGAGGCTACTAAGCTGTGTGATGTTCGGTGCTAGCCCTCAGCAGGGGCATCTTCTTACTCAGCCAGGCACAGTCGCTCCTTGCGAGACGTTCTTGCACATACTTTGAGACGGCGCCTCAGAAGTTTCAGGTACTTGAGACGGAGAGTTGCGAAGCTTGGAGCCCTTGGAACAGTGTCATGCGCGTTGCAGCTTTGAGGCGCAGCTGAGCTCCAAGCACGAGCGCGGCCCTCAGTGCCGCAGCCCATCGAAGGCTGCCACTGAGCCCCCTTGTACACGCATGCTTAAGACTCAAGACTGAAGCCGATTCGGACATATTCGGACTTTATGGAAACTTAGGACCAAGAAAGTCAGTAGCAAACCCCCCTCCGTGTGCCTTGCTTGCCTGTGCGCGGGCGTGAGAGTCGAAACCCCCGTCGGTCAAGACGTCAAGGTAGTGTAGGTCAGTCCGAGCCAGTGCCTGAAAAAAACAGCAAAAATCGCCCAAGAGTTTCGGGGTTGGCGGAATGGCTCGCCATGAGTTCGTAGGGTGTTTTTCCTCTTGCAGCGGAATTCGCAGGCACTGGGGCCTATCAAAGGAAGTTGCTGTTAGAAGCTTTGCCACATTTTTCTTTGTCGTCAAGCACAGCATCAATGCAGTAGCACAGCCAATTTTGCGAATCATGCCAGCCCACCCTCCCAAGCATCAAGAATGAGGCGCACTCTGGGAACGCCGGCTTGCCAACTGACACGCTTGTCTGAACCCGAGGCCGTCGAGACAGTTTTTTTTGGGTGAATTTTGTGTGACAGCTCAGCTTCAAAGAGCTGACAGCATCCATGACCGATAAGAGTGGAGGGCCATGATGGGCCCGCTTGTCAAGCCACACAGCACGCCAACTGAGGCAGCACTAGCAGCTGCTCCGTCGGCGCCGCTTGAAGCCTACACCACATGCGGTGTGAAGGTTCACGCGTTTGTGGGCACCATCAAAGAACGTTGACATTGATCGACGCCAGCCTCTCACACCAGTTTATCGTAAGGGACTTCAGCATTGTTCCTTTCGAGGTCACGACAGCCTTCGCCATCCTTTCGATGGTGGCAGGCTGGTTTGGTACTGCATCATGCTACGTGAGGGGCACCTTTGCCCATCGCTTTGGGGCATGCTGCTCTGACTTCTTTTACCTCTGAGTTGCTTGGCATACGCAGAGTTATAGTCCAGATCGTCTGTCAACGTTGCTTCTTGAAGTGATTGCCTGAGTGGTTCTTGAGCCAGTAGTGTGCAGGAGATTGACCTGATGAGTGTGCCCAAAGAGGCCCACCACGCTTTGGCATCATGCTGCACCGGAAGGGTTTTCGTTTTCCTATCGGTGAGTTAACTGCCATGAACTGGACTCATGGCGTTTGCATTACCAAGCTCGTGTCCATGGTTCTACTGATACTGTCTGGTTCTGTCCCTTCGGTTTTTGTGTAGCTTGCGGGGGATATGGGTAAGGCAGGCGTTTTGTGCTGGCCAGAGTTGTGTGTGTGGGTGGTGCTTTTGGAGCCATCGTGCCGCATCGTGCCATTGTGGCCTTTTTGAGCGATTGCAGTTCCATCATGGCCAGCCTTACAGTATCCCGTTAGTGTAGAACTTTCCTGCGCAAGTTTGGCGCACAGGCATCCATTGCAGGACGAAGCTACGAAGCTCGCACAGCAAGAAAGGTATCTTTGTGGCCTGCTTCGAGGTGTACCGAGTTGCTAAGCATGTTTTGGATGCTGTGTCAGTTTCTCTGCGTCAGGACTCCTGAAGCGTGTCTTCTTGATGCGTACCTTGCACATATGTGCACAGTCACCCCAAGGCAATGCACTTGAAAGCCTGGAAGTTGGTGAGCAAGTCAGAGAGCCCAAGCTGAGGATGTACCTGTGCTTCCCGCAGATGGCCTGGCTCGACACCTTGAGGCAAGTTGCTGTGAAACGGCAAGAGCTACCGAAGTTATGCAGGTGGGCATACACAGGTTGTACTGTTATGTGACGTCGGCCGGTTGCAGAGATCTCGATGGTGCAACAGGGTGCAGAAGGTAGGTGTGTGCGTGTGTGTCTGTCACTGTCTCTGTCTGTGCCTGTGCTTGTGTCTGTGTCTGTCTGTGTTTTCGATTCGCTAGTTGCAGGGAGAAGTGACAAAACAATGTTCGGCAGCTGCTCTGCTCAATGTGCCTCCTAGGAGATCTGCAGCTCCTTTTCTTGCCAAGCGTCCAGCTTTTGCCGAAAAGCTCCAAAAGCAAGCTGGGCTGGAGGAGTGGAGCATGTGGAGCCCAGCCTAAAGCCCAAGTCCACTGAGCATGTTTTGTTGCTTTCTGGTATCAGTTTTTGCAGGCCGCTGTGCGGCGATGTCGTCCGGACGAAGCTTCGGAGGATCGGCGGGACATGGACATCCTCAGATCAGCCAGATATCATTAGTTACTGCTAGCTCAGAGAAAGGGCCAGCGTGCAGTTTTGGTGCGTCGTGCTTACGAAGAAGGACTGTTGGACGAAACAGTTTTGATTCGGACACTGGCTTTTGAATAACATATTTATGCCACAGAGACCGCAAGGTTGCACAAGAAATTTTGAAGCCTCAGTTTTGAAACTTTTGAGTTCGCGCAAAGCTGCTTTGAAGGACGACATGCAAGCGTCGGGACCTGAACTAGCTTCAGTTTCATGTTCGCTGTCCCCTGTGTGCCTCGTCGGTGTGCCGGATAGGCCGGGGTCACTCCACTGCTTTGTCTACAGTCACTTGTAGGGTCGGTCATTGCGTCTATGTGTCTGAGTGTGTGTGTGTGTGCGGCATGTGTGGTCTAGTGGCTAGCTCCCCGGCGTCGTACTCGTGGATGCATGCTGATGTTAACCTATACTACTAGTTGTTCCTGGCGGTTCGGCTCATACAGGCATCGCTCCGTAGATTGAAGAGTTGAAGACATGTGGGCACACGGACATATCCTAGGTCGCCCAGTCCAGTCTGGAAGAGCTCAGATAGGATGCTGCATTGCTTGTACTGTATGTACTGGTACTGTTGCAGTGGTTTCTTGGAGCTCCAATTTGAGACTGAAGCTTCCACGTGGTGGCAGTCAAGTCAGCTGTAGTTGCCATCACAAGGCTGAAGCAGAGGCTTGTTTGCGCAGTATCTTTTGTGGTGCGGGTCCACCTTTGCAAGACACATACTAGCCAACAAGAGAAAAGGGCATCCGAGACGATTTCTCAGGTTTCCTGGTGTCTGGAGGAACGAGCGCAAGTCAGAGCTGCCTTTTCGTTTGTGTCTTGTGATCAAGAGGTTCGGTAGCCGGCCTCATGCGTCAGCGAAGTTCATGGAACCCTGAGACAGAACAGACGCTCCATAATATGCCCCCTCAGCATAAGTAGCTACCCAGGCTGGCGGCTCTGGTCGAGTGGAGATTCGCGAAGGCTTCGGAGTGCAGAAATGATTGCTGTACCAGGTAATTACAGAGGCACCACTGGAGTACCTTCCCCCCCCTGCCCCCTGCCCCCGTCTTCTTCAGATCTGAATTTCAGCCCCGCAATTTCTCATTTCCTAGCTCGCCCCTCCCTCGCCCCTTCCCGTCAAGTAAGCAATCCAGCCCCTCCATTTCCCAAGTGCTGCACCGTTCCCCCTCCCAAGAAGACTGGCCCCAGCAAGCTTGCCCTCACAAGAGCAGATGGACTTAGCATAGTGGGTCTAGTAGGTTTCAAAATTATCGGCCAGCTCCTTCTGTCTACCTGTCTACAGTTCACTTCCAAAAGCCTCAACACCGTAGGCTTTTCTTGTAGTCTGAATTTCGATTCGTCAAGTCCAGTCGTTGAATGCTACACATGACAAGCATGACTGCTGGTGTGAGCAAAGTTGGCTCCAGTTCTGGCTTGCTTCGGTTCGGGCAGGTCCGGACTGGGGGATTGAGGCTTGCAGTGGGAGGTTTCAGTGCTACCTCCCGATTGAATGGTGAGGCCTCGGCGGATTAGTTGATTACACGAAGCAAAGCGCACTGCTTATGAGCCAGAGCGCGCGCGCGCGTGGTCAATGAGAGCGTAAGATACGTAGGCCGACGAAGACTTTGGCATCATAATGTGGAAGAGGTCTTGTGCTGTTGACTTGGTCGATATTCTTAGTGAACAACTAAACAGCATCGAATCTGCAAAGAGGCTGCCTCTCTGGGGCTTCAAGAAGAGGCGCCAGCTTTGGACATTTCTGTCGTCACCAGTCGGATGCAACGTTGGGCTTCTGCCAAGTCTTAGAACATGCTGAGAACCCTAATCTCCGTACATCTAGACTTCAAGCATCTAGACAGAAACCTGGCGGAATGGATTAGTGCGTTTATGTGCGTTTCCCTTTGTCGGTCAGACTTGTCAGCCATCAAGGAGGTGCTGCCGGATGACGCTGTGCGACAGCTGGCGTGTTGGCAAAGCCCAACGGAAGAGGTCGCTTGAGCGGGCATAAGCAGGCTTACAATTGGGAGCAGGGCAGGGATGGTACCGTAGTGTAGCTGGTGTTTGGGGAAAGCTTGTTGGAGACGTTTTCACTCCAAACTGGACATTTGGCAAGACTGCTGGCTACTGAGGTGCCATGTCGCCTCCCTCCGGAGTTGCAGAATCATGTCAACAGATGTGGACGAGGCCAGGAACTCAGCGGAAATGCACACTGACACCGGTGTAGTCGACATGGCTAGGCGATTGTCCTTCTACGATTGGAAGCCGTAGACGCTACTCCTTTGTACGCTCACTGTCCCCAACGAGGCCTCATTCTGGCTCTGAAAGCAGCCTTCTTCCAGCCCGGAGACGCGCAGGAGGCCTTAGACAGAGACACTACTGCCGAGCCGCAGAGCGATCACTCATGATTCAAAGCCCGTGCGGCCCGCACATCTCTACTACTAGGTGCTCTGCACAAAGGCATCCGTCACCTCCCCCCCAAAGACCACCTCACCCTTGCCTCTTCTATGGCTGAGCATATACGGACCTTTAGCCAGAGGGCTCCAGGGTCAAGTCGACAACTGCAAAGAACAGAAAACGTGTCCCACACAGTCTGACCCTATTTTGTTTGATTTTGTTTGATCATCTTGGGTCCCAGGCCGCAGGCCCAACTGTTAATCTCAGTTTCGAGGGCTCTCAAGTTTGGCTTAACTTTCGCTAGGAAACCCCGGGCAGCCGCTAGATGGGTGACAAAACTTGTCAGTTCGAGCAAGACCAGTCCCAATGGAAAATCAGCCCATTCCAAGAATGTCACCACATGTCACCTTTGACGCTGCTTGTGCGTGCGAGAGGTGTTCAGCTCCAACAAGGCCTTTGCAGCATGCAAGTTTTGAGTCAGCAAGTTCTGGGCTACTGGTGCATCAGGTCTTGTGCCAGCTGCCTGTCATCTGCTCTGATTTGTAAATTCTGACAGCTCGAGGGCTACAGCTTTCTGTGTTGTTGGAGTTGTTGTTCGATGGCTCCTAGCATCGGCTTCCATCCACAACGCCAGTATAATTTCTGCGCCCTTCCTTAATCGACCGTGAGGCACCGCGACAGTAGCTCGCAGCAAGTAGCAAGCCTTTTGTCAGCGAGGCATACACATTGACGCCGTATTTGGGGTGTTATGTGCGGGCGCGCATGCGGGGGAGTGAGGGTGGCAGGCGAAGATGTGTGTGTCTGTGTCTGTGTCTGTGTCTGTGTGTGTCTGTGTCTGTGTGTGTGTCTGTGTGTCTCTGTGTGTGTGTGTGTGTGTCTCTGTGTGTGTGTGTGTCTCTGTGTGTGTGTGTGTGTGTGTCTCTGTGTGTGTGTGTGTGTCTCTGTGTGTGTGTGTGTCTCTGTGTGTGTGTGTGTGTGTGTGTGTCTCTGTGTGTGGTGTGTGTCTCTGTGTGTGTGTGTGTGTCTCTGTGTGTGTGTGTGTGTGTGTCTCTGTGTGTGTGTGTGTCTGTGTGTCTGTGTGTCTGTCTGTGGTCTGTGTGGTCTGGTGTGTATGTCTGTGCTGTCTGTGTGTCTGTGTGTCTGTGTGTGTCTGGTGTGTGTGGTCTGTGTCTGTGTGTCTGGTGTGTGTGTGTGTGCTGTGTGTGTGTGTGGTGTGTGTCTGTGTCTGTGTTGGGTGTGTGTGTGTGTGTGTGTGTGTGTGTCTGTGTGTGTGTGTGTCTGTGTGTGTGTCTGTGTCTGTGTGTGTGTGTGTGTGTGTGTCTGTGTGTGTGTGTGTGTGTGTGTCTGTGTGTCTGTGTGTGTGTGTGTGTGTGTGTGTGTGTGTGTTGTGGTGTGTGTGTGTGTCTGTGTGTGTGTGTCTGTGTGTGTGTGTGTGTCATGTCTGTGTCTGTCTGTGTGTGTGTGTGTGTGTGTGTGTGTCTGTGTGCTGTGTGTGTGCTGCTGTGTCTATGTTTGCATGTGTCTGTGTGTGTGTGCGTTTTTACTTGGTTGGTCTCACTTGGCTTTGCAGTGAGGGTGGCCCTTCAAGCCCTGGAACAACCTCACCGGGATCACCATCACCTAGTAAACATGCCTGTCCCCCTTCCGCGCCAGCATTGCGAGGCCAGGCGCATGCCCTTCCCAGGCACATTTCAGACACCCCGGCGAGGGGTGGCCGCAGAGGCTGGATACCGAACACCAAGCTCCTGGGTAGTTGCCGGAATCGTCATGAACACCTGGCACTAGCGGCTAGCCACTAGCCCAGTGTGGCATGATATTCACACAAGAAACACACCGCACGCACGCCGCACGCACGTGCACACACGCAGACACGCAGACACGCAGACACACAGACACACAGACACACAGACACACAGACACACAGACACACAGACACCCCGACACCCAGACACCCAGACACGCAGACACCCAGACACGCAGACACGCAGACACGCAGACACGCAGACACGCAGACACGCACACACGCACGCACACACACACACACACACACACACACACACACACACACACACACACACACACACACACACACACACACACACACACACACACGCGCGCGCACACACGCGCACACACGCGCACACGCGCACACACGCACACACGCACACACACGCACACGCCCACGCACACGCCCACGCCCACGCCCACGCCCACGCCCACGCCCACGCCCACGCCCACACACACACACACACACACACACACACACACACACACACAGGCGTGCGCGCGCGCCGCACGCAAACACGCGTACACTCTCGCGTTCTCTCTCTCTCTCTCCGTCTCTTTCTGCTTGCGTGCTAACGGCTAGAGGCATATGAGTCCGGACCCGGTCCTCAACCTCACTTGCCCGTGCTGGCCAATGCCGCTGCCAACTAGGAACCGAGACAAACAACGCAAATCTTGTTTGACTGTCATACTTGGGACCCCCTCATATGCGCACACTTGCTTCGAATCAGATGGTGTCATTCTCAGGCGTTTGTTGCTAGATCTGCTGTGCATTTTGCTATGTATTGCCGAACTGTGCCTCAGGAAGGTGAGTGGGAAAATTTGTGCGATCAGCTCGGCCAGCAGTCCCAGGTCTTCAGCACAAGCGCATACGAGAGGGCACGCGATGGGTTTCTGGACTTCGGACTTGAGCTTAGTGCCTCCCACTAGCAAATAGCAACACCAGAGGCCAATGGTTAGTACTTATTCTGAGGCCTACAGGCCCCAAATGTGGCGAAACGTGCTGGACTTCCGTGTGCATCATACTGGCAACTGCCTGAGGCTGGGTGTCATCGGTGAATTTCAAGTTTGACAAGGTGCCGGCACTTCTTCCCACACCATGGTTCCAGTCAGTTAGCACTGAACTTTTTAACTTCCTGTACCGTTACACCATGTTCCCCCAGTTTCGCAGACTGTCTGCTAAGTGGCCCATGCCAGTGTGGAAAGAAGGCGACGCACTGGCATCGCAGAATACATGCAATGGTTTTGGCAGTCAGGAGTCAGCAGATCTGGTTAGTGCCAGGTACATCCTGTACATGCCACCCAATGGGATGTACCGAAGGAAACAGCTGGATCTAGTCGAATAGATACGGGAGGGCAGTGCTGGAATGCTGTCGTCAAGAACGTTGACATGAAGTATATGAAGTGCAGCCACTTTAGCAAGATGAGCTTGGCACGTCCAGCAATGGTGTAGTGAAGAAGTTCGAAATTGTCGAGGTTTAAGGTTGAGCAACTACTGTGTGTTTGCAGGCGGAGCAGGGGCAAGATCTCGCCTCTGCAGTCGCCACCGCGTGTCTCGCCTTGCACCAGCATGCACAAGGTCCTTCACATAAGCCAAGAATGGATGTTTTCACCGGGTGTGGTTTTGCTTCTCAGCTTTGCGTCCTGAAGCTCCCTCACACTTCTCCGGTGGATCCCAGCTTCACAGGCCTTTTGTTCGCCTTAGGGTCCAGGGCAGATGGATGGCCCCAACTCACCAGCCCCCGCCAGCTAGGCAGTCCTGGGCGATGGCAAAAACGGCCGAGGCAGAGGACCTCAAGAGTTTTGCATGTGCAATCCAAGGTTTGATCGTGAGGATCTGTTGCGCCATCACACAGACAGCATGATTTGCTCGAAGTGGTTTGGAAAGAACTGTGCAGACAGATAGTGCAACTGACAACTCGCTCGCTCATGCCATCCACTTCAGGACCTGAACCAGGTGCTTGACCCCACTGACCAAGATTGGAGCCAGCGCCCCGTGCGTCATTCTTCTGCCTCATTTCGCTTATGTAGCGCACACGTCCAAAGTAGTGCACTAGGAAGAAACAGCAGACAACAGGAGACGTCAGTTATGCCGAGTCCCGTCAACTGGCCGTAACGTTTCATAGTTTGCTTGCCTATATGATTGCAGATCCTACGCCTCCACCAACTGGGATGTCACTGCTGCAAACCACAAGCACCTGTCGACAAGCAAGTCCTTGTTCAGGAATGTCCCGCTCGGAGATCCGGTCCAACTCCCGCAGGTTGCGAAGCGCAAATATGCGGCCAATTTGTTTTCGCCCAGAGACCAAACCAAGCCGACCAAGCCATGTTTTAAACATGTGAAGCATGTGAGCTGGCCGAAAGGCTCCGCCATGTCTCAAAGCGCAGTCGTGTATGTTTCGGTTTTCTCGCTCGCCTCGTCAGCAGTCGAATGCATCTCCGCCCCTTCCTCGACACTGCTCCAGACACCAATCAGTGCCTGATGAGAAGTTCAATTCTGCACCAGCTAAAGCGGCAAGATCTTGTCAACTTCAAGCATAGGCTTTGTTGTGGGCAGTTTGCAGTTCAAAGCCTGGCAACAGAAGTGGCTTCGTCATAATGTTTTGGACCTGTGGATACCTGTGGGCCAGACTAGGGCAGACCGTGGTGCACCAACTCTTGGCCAGTCAGGGTACCTGGACGGCCCAAATCCTGTGAGATATCCTTGATCCCAGGTGTCGACCACATCACGCTCCGACAGCTACATGTGCCGACCTTTGGACTTCAACAATTATCCAGCCTTTTCTGCGCAGAATGATAGTAGATAGATAGCATTCCCACTTGCAGCTTTCCCATACATATCCTGTGGCATGCAGATTCAGATTGACGTTTGCAAGGCGTTGTCAAATCGCAGCCGGTCCTCGAAGACACAAAGCAAGCGGACCGTGCCGCCGTCTGCAAGTGCCGCACGCAGCTCAGAATTGAAGCACAGAGTGCAGGATGCAAGGGTGCAAGAGGTGGCATGTCAGTCATATTCTGTTGCCATGTCGTGTCGCGCATATGACTGTCCATGGAGGCTGAGAAGCCTTCAGCACAATCGTGTGCTGCCGAGCAATTGCAGAAGTTGGGCGTGGAACGACTTGGACTTCTGCAAAGGTCTCACACAGGTCATCGAAACAAGGTTGTTGGTTGGCTGGAAGAGGTAGCAAGCAGAAGCTTGTCATCTTTATTGCATGAGGAAATGCGGACATGAGCACTAGCCTTACGCACTGCGGATTTCCTTTTAGAGAGGAGACCGCAGCTTGAATTCAGGTGTGCCTGGGCTTGTTCCGCCTCATGAGCCCAGGTCGACCAACACAGTTGATGACGAAGCTCAGGCCAGTTTGGCAAGCTGATCCCTCCGGCCACCCAGGGTCAACCTTGAAGCTCCACTGCTTATGCTTGCGAACTTCTTACACAGATTGCCGTTGGCCAGCGAAGTGGTTTTGCAGGCTTCCAAACTTTGCTCTGGGCTTTAACTCCTCGCAGCCCTGGAACCTGGGATCAGATTGACGAGTCCGTTTTCCATGTTCGTCAACAGTTTTGCTTTCTCCTCCTTCTGTGGAGGGCTTGGGGGAGAGCCGGCAATTGATCACACCCAACATTTCCAGTGATCAAGAGATTCTGGTACATTGGCAGGGGAGAAGAATGTGGGCTTGTGGGCTTCTGCAACCTTTGAACTCCCCCGCGACAGGTTCGCGCGATTCTCGCTGACCTGCTGGGCGAGTGGGCCAGGGCCGCAAACAATGATGATGTGAGAACGCGGGTTGGTTTGACATGTTTATTGAAGAGATGTGTCCTCTGGAAAATTAAGTCTCTCCACTCTTACGTCCTGGTGTTGCATGTGATGCCTCGGGGCCTAAGGAGAAAGTGCAGTCGGAGAATCTTGGAAGAAGAGGCTTCGTCGAAGAGGAGGTGCTCTGATTGAGAGAGGAGCTGATTTGCCTTGAATGCAGAGCTCTGCCATATTCTGCCCCGATGCCCCAGAGCCTGGGACTGCTGACGTCGTCCTGTCATGGCATGGGATATGGCCCATACGGCATGTCATAGCCGCAAGGCCCTACCAAGAAAAGGAGTTCCGGGCCTGTCCCGGGCTCAGAGGAAAAGCAGCCTCTTCCTGCGTGCAAAGCTGCAGCTCTCGTTCTATGATGGCCTTGCCGCACCCAGGGCACAAGTTTTCTAGAGAGCCGTGTTGCACGTCGGGTGGAATTGCCGAAGTTAGTGCGCTAACGAATCCACAAGGTAATTCTTCCCCCAAAATCCTCAAATTGCGAAAAGAAAGATCAAAAAGTAAGAAGTTGGGCGTTTTGATACTAACATGATGTGTGCAATAGGCGCCCTCAATAAAGCGAAATACTCCTTCATCCCTTATTCTTACTATTCATCATGTACTAGTATTGGTCTTACTCAGTATATTATATTCATTCACTCTCTGGAAGAAGAATGAACGTGCTGAGTGAATGAAACCCAGAATAAAAGTTCTTGTTTCGTTGTGTGCACCGAATTCGTTCACATGAAACTTTGTTGCCACTCATGTCTAACTGCTGTCTTGACTACGGAGTGAATTTGCCATCAAATCCTTCATCAACCAATGTGAGCCCCTACTGTGGCCTTCACCCTTAGTCGCCGCTCTCAGATCGTCCGTGGTGGCCGGCCCGGCATGTGATTGGGATGGCTCGCTGTGATTGCACCATGCAGCGCTACGTATGTCAGATTAGCGAATGTTGTGGGATAGTTCCGGACTCTCGGTCGTAGAAGTCAGGGTCAAGTCATGTCAAGTTCTTCCGGGTTCGCCCGGGTTGTATGCTACGGCACCGGCATGTAAGGAGGTTTCTCCATATTTGCAAGAGTCAGCTGCTTCTGAGTGCTTCAAAAGTCGGAGGCGTTTGGTGGCAGCGACCCCGTGAGCATGCCTCTGCAGCGGCCAACGTCGGGTGCGGTGCCGAAACGTACGCAGACAGTCTTTCCAATGGCACAAGATCATGGGCTCTTCGGGCATACGAGGAGATCATTATGCCTTTGCTGACACATCGAGGGCTTGTTTTGAGCAACTTTCGTCGTTGAAAGTCAGCGGTGGAGATGCTGAGGTGTGGCTGCAGGAGCGAGCATGCCATCTTCCAGTCCAGGGTATACCATCCCAGGCTGGAGAGTTACAGACATCAGCGACATGCATCCGCTGAAGGAAGCTAGATGAGGTTTCAAAGCTGTCGCGCGACATGGGGCAAGGGCAACGAGGGGGGGGGGGGGGGGGGGGGGCAGGGCCCCCAAAATGTGCACGTTCCCAAAATATGCACGTCACTCATTTTCCCCTAGTTCACACATGCAGTATTCTTTTGGCACCCCAAATTTAGCACATGTGTGTGTGCCACATGCAACTCAGAGTCCATGTGGAATAGTTAGTCGACTTTGCCCAGTGCAAGGATGCGTTTTTCCATGTTCCTGCGAGAATCCACGACGCTAATTTCGCCATGGCATGTGCAGTGCGGCTGGCAAAACAATCGCCATGAGGCCCAGGTGTCGCATGGCAGCAAAGGACTGCCATAAGTCAGACTGCAGGCCGGACCCGCATTGCCAGTTGCAACTGTTGATTTCAGGTTCGTGAGACATACAGCACACGCCTGACCGAAGAATTATGGGAGCACACTGAGAATCGTAGGACCCACACGTGTCAAGCAAACTCCGCTTGGGCTCGGTGCGGAGCTCATTGCGATGTGCTTCAGTGGTACGTTTGTATCATTGCCGAAGCTTTGCCCGAGGGCTCTTCATGTGGCTAGCTTGCTAAGGTGTGGATTTGCTCAATGCCGGAGGCAGCGAGCCAGCGACTGTGGAGGCGTTTTGATCATTGTGCAAGCACTTGAAACGGTTTCGGTTTCCACATCCCCTGTTTACTGTTTTGAAGGTGCGGGCATTTCTGCTCGCTCTGCATTCCTCGTACATAAACAAAGTTGAATGGAACAATCCCAACGCGCAGGACCCTCGAAAATCCCCAGGCCCTACCAAATGGTGAAGCCCAGATATCTCCAATCACATGAACCAAATCAAGAGCTTGTTCCAGTGCAGCATTCGATGTTTCAATGTTGGATTGCCCGCTAGTTTCTGCATTTAATTGCGCAGTTCCCTGCCAGGTTAGTGCATCATCTCCAGCCGGGGCCCTGTTTGCATCATTGCGGTGCATGCAACTTTGTGAAATTGGCTAGAGGAGCCGGACTGTGCATCAAATTCCACATGGTTGACAAAGATCCCGAGCTTGCAAACCTCGGTCAACCCTTTCAATAGCCAAATCTCAGTTCAAAAATCAGCAAAACGGAGACAGATTGCAGCCAGTGCATTCCGCGCTAGCCACTGCAGGTGCACAAGCTCGTGGAGCCCCCACATTTGCTGCGCACAGTCCGAGCCTCGTCGAGCCTTGTTCCTGCTATTGGGCAGCTCCACCTACAGCGCCGCAATAAATGCTAAGAACCCGAAGTTACTAGTGCTGCACATGCTTAGCATGTGTTTGGCATGAGGCGCTGGAAAGTACAGAGGATGACCAAGATGACGAGGCATGCTTTCCACACCATGCCTTGCATGACTTTCGATCAATGTGAGTCCAAGAGCTCCTTCGTGAACTGGGGGGGCAGCGCTTGCTCTACCGGCTTCATGGAATGTTTTGGATGGAGGATGGAATTTGGCCGTTGGCCCGTTCCTTACAGCTTGTGGCACGTGCTGGCAGATAGAACGCTGTAGCGTGGCGTCTTTGGGGTTCCGGGACCGAAGCAGAATTACTGTTCGGCTGTAGTTGACTAGAGTTGCGGAATATTGAAGTGTGGCCTTCCGTGAGTTCCCTTGAGGGTTTGCCATTTTGTGCGGAACGCCCGCTGATGATTTGGCTTCGGGTTGGTTACTCAGCTAGCACAGCGTAACCGCATGCCAACGCAAGAGGTCCAGATCCAGGCCAGAACTTGGCAGCCATTCAAGTTTCAATCTCATAGCTTGAAACAACTTGAAGTAGCTTGAAAAAGCTGGAAAATGCCAGCTTCTGGTCCGAACCGCGGTCCGAACCGCCATGGCTTCCTCCGAGCTGTCGCTGCTACCCCTGAAGCCAGGGGTGCGCCTTGGGAATCAAGTTGTGTGTGTGTGTGTGTGTGTGTTTTTGTGTGGGGGGGGAAAGGGGGAAGATTTGGAGCTTTCCAGAATTCCTTGTTGAACCTTTGGACAGTCCTCCCCCCCTGCCTCGCTGTGCAGTTGACCCAGAGCCCCCGCCCTTGCCAACCAATGCCCAAATTCCGGCACTTTCCAGGGCCACTTGAGCCAAACTAGTATTAGAGCCTTCCACATCGAGAGTGTCGAGTTTGGGCTTGGGCGCAGGTGAGGCTTCAAGCCTACAAAATCTAATGCCAGTCCCTAAGCAAGTTTCGAATTGAGGGGCTTGGGCTCGGGGCTTCCGGGTTTGTTGTTTTAGGGGATTGGGTTTGTTAAGCTATGGGGTTTAGGCGATCGCGGTTTGGCTTTTAGAGGCTGGGGTTTAAACAAGCTTTAGGGGAGTTGGGTTTGGAGTTTCCGGTTTGAAGTCTTGCTGGGTGCTAGGTTCAGGGTGTGAAGGGCTTGGGCTTGGGGTGAAAGCTTTCCGGGTGTTTCAAAATGGGGTGGCCCCCTCGCCCAAGCGCTCCTAGACTTGCGATGACTTGTGCGCCCAAGTAGTCAAAAAGTTTTTTTATCTGTGTGAAAGTCCTAGTGACATTAGTCACTGTAGCAGTTGTTTAATTCTAAAATGCATTCCCATGTCAAAAACGTGCAAAGTCCAAGCTTATGGCCCGGAATGTGTGGCAGCGGGAAGTGCCTTGCCGGTGTTCGCGGTGTTCACTCTTGCGGCAGGATCAGCTTTGGCGGCGTGTCGCAAATGGCCTCTCGGCAGCGGAGAAACGCAAAAAAGTGAGCTGCAATGGACCGGTGGAAGCAGGTTCCAACGTTTCAAACATGCTCAGGCACTTGCTGGCATGCTTTGCCCGAGCCTGAGCACACCTGAGCCATGGGTTCTGTAGATCACTGGCAATCTGACTTAGCAAGAAGAACCGGGCAGCTTCCAGACCATCAACATGTTCTGCAGTTTGCTAGCATGTTCAAGATGGCTTGTCCTCAGGTACGTTGGACAATTTTTGCTCACGGCCTGCGATGATGGTGCAAAGCTGTCCATCCTTGGAGAGGGCAGCGAGCAGCTGCCTCCGCAGCTCGGCAGCCCTGTCACCTTTTATCCAGTGCAAACCGAAATGAGTGCAGCTCAAACTTGGCGTGGTCTCTTGGGCTCTCGCAACGTTGAAGGCTGAAGCTGCACGATGGTTCATTTGGTCGAGTTCACGGCAGGTTGCTTTTAATTGTGTTGCGTCATGTACCGGCCCCCCCCACTATTGCGGTGGACGTGTAAAGGTTTGATGCAAAATGTCACCCAGGAAGCCAACCCTGACTTCACTCGTTGGTTGTTCACTGCTTGCTGAGGTGTGTGGTTGCGATCCAATTCTTCGAAGGATCCCGGGGATCTGTTTGCAGGCCCTGCCTTCGCTGCCCTTCGGTGCTTCGAAGACATGATCACTAGGCACAGACTGTAGGCATATAGGCATATAGGCATATAGGCATATTCTGGCATGCTGACACCTCCGTGGATACAGCACATGATGGTGATGATCGCGACGGTCTCAAGCCCTGGTTTCTGTCTAGCGCATGATCCGAGCAGCAGAATGCGCCATCATGCAAAATCACACAAGTTACTCGAGGATTCCGTTGGCAGACTTCGTGGATGCATCGAAGGGCCCAGGCAAGATGCATAATGTGTGATTGTGGCTGGGCCATGCTTGACCGTTTGGGGCCTAGGTTGAATTCATAAAATGTCGAAGCGGCACACTCCAGTCCCACAGCGATAGGCTCCATGCAACAACGTATTCAGAAATTCGATGTTCCATTCCTTGTCCACTTGCAGATTTCAGGCCTGTTGGGTTGAAAAAAGATGCGGGGACTCGAGAAAACGTTGTGCAATGCTGCACATCCCGTAAGGTGACTGCGCTGACTTAGATGATTGTTCCAGCCCTGCTAGAGCACCCTAGCTGCAGATGAGGTCCCACTGTCCTAAGCTGGGACTGCACAGCGAGTCATACGTGTGTCAAAGCTCCGATTTGGCAGAAGGCGTTGGTGGATATGCTGCCGAGCGCATCGACCCACAGTCTATCGAATTCAGCTCTCATTATGGGCGTCCAGTAGTTAGGTCTTAGTGCTGGCTAGCAACATGCATCATGAAGGAATTCCATGCCAACCTGTAAGGTAACAGCAGCTGATATCGCGCGGATCTTGGCAGCTACTTCTGGACAAAGCATGCGATCCATGCGAGTCTGGAATCCATTGAACTGTTCATACGTAAGCCAGAAGTCTTTTGGCCTGTTGCTTTCAAAACCGGCAGTTGCTCCAAGCTGCTCCGAGTCTGTGCGGCTCTACACGCGAAGACCGCGTGGTCGCCGAGCTGCTGTCGCACGGGCGCTGATGGCAATAGGAGCTCAGGCGAGCTCCTCTGTCTTTCTGCAAGGCACAATGGTGTCCGCGCACCGCCATGTTAGCAGACTTTTCCATGCCATGGGCAGCACGTCAGGTTGACTCGGCCGCTGTAGGCAGTCTGCATGGGGCCCAGCGCACGAAGCGCATCATGCCAAGCTGCAACTGCAAGTCTAAATACCCTAGATCGCAAAGATCCAAAGGTTCGATAATTCGACAGGTAAGGCAAACGACCATTTAATAAGGAGGTGTCGCAGCGAGGTCACCATTATATCATCAATCCGTCGAAGGACAAAGGAGGCAGAATCCATGATCAAACGGGCATGTTTAGGCAACAAAAGCAAGCTGGAACAGCTGGAACTTTCATGTTCCGTTCCGGCACATGCAAGGCCTGAGCTCCTACCTTGGTGGGCCATCTTCGATGAGGCGGAGAGCTTCCAGCCAGGGTGCCTCGCCCACCATTGGGAAAACACATGACCGTCACCTTCCTGAAATTTCTTGAAGCGTGAAGCTGCCCACCGGCCTCCTCATTTCGGCCCCCTGCAAAGATAAGCTAATTAAGCCCCTCGGCATGCAAGTTGAGATTGCCCTTCATCCTTTCCATATCTTCCCTGGTAGCACTTCGGCTGCCTCTTGGTGAGGCTTTGCGCGTCTCGCAGCCGGGCCGTTCGCTACCGGCTGTCACCCAAGGCATGCGCCATTGGCTGAGGCAATCTTAGGTAGCAGGCTGTCTTTACAGTATGGGGGGGTAGTGACATGTAGTGACTCTTTGCATTGGCTTGGAACATAGGTAGCCCGACACCAGAGTTGGAGGTTCTTTGATGCGTTCCGTGTGTTGGAGGGGTAAGTCGCTTTTTTGGCACAAGCTCAAAACTCAGAGCAGCAGTAGTTTGAAAACATTGTGAAGCTGATGGCCAAGGAAGCCAGCGCCATCTGTCTAAGGGTACTCAAGTATGCTCAGGCTAGTCGTTATTTTGCGACAATACATGCATGCGTGTGTGTGTGTGTGTGTAAACTGCCTGGATCGGGCTTTTGAGGAGTCGATGCACCCCGACGAACCAAATGGATATAATAGCTGGCAAAGACATCATGTTTTGTCCATTGGCCATGTTCGGTCATACAGCGATGGGCTGCCGAACCTGAAAGCTGCAGACGCTGGGGTGCCGCAGGGCCCGACACAAAGAATGGCACGTGTCTCGTTTGCAGGAAATTCGCTTCAATTGATGGGATCCCTTGCTTCCACTTCGCCAGAGTATTCGACTATATGGTCGACTAGACCATATTCGAAGACTTATTTGACTTTATTGACTTTACCATGTAGGTTCATGACGAGTGTAAGTGAAAAAACCACGTCCGCTTTCGCACTCTCGCGCTTCCCGTGAAGCCACATGAACATCATTGTTCATCCCACAGTCATTCGACATGAGGTGTCAATGGCGAGTCCATGGCTTCGTCTATGTCGCCCAAGTGCCGCTCTTAGATTCGCAACTCTACGGTGGTGCAAAGCAGGCATGGCTTTTGAGGCTTGAGGCGCGTTTGAATCACTTGAAGCAGCAGGGAGCGCGTTTGTGCGTGTGAGCCGCGAGCTGCAAACTCCAAGCAAATTCATTTGCTTCAAGCAACAGGTTGCAGGAAGGGGTCTCTTAAAGATTTGCTTCAGAGCTGCACCGCTAGCGCTAACCCTCACCTCCGCAGGTTTCAAGATGTGCTGCGCCCATTGCACTTCAAAATGCCTACCCAGGAAGACTTCTTCAAGGCCTGGCTATGTCCGCCGCTCCATGGACCTGGACGAGCGCGACCTGCATTCCAGGGTTTTTGTTGTTTTTTTCGAGGCTGAAAGGTTCTTTTACACTATCAACGTTGAAACACTCACGCACGTCACTTGTGCTGCTTGGTGCACTTGGCTCAGACTTCTGCCCAGGAGCTTCATCCTCATATGATGTATGGGGCACTCATGTCTTTTCTGGATTCCCTCTACCGGTCCAGCTGGGACGTGGTTCCGTCCGTCGTGCCGCTTGGATCCACATGGCGCCAGGATGGAGTCGTGCCGCCTGTGGACTCAAACACTCCAGGCAGTGCCCAAATCAAGGTCCACCAGAGTTGTGGCGCTGACATTGTCATTGCCAGCACCTGGGCATATTTAGTTTGGCAAGCCGCCTGCAGATCACATGTTAAGCGCCAAACAGATATAGACACTCTCTAACCGAGCGTTTGAACTGTCAGATCCCGAGGTGATTTTCGTTGCTTTTCCCTTGATTGTATTTGAGCGCTTCCTGGAGATCATGGCGGTGTCGCTGGTCCCTGCCTCAAAGCCTCAAGATTTTCCGGTAGTGGTGGTAGTAGTAGTCGTCGCCGTCGTCGTCGTGGTTGTCGTCGTAGTAGTTGGAGCACCAGTAGTAGGAACTAGTAGTAGGTAGGACGATATAGTGGGTACGAGGAATAGGTACTAGTACTACGTACTTGTAGTACCTAGGTAGTAGTAGTAGCAGGTAATAGTAGTAGTAGTAGTAGGTAATCGTAGGGTAATAGTAGTGGCAATAGTAGTAGTCACTAGTAGCAGATATTAGTTATTAGCAGTAGTTACTAGCAGTAGTTGCTAGCAGCAGCAGTAGTCGTCGTCGTCGTCGTCGTCGTCGTCGTCGTCGTCGTCGTCGTCGTCGTCGTCGTCGTCGTCGCGGTCCTGGTCGTGGTTTTGGGCGTGGTCGCAGTAGTAGTCGAAGTAGTAGTCCTAGTAGTTGTCGTAGTAGTAGTCGTCGTCGTAGTAGTAGTAGGTAGTGGTAGTGGCGGTAGCTCGTCATGCCCTTTTAATCCGTGATAAGTCTGCAGAGCATGAAGGACAGCAGAATCATATAGAGAACGCACGAAGTGGCTAGTTGTGCAGCTTCGGCCAAGTAGTTGTTTTGGGGCTGAAATATCAATTGTCATGGTGGCAAGCTCGGGACGGCACGACTTCACGCAATAAACCATGCGAAGCAGCCGGTACCCGAGCATGTGACTTGCAGCCATTGCCCAGTCCGGCAGGTCGTGGCGGAGGCTTCATTTTTCCTGTGGCTGCTCAGACTACGCTCTCGCCTTGACATGGTCAAACCAATGACACAGAGGCTTCCGCCTGTCCAGCCAAATGTGCTTCGGCGAAAATTCGAAATGCAAGAGGACCTGTATATCAGGCTTGTCCCAGGCAATACATTGAATTTCGGATGTCAATTCAATCGATCGGAAAGCAGCTTGTGCATTGTTTTGACAGAGTTTTGAGTGCTTGCACGTCGAGAGACAATGCGTTTCCTCTTGTAATCCTGAGGACGTTTTCCAGCGCACGCTTGTGCGTGTCGACCAGTGCGCCACATGGCCAATTGGACGAACTCCTACGGACTGCTTTTTGCCGCTGTGTGCCACTATTGGAAAGTTTGCACCGTTCTATAATATGCCAAGGCGCTTAGAGTGGCATGATGTGGGCCGCTGACATGAAACACAGCAAAAGGTGCCGTATGGCATTCCTCACATGTAAACGGCATGCCATGATTCCATGATCCTAAGACGAGAACCTTGCGCAAGCACCTGCTGGAAGGAGTGGCTGGAGGGCTGGTTCATGAAGACGCCGATTGCTCGTATCAAGCGTGGTAACGCGGAAGAGTTTCTCTGCTGCCTAGATAGGCCAGTGTGCACATTCAGGGTCCACTTGGGGCTTTACTTTGGCTGAAGCTCGAGGTTCTTCGCTTGGGCATTCTTCAACAAGTATCTTTCAGAGCTCAAGGAGGACGAGATGGTTGAGATGAGCACAATGCTGCAGGACGCAGGGCGGTCAAGATTTGAGTGGTTTGAGCTTACAGGGGTTTAGCCTGTCCACTAGGTTTGGCCTCAACGGGAAGGGTCAAGAAGGATCGGAACCTGTAACGCCCGCCCATCTCAAAGTCGAGCTTCTGCTGGAGGCTTCGCTGTCGGAGTAACCCCTTGTTTTTTTTTCATTATGCTAAGTTGTACATTTGGTTTTCCGCGTGTTGGGTACGACACAAGATTCGCCAGAAAGCAGGAATGAAACAAAAATGAAAGCAGTCCGGCACCAAGTGCAGAAAGCAGATGGACACAAAAACAAACAGATCCACTGCCTGGAAAAGGAAACATCGCAGGAATGAGTCCGACAAACACAGTGAGGAGTGCATGAACAGAGCCAAGGCTTGCCAAACGAGGATGCATGAGGTGTGAAATGCGTGAAGGGTCTGGGTTCTCCGGTTTACATACTCGCCAAGCCAGAGGCCAAACCCAACCGTAAAGAAGTCTTCCGACATGTCTGACATTTCTTTCCATTGTTGCTTCTGTGCCGCGCTACAGAATATTCAGGAGGTGCCAATGTTTTCTGTGGAGTTCAGTTTCAGGGCTGTGCAGAGTGTTGGTGCTCGCCCATGTCAGCTTGGTGACTCGGAATTGCTGCCGGTTTCCTTCGCATGCCCGCACACAATCTGGAGATGTCCGGAGCAAACGCAGGCTCAGCCTCTTTCCGTGCTTCACAGAAAGCCAGTACAGAGTGTGCAGCAGTTTGCATGTCGAAGGTAGTCCTGCACATGTGCAGCTGCTAACAAGGAGTGTGAGCGCCGCTACGGGTGGGAGTTGGCAGAAGGCACGTTCTGGCTGTGAAGATTCGAAGCGCGTTTCAACCAATCAATTTAGTTTCCCCATTGCAACCGGCCACATTTCGGTCAGTTCCACGTAATCGTTCCCGAATACATGGTCTTAAGTGGTTTCGGCATCTGACGTTGCGACCATGGGAACTATATGGAATGATGATTTCTGGAGGGTACGTCACGGATAACATTGCCGGGAGAAGCACTGCCCTCCCCTGATGACTGGTAATGAACCAGCTGAGCGCCAGGATACTCTGCAGGCGTGCGGCCGATGCGCATCAATTTCGACAAGATCCAGGCCGTGCCTGTAAGTGTGCTTAGAAGGTTTGCCTAACCATTGCTAGACAAGCTTGGTGTTCATGATTTTGCGGGGTGGCAGGCCATGTAGCACGGTATTCAACAAGTTGCGACAAAAACGCACATGATGCATCCACTTCGATGATGTTGACCTTTCGTCAGTTTGGGCCCTTGCAGGGGCTGAGTCTAAGTGGTACTCCTAAATCTAGGAGCCGAGGCTTCTGCTATTTCGAGAAGATAATCCTCATATTGGCCATGACTTTGTTTTTGCATGAGCGTGTTTCACCTTACATGTCGGTTCTGGTTGCATAGGCCTGGTATCATCCTTTGTGGTACTACGACGCTTGGTTTGCAGAGAGCGTGATCAAGTCTGCGGCTGAATCAATTGGAGCTAGGATTTGCTGTAACAGTCGGTTACTAGCTTCACTGCATACTCCTTGTAACTCGAAGCCTGTAGCAAAGATGTGCAGGATAGTCATTAATTACGTGTCCGCCGAGGCCGGTATTCTTGGGCTTCGATTAGCTACTCGCTCCACCATGCAACTGTGACTCGGATGACTTGGTGGCCCACTGTTCTGCGAACTGTGCCGACGTACTGTACACATGCATGTACCATCATCGAACTGTGACTCAACCTGCTTGTGTCCAACGATGCTTGTAGTTGCTGTACAAAGACGGCTGCCATTTGTTGCAGCTTGCCTGGGTCCGCCCGCGGACCTCATTCAAGATTCGGTCACCCACATTTCTCCCAGTGACGGGATCACTCTTCACAGGATGGGCTTTACCTATCATGGTGCATCAGGCCCGGCGTAAACATGGCGAACATGTCAACACATTCAGACATTCAGAAGCACGGAAGCATGAGCAGCAGACTTGCCTCGAATAGGTGGCTTGTCCTATTTCCACTGCCCGCCGCCGGCTCGCCCTGGGCACCATGTCTGCATAGCCGGCCCGGGAGTCCGACAGCGTATGATTGGCAGCGTGTGTGGTGTCAGAAGATTGCTGGTTGTGATAAAGCATGATAAAGCTACATCGTCAAATCAAGTCATATCGTGCACCTCAGCTCAGGCAGCTCCTTGAGGGTGGGAAGCCGGTGGAACCAGACCGACCTCTTCCGGTGTTTTGGTATCACATGGTTTACATGCATGTAGGGTTCGAAGATTGCCTCGTCAAAGATAGGTTCGTTGACTTTGCGATGGCGCTCGCTGCTGCCTGTTTGGATTGTTGCGATACACTTGTGGACAAGCCATCCTTTCGTTTTGACAAGATTTGCTATAGCACCTCCTGCAGAGCAAAGATGGCAAAATCGGTCTAGTTCGCAGGTGGTGCTGGTGCACGGCGTTGAGCTCAGCAAGGGTCAGAGTCAGAGTTGGATTGTCGCCGCTTGGGTGGCCCATCCAGGTGGTGGGTGTTCCACCCTTCCTTGAATGTGTTACAACCCAGGCTTCCCCGAACAGCTGGAACAAACAAATCACCTTGGTTTTAAGGGGGTTGCGGCCCCCCACACCCTACGAGCTCATGTATTCAAATGGTGGCCATTGCGCCAACTCGCCCAGATCTGTAGGACTGCACTGTAGGACCATAAGCGTTTGGGATGAACTTTTAGAAGGCAGCCGGCGACACTAAAGTCTAAAGACAGGAACATGACCCCCGCAAAAAACTTGATTTCATACGGAAGCCCTCAGCAGTGGCTGGATCCTGGATAGCCCAGCAACATCAAATGTTTCCGGGCCCAAGATTCCACAGCCCTCTCGGAGAAAAGCTTTCCAGAGGCCTGGGCATCGGCATTGCGCCCTACGTCCAGTTCATCCGTTAGGAGCTTAAAGATGTCTGAGTGTCACGGACGAGGCCCAGTGCCAGTGCTCTCCAATCAGCTGCCAGTGTTAGCAGGGGGACCTGCAATTCCGGAGCTGTTGAAAGACGCGCAGCCTTGTTTGCATGAAAGCTCAGCTGTCGGCATTAGGCTCGTGCCGGCTCTCACAGCCTCAAGCAAGTGACAATTGCTTATGTAAGTTCATGTGCATGCGATTTGTTGGACGAACTTGTTTCCCATAAAGTGGATTTTCGCCTTTGACAGATAAACCAGTGGAGGTCAAGGTTACCATGGCGTCGACCACAAACACATGTACACAAACATACACACGCATACACACCCACCCACACACACACACACGCACGCATACACACCCACCCACACACACGCACGCACCCGCACCCACACCCACACCCACACCCACACCCACACCCACACCCACACCCACACCCACACACCCACACACACACACACACACTCACACTCACACTCACACTCACACTCACACTCACACTCACACTCACACACACTCACACTCACACTCACACTCACACTCACACACACACACACTCACACTCACACACACACACACACTCACACTGACACTCACACTCACACTCACACACACACACACACACACCCTCCGAACATCGCTACAGCGAATGGCCATGGTGGAATGGCAGTGCTCGTAGCATATTGCCAGCCAGCAGATCTATTTGGAGGCAGGCGGTACTTGTTAGTCGAAGCATCCTCACCACCGCAATTTTTCATGCTCGCAGGTGCAACGTCTTCACGGCTTCTCCAGAGGAGGCTTGAAGAGAGCTCACGCCGTAGCAGGTCATGGCGACGAAGAGAAGTGAACGGGTAGTCATCGGGACCTGCCCAGGCCCCAAAAATCGCGAAGCACACGGAGCCACGACACCAGCCCCGGCTTACAGCCGCTTGCAGCCACTTGGGGCATGCTATACTGGGCTACGGGGAGGGGGTGGAGGGGGGAGATTGAAGTCAGTGCCCAGACTCAGACACAGAGAGACTGGCTAACGCAGTCCTTCGAAACCACCTTCTAGGTCTTCCACTTCGTGACTTTGTCCAAAATGTTTCGAGGCCTGCCTTTCAGTCTCCTTGCTTTTCGTGAACTGCCACCGCCTGGTGCGCCACCGGACGCGACAGATCAGGCAAAGCTCTGCCCAGGCTCGGCCCTGTTGAATGAGCTCTCGGGGTCGCTACGCTGCATGACCTGTGCTGCAGACTCTTCGACGAAGGTGCAATGTTTCTTTTCGTTTGTGGGGGTGCATCGAAGGACTGGTTGCTGCATCCGCGGCGGCGTGCCTCTTGGCGCTAACAGGAGGGCTTGATGCATGTAGCCAGGGCATATTATTATGATCTCTCTCAAAGACTCAAACCACTTTGGGACTCTGAGGTAGTTCTGACACCTGACTCCGCTTGGTCGAGCTGCGTAGTTTTTGTGTTTATAGGCTCTAGCTTCTCGAAGTACTTCAGGCAAGTTGACAAGTGACAAGTGACAAGTGAAAATAAAGTACCCCAAACCCTTTCTCAGATGTCACTTCTCAGACCAGCAAGAAGTCTCAGGTTCAAGATTCGAGTTTGCATGCTCGGATTCGCAGCTTCGGACGTGGATTCAAAATAGGATCTCAGTCAGTAAGTTTGAATTTTGCCTTCTCCATTGCTTTTCAAACCTCTCATTTTCCATAATCGAAGTTGGTAGGCTCGAGCTTCGTGCCAAAGACCAGACCGCAGATCTCCGATTGTGCTGATAACCCCGCATTCTCCAGAGTCCAGATGCCGTACAAATCCTTACTCATAATCCAAAAATCTCAAATGCGGATGCCAGCTGAGACCTGTGGTGTTTGCTTCCCCATACCCTGACCAATCAACCAGAGTCGGCCTGACGAAATACGAAAGGAACGCCGGCAGCTTCTTGGGGCTTATGGCTTTAAAGGGTTTAGTACAGAATGTAGGTTGCTTGCCCCCAAGATTAAACGGGGGGCTCAGGCCGGAAGATTTATCCTGAGCTAGGGGTTTTATCCAGAGTGTGCTGTCATGGCCCGCTGGGAATTTATCCAGCCCGCGCGGGGTTAGATTGGTTAGAGACGGAGGATCATCGTTGTATGTTCTGTCAGACAACAAGGGTTTGTATCGAAGGTCGAGCCTGGGAATTTATCCGGCGCCTGGTTCGTGCTGGGAGTGGCATCTAGAATCAGCATCATACTCGATTTGTGCATCAGTTCATGTTACCTTTCTTCCGCTGCTGTGTCCAGAGTGCTTCAATGCAATGGTACCTGTCACAAGCAGGGGAGAAGAGTATGCCCTGGGGCGTGTTTTGGGTGAACCCGCCTTCCGCTGCTGCTGCTGCTGCTGCCTGGGGTGCACCGCAACGGTCCGGGTGAAGTCCTGGTGGTCTGACCTTAGGGTCAGGCCCCAGGGAATTTATTCTGGGGTTATTGTTTTCTCAAGCACATAGTGCCGACCTCATTCCGACTCATTCCTATCTGCCCCGTTCCTTACGTATCTGAGGAATATGGCGTAACCGTTGGCGTAACCCACAGCTGAAGGCTAAAGTCCCAGAGGCTCCACTCGGGGGTAAGGCCATAGGGAATTTATCTGGATGCTTCTTGGGCGTGTTTTGGGTGAACCCGCCCTCCGTTGTTGCTGCCGGAGCTGGGTCCGGGTGAAGTCCTGGTGGTCTGAGCTCAGGGTCAGGCGCCAGGGAATTTTTCTGGGGCCGTTTTCTCAAACACCACCCCCCCACTCCCCGACCTTACCCAGACTTATTCCGATCTTCTCACCTAAGCCCGCGATGCCGAAACCCTCCACCTTAAATTCTGTGAGCCTATACATGCCTATTCCTTGCCCTCTCATAACCCTAGCATTCCTAGCAAAGATTGACGTTCTTGACGCCTTGGGTGTGGAGTCAGAAAAAGATAGGTCATTGGCAGGGGTCGGGCCCTGGGGTTTTATCCCATTCATGTGCTCTCCGACGTCTCTCCGATGATGGCGTGGATTTGAACCGAACATGCCCAAATCAGAAATGCCAAAGGCCTCAAGCCAACAAAGAAAAAACCAACATTACCCTCAGACCCCAGGGGATTTATCCAGATAAATCCTGGGCCTGACCCCGAGGGCAGTAACGAGCCCTACTGTACAGAGTTCGTACGGATTCTGCAACTATGCTTTTGACATCATCATGAACCCCAAATTGCAACCCCCGCCCCGTTCAGTTCATCCTGAGCCCGACAACAGGTGGTTGCGGGACTCGGCAGCGTGGCCACTTGGCTGCCTGCACATTCTGTTGCGTCAACGCACCATCATGCTGTTGCCCTTCGAGCGCTTTTGATTGGTGAAGCCGGCAGCTTTGGTTCAGGTCTCACTGCTAGCGCCAGGACCGACTGCAGCTGGCAAGGTGTTGTGAGCATGAGCATGGTAGTCGCAGAGATTTGTCCCTGCTAAATGAAAGATCTTTCTGGGGGAGGCACTTTGCCCAGCCGGTTTTTGTTGTGGTGAGTTGTTTGGTTTGTTGAGATGGGCCAGGGTTTTACTGAACAGGCTAACGATCTTGAAGTATGCTTCTGCATGTCAACATTTCCACCGCCAAATTCCGGGTTAGGCGTTCGGTCTTGGACATCAAGTCTTTGTGATCTGTGCAGTCTTTGCATGTGCCAGGCTGCAGACACTCCAGAGAAGAGCCCGCTCGACAAGTGCACTTATGAAGCACCGTGGCCACTTTGGCCAGTGCGTTGTTTGGAAGTGTTGTGTTCCTCATGGCTTGCTGAGATTGCAGCCTGCGCGTAATGAGAAGCCAATGTAGGAGGTAGTCTGGCCTTGATGGTTTGCTGGTGGACCAAGTGTGGGAAGGGCTGCGGATGCGCATTCCTAGTTTCTTCTTTGTGCTGCTGTTGCTTAGATGACCCAGCTTCTTCCTAAGGCTCCCAGAGCTTCCCTAGATTCCTCCACTCCGTAAATATCTAGCATCACCGTCTTTTCAAGTCGCCAAAGACGGCTGCCAGGCCACGACACTACCGAACGGTCTACGGGTTCTCTTGGTTTCCGATCCAGCTTCTTGTCAGCAATGTACGTATCTTGTTTCTCAGTCCTGCACCCTGGAAACCTTGCGCGGCTGTGGCGTTGACAATTGAGGATGCCGACCGAGCTGCAGCTGCTTTGGACCTCGCCGCCGGCTTCTTCAGTGACCTCGGCACGGAGGATTGATGGTTCTCTTGCCATGGGGCTTGAAAGTTTTCAGCTCAGGTGACCCTTCACAGCGGCCCGGTCTTGCACATCTGTCCCTTGGCTGCACCGCGAACGTATTGAGATGCCAGCACCGTTTCCAAGCCTTGGAGCATTGGAACACTTGCAAGAATGCGCCGCCCAGGACGGAGCACATGCTGTTCTTGGGAACTGATGAGTTCCCAGATGAAAACGGTTTTGACCGATTTCTTACAGCAGCTGCCGGTTCGAGTAATGCCTTCACTGACAACGCGCTTCTGCTGCACAGTGGGCAACCGTCCAGTTGAGTTTGGGGTGGCCACAGACCTGGGTGGCCGTGAAACAAGGCAGTAGTGACAAAAGAAAACAAAGAACACAAGGCAGAGAGCTTCGAGTCGCGAGATGCCTTGAGGAGAACACATGCTTCTTCTTCGAGTCCAGCACTGATGCCCTCCCCGAAGCGCTACAGCGATTCAGCAGTTTCTTCAAGACCCCGCTCTTGGCAGCAGCTTTGGCTTTAGATTGGCAAGTTGAAGGTCACGGGCAGACTGATCAGCATCTTTGGACATACCGGGGCATGCTCCAAATGAGCCTCATTCCACCGGGTGCCACAGGCTTGAGCTGTTGTTCAAGGTGGAAGTTGATGACGAAAGCAAGGCATGATATGATCGAGCTTTTGAACCAGAGTGTGTGGAAGGGTGGTTTCGACGCTGTCTTTGTGAGAGCAGACCTCGTTTAGCGATCTTCGAAGTCGAAGTGTGCTGTTGCTCCCGTGCTTGGTAGCGTCTCCTTCCTAGAATCAGCAGAAGAGAGTCGGAGTGCGTCGGAGTGAGGTTTGGGTTCTGAACTCCCAACCTCTGAGGCAGATGCGATTGAAAGGGAAGTCAAGGCCATGTCAACCCTTGCGGCCTTACGGGTACCGGTATCACCGCTTGTACTCGTAGAGGATGTTTAGGGTGGCGTGGAATTAAAAGGGCTTGTTGCAGCGCACGCTGTGACAGGCCATCGACAATGAGCACACAGACAACCTGCTTGATGACAACTTCCGCATCAACGAGTTGATGTGTTGGAGGCTGGTTGTTGCAGCCTTGTGGCGCGATACGCGTTCTCCATGCAATTTTCTGGGGTAGCAAATCTTAGCAATTCTGTTGGACCTTGTCACGGGGTTTTGGCGAAGACGCGAACGAGTAGGTGAAGAGAACGCTCGTCTATAGGGGAGCCGCTGCGGGGCTCAGAGTGCGATGCGCGGAGGGGCTCGGCACGGCACGGTAGACACAAAGAGAGCTCCTAGCATCCAAAGCCGCTCAAATCGAGGTCAGATTGCTTGTAGAAGGAAAAGAGTTGCTCAAAAGGCAGAATGCGGAGCTCCGGAGGTCGGACCCTGCCCATCCTTATCATCAATTCGGGACTGGAACTGCGCGCACCCTGACCCGTGGCCGCTTCTCATTCTCCATCTTCTATGGTTTTCTTCCTGGCTCGAAGCCACTGCACACCACCTGTCGAGCCAAGGACCTCAGGCCCTGGTGGTGCGACGCAACATCTGCAATCAGAGGTCCTGGAGCATTTCCAGACTTGGCACCTTCCAGCAAAGGTCTAAAGGGTCTCGGGGGCCCCTTTTGCCATGTGCTGATGCTACAATACGTCGCCATACTATCAGTGTGTGACTGCATGGACACCCTAAGGTACAAAGCAGCCTCAATGTCCTTGTGCATTATCGGGCCACAAGAGATTCCAGCCTTGAGGCGAGGGCCATATGCAGCGGCCGCAGAGGTGTAGGGAGTCCACTCAGTCCACTCAGTCCACTCAGTCCACTCAGTCCACTCAGTCCACTCCCGACTTGGCCTCAGGATGCTGGCTGGTAGCTTCCTCCCTCTCCCTGCAGCGGCTCCAGCGGTGCTTCCACCAGTGCCACCGCCCTTCGCTGCCGCAGCCTTCCGGCAGGCTCCTACAGTGGTAGCATGGTGGACGAAGGTACTTGAATGGATACATCTTTTCTGGATTGGGCACCCAAAAACAGCTAAACGTGAACCATGCCGCATGCCTTTCAGCTCTGGGCCACCAGGAGATCGATGCCGTCCCTGTAGCTGACGCGCGGCGTCTCCAGGCAAAGACTTGGCCTTAAATGCTGAAGGTCTTGCAGCACGGGCAGAGAAGGAAAGTCGCAAAACTTCCTGCAAGCCCGGATGGACTCAACGAAAGATTGTTGTCCCCTGATCAGGTTGATTTTCCGATCTGCTTCAGCCCGCCAGAAAACGATGCCATCTCCCTGGAGGAATGGCATTTTTACAGGCGGACGGCACGGCGCACGCGTTGTCGCACAGGGCACGGGCAATCAACTCAGCAAGCCGTCAGAAGAGCCTTAGTAACACCTGAGAAATTCGCCTAAAGTTGGCAGCTTTCCAGAATTCCAACGTTTCATTGAGTGCAAATTCCGTGATCCTGGGTCCGTGTGTGAAGCATTCCTTTCCAAAAGTTTGCTATTGCATCATCTGTACTCTCCAATCTTGGCTGTGCACAGCTGCACCTCCCGTCCGCCCTGCTGCGCTGGATCGGAAGGCCTTTTGCACACATTGCCATGGTCCTCGGACATGAGGGCAAGCGGAGCCTATGTGCACTGCTGCGCTCTTATGGATGGGTCAGCAGCTTCGATGCCGTTCTGACAGAAGAGAATTCGCTTTTCGTGCTCATTGGCCTGTCGATCGAGCTGACAACGCTTGGACTCGAGCACAAGACCCTAAGCTGGGCTTACTCTTCCTCAGCATGTAGTCCACAGTGACAGCGCTGGAGGAGAAACCTCTAGTAAGTTGTTGATGAAGGCACTCTCGGCGTCTTATATATGAAGCGCCGTCAGCCGCTTAAGTTCAGAAATGGTGTCTTAATAACTTAAGCCAGCGATTTCTTCTGCAGAGCTGTCACTGCACCCAAAGACCCAAGTCACCTGCTTTGAGTACGGTCGTTTGCTTTCTCGGCCGCTAAGCTGGCCAATCAAGGGATGACATTCTCGACCTGGTCTTCGGATACTTGCAGTTCCTGCAGAGTGAGCAGTGGCCAGCAGAGCTGCTGCAAGAAAACGTCGCCCTGGCAGCACCTTGGACAAGCTCGGACAACACGTTGTGCGTGTGTGTGTGTGTGTGTGTGTGTGTGTGTGTGTTACTCGAGTATCTCAAGCATCTTTCGACGTTGTCGCGTGAACCTTTCGGGGCTCCATAGCCGATCGTAAGGATGCAGCGTGGGCGACTCTGGTCACCAGCAGCGGCGCGGATCGGGCAGCGCCGCTTGCATGGTTGAAACGCCATGCGCAGCACCGTCGGAATGTAGAAGCACTGAGGTGGTGTTTAAGTTGCCCAGCTACCGGCTGTGGCACTTCAGGCCAAAGCTAAGTTCATGGAAATATCAAGAAATGGCAGGTGCAGCTCGCAAGCAACATGCGGAAATTCCGCAGCCCCAACCTCTACATCTCCGGACCGAGCCGCTTGAGGAGAGCAGCGGTCTAATTTGTTTGCAGGTGCAGCCATACATGGGTTGCCCAATGTTGCCCAATGTTGCCCAATATTGCCCACATGCACCACCTTTGCCGGGAGAACTGCTCTCAGACTCGGTGCTCCATATATCTCAAAAAATCTGTTTCAATGCCAATGCCCATCCAACGCCCTGTGCTGTTCGAGGGCTGGTCCAACATTGACGCCGTTGACGAGCCTCATTCACCGAGTCCTGGAGTTTCTTGGCTGGGGCGTTGGTGACCACATTGGGGTTGCACGGAACTAACAGACGGGCTGCGTTGCATGACGTGTTGTTTTTCGCTCACTCCTTGTTCCCCATGCAGCTGACAGCTACAATTGGTAGCTTCAATGCTTGCAGAGCAATTTGTTCAGACAGGCTTTTGGTGCCAGCAAACGCTCTGATCACCTGCGTCTCGCGGTCCTTCGCGCCCACAGCTCGTCTTGCCGAGCCGTGGTATGGAACCCGCTTCGAAACACGGCTTGATTGATGGTCGTGGTTCTGTGGCCTTTCTCTTGAATGGCAACTGGGAAGTATCGTGAGGTGGGGAGTAGATTGACACACAAGCTACACAATGTTAGCTCCTTGTGCAACTGCGCAACGGAGACGCTGTGAGTTATTCTTTCGCGCACAGTGTTACTTCGTGCGTCTTCATCTGCAAAGCGGAGTGAGGAGATCCGAGAGGTGTCCGAGGCGCTCTTGGCTCGGCGTGCGAAAGCCAAGAAAGCTGCTAGTCTCGCCTTCCCGGCTCCTGGGCCTTCATTCACCAAACCATGTCGAAGCCCTCAAAAAATGAAGATCCGACATTGACATTGAACCTCAAATAAATTCAGGTCGCAACGAGTTAACGCGTTGCAGCCACTTAGACCCGTGGAAACTCCGCCAAGTTTCAACAAGTAATGGGGCCTTGTAACTTAGATCAATCCTGACTGTCGCGGTTTCAGGCTCCCAACCCCTTCGTCCCTACGCAGCTGTCGCTCAAACATCCGCCACAGCGTGTATTGGCGCGGGGCGAGACTCCTACCCGCCCGGAGGACGTGACCTTGGATTCAGGTTTCAATCGTCAAACCGAGCAAACAGCCAGAATCAGTGTCTTGCAAACGGATGTGGACGATGGGACCTTCCCAGCGACTCTTACTTTTTCAACCTTAAGCGCACATTAGCATGTCATCAGGATGGCGTTTTGAATGTGAAACGTGTTGCTGGGGCTCTTCAAGTCGCCTATGCCACAGGGGTCCTGAGACGACATACGCATTCATAGCAGCATGTCATAGCAGTCATTTGATGGTCCGGTCCGAAGGAGCTTCGAAATGATGCGCGATGGCAGGTGTTCTTCAAGGTGCCACACGTTCGATTCACGTGCAGCATACAGAATGTCACATGTGTGCCGTATTCGAGCTCAATTTGATCATGGACGCTCCCGGCTGCCAGCATTGAGTAGACCGTGACAGGGATTGCACCCGCACGCCTTACCCAGAAACTCAAACTTAACTACACCAAGGCACTATGTGCCAAGATCGTTTGAAAATGGCATAGAAGCAGTAATATTGAAGCACTTCCAAATTCCAAACTTGTTGCTGCAGGCTGACACATCCTTCCGGACACCCAAAGCTGAGATATGCATCGAATTTTTAACTGGCCTCGTACCTGGACTGCAAGTCATACGTTCCACGGAGTCTTATCGGAGACTCCGCGTTGTCACCGGTTGGTGCCAGATTGAGCTGCATGTTCCATTGGTGCATTCCTTTCGCCTGAAATTGCGCAAGCACTTTGGCCGAGGCCCGGGAATCACCTCGCTCCGCCGTGCTCGGGCGGCTCTACGAGGGCCTCGCGCCTTGTCCCATCTTGTCCTGCATACATATTTGGATAACAGTAAGCCATTTGTGGTGAGCGCTGTACATGAAAACGCCTGGGTTCAGGTTTTGAGCGGCTTGCGCGAGGAAGTGCTTTACGATGCTTCCCTAGCTGGCTTGGCCTTCGGCTTCTCCACCTCTGCTCGGGGTGTGCAGATGTGCGCTGGCCGAAGGGCACATCATGAGCAAGTCGTGAAGGGTAAAACAGGTCTTGCCGTAGTCTGCAATCCACGAATCACGACGACAAGGTTTTTTGAGGGCTACGACTGCCGATTGGTGGAGTTTGTCGTCGAGGTCGCACGAAGGCTGCTTTGACAACTCCTGCATATTGAGTGCCTCATAGTCGGAGCACCGCCTGCCTTAGCGGAGCCAAGCAAGGCAAAGCATACCACCATATACTACCGAGTCTACTACCGAGTATTCCTGACTAAGGCTGTTGGGTCTGCAGCTCGAGGCATCTCGCTTCGAAGTTCAACGTGATCTTCTTCAGCGCCACTCATCGAAAGCAGTTGGAGAATCGAGTGGACAGTTGCTTGCGGATAGCAGCTCGCCATTTTCCAACCGAAGGATGCGTCAGCTGCTACACACCCTTCGGTTGCACCCTTCTTGTGAATTATACTCTACCAGAACGTGTTGTATTGACATTTTGCAACTCAGGTGAGTACCAGTCTTTCTCTTCACAGCCACCATTCCAGCAGGTCCCCATTTCAGCGACAGTTCTCAAGATTCTCAGGGCAGCGACCGGATCTTTACGACGATGCCTAGCGCAATCTAACTAGGTTCGACATTCTTCGGCTTCCATTGCCTGGTTCAGGCTGGATACTGGACTGGCTTAGCCACGATTCTTCCAGGCTTCTCCGTCTTGCAACTGCAGGAGGAGCTGTCGAAGGCCTTTGAAATTTGTTTTCATGCGGGCCCCTCCAGCCCTGAACGCTCTAAGACTCTAAGTTTTCATGGCAACTCAGATTTTCAATACGACAACGCATCCAAACTGGAGAATGATCCTTGTTGCTCGCCGATTGAACTGACGAATTGTTGTAGAACCTCAGGGGCCACAATTCAACATGCAATGATTGACAAAACCGCGCCCGGAGGTGACAGCCTCGGACGTTGTGGACTTTGCTTTCCAGCTGTGGCACAAGGAGCCCCTATATGGCTTGGCCACCTTGCACAAGAGATGAGCGCGCAGACAGGCTTGTAGACTGGTGCCACAAGCCCGGTCTTCCTAGTTGAAGTTGAGTATCGTGTTGAGTTCTCATGTCTTGCTCGGCAAGCTTGCCAGACCTTCTGCAATAGGCGACAATCGCTCCACCAGCCTTCCAACCGTTTGGCCTGCAAGTGCATCCAAGGTTATGTGCCAGGGAAACTTGCTTTCCAATGAAGTTCAATCCATGGTCGCGGATCTGGACCATCTCATCACCTTCCCGCCACTTGCGAAAGAGCAGTGGCCGACCACAAGAAACTGAGCCGCACCGCAGAGACATAAGCCATAAGCTACTGCAAGTTAGACATGGTGGAAGCACATTTTCAACGGGTTCTTGTATGGGGCATGGTGCAACATCGCACGTTCATTCCGGACATGTCGTGCTTGCATGGGCCGCACTTCCGGCATGATGGCCTCTCTCACAAGAGTACTGAAAGAAGTATTGCACAGGAGGCAACATGCTAGGGATTGCTAGGGCATGACTCCACGTTTACAAGAAAAACGTGCCACTTCATGAAAGGGGAAGTCTTGCCATCTTGGGAATCGTCCGAGTGCCTTGTGCAAGGAGTTGTGAAGATCCCGGTTCTCCGCGAGGGCTTGGGCTTGGTGTTGCTACATGAGGCTTTGGAGCCTGCGGAGGCTCGTGAATTTCGATCAATTGAGGGCGCGCTTGCAACGAGCCTTTGGAGGTTGATGTTGATAGATATCTGGCCTACCGACAGCCCCGCAAGCCTTGCAAACTCCAGCTTCTTAGCCCCGTGGGATCCTTGCCCCTCTCGAGATCTTCTTCACTACAATGTTTCTGGTGACTCGCATGCACGCATGAGGTAGGTTCGAGCGTGCGAGAACACATCTCAGAACTGTTGGTGCAGCGGTCGTCTTCAGGACAACTCCGCCGTAGAGATGACGTTCCAAGTGGGCACCTCACGACGTGCTGATGGAGATGCTGGCAGAAGGAAGTGGGTCTCCTGCAGCAAGTTATGTTGTGGCAGGTGCATTGCACAAAGAAACTCTCAAACAGCAGTAGGGTATCTGCCTGGTCTATCTGTTCTAGTTTGTGCCAAGTGTAGTATTGTCCAGCAGCTATGCTTGCACTGAGGAAGGGTCTAACTTTCTAACAAAATACCACATAACGCCATATGGCAATGATTCCATTCTCTCGTGTTACGAGTGTTGTCGAGCGCAGAGGCAGTGCTTCAGATACTGGCAGCTTTGCTGCGCGATGCGTTCTATGATGCACTCCGGACGCAGCAGCAACTGGGCTACACGGTGTCGTGCTTTCCGGACAAGTTTGAAGGACACAGCGCTGCAGTCTTGCGCTGCGTGGTGCTTGTTTTTGGTGTTCACTTTGTTCCAGAGATACCTGAAGCAGATCGGAAGGAGTGATGCGACTGGGATTCGTCGTGCAGGGCGATCGGTCACGCAGCCGCAACTCAGGCAGCTTAACATGGTGTATCAAGAAGTCTTGTGCCCACTTTTTTGCTCATTGTGGTTGTTGTTTTCGGCCTGGTCGCGGTGGGTTCCAGCAGTAGTAGATTGGTGAGGGATTTGGTTTTGGAGCATCCTCTGAAATTGGCGCATAGCCGGCAATAAGCCAGCCCCGATGAGACGGCAGGCAAAGATTGTCGGCTTGCCGGGTACGAGATTGGAAAGAATTGGAGCAGTCGCCTGTGTCCATGGACAACAGGGTCAACAGTGAACTACCAAGGCTGGATGGCATGCAAGTGGTCCACAGGATTGACGCCTTTCTGGTAAAGGCGAGATCATGCCTGCACCCTACACCTCCCAAAAAGATATGACATTCGACTTGCTGACCGTTTCCGAGTTTGGTGACCTTACTGTACTACGTGGCACCAGCATGCTGAGTCGATTGCTTTCGTATCGCATTCTGGGTTTCCGAGTGCGTCAGCTGTTTCAAAGACTTGGCCAACTCCAGCATCAGATCTAGAAATCAAGACCTGGCCCAGAGACTGCGAAAATTTGCAAGATATTTCAACATTCACGAAATCTCAAGACCACCTTGGCAGATGCGTGCGGTGCTGGCGGTCTTGAAGGAGTCAGATTTAGCCATGGTCAGCACTTCCCTGGCAGAGGCACAGTTCAGCAGACATCTGCATAATGAGGCCCAGTGAGCGTAGTTCTTTCTTGGCACAGGGTCTTCCACGATCATCCTTGGAGCTTCTGCTTGGTGATGATTGGGGGTGCGTGGCGGGGTTAGGTCCAGGCAGAATTAGCCTCAACTAGCATGGAGGTTGCAAGTTGGTACGGGGGCTTCCGCACTGTTCTACAGTTGTCGACACGTCTCCATGCAGGCACGACTGGAAAGACCCCGAAGCCTGAGCGAGGCTATAAGGCCCCTCGTCCAGCACTACCACTCGTTCCTTTCGGCAAAGTCCTGAGCAATGTGCACATGGCAACAATAAGTGGACGCTGCACTAAACAAAGCCAACAGAGTGGCAAAGCCCGTAAGCACCTCGAATGCCAACCGCCTTTCGTGGAGCTAGACTGTAAGCTACTATAACTATCAGCCACACGACTGCCCCACGCAACACAACAATGCAAAGAAATCAAAAGTGTCAAAAGAACAGTTGCTTTAGTAATTCGATGAGGCCGTTTTGGTACGAGATCCGCAGCGGCGACTCGGCTTCCTTAGGCAGCTGCACTGCTAGTCACGCACTCGGGGGGTGCAGCTGTTATTCCTAGGCAGCTAAGGTGAGTTCCAGTGGGACCGCATGAGGATTGAATCCGAGAATCTCCGCCAAGTTCGCAAAAAGGATCTCCTGGAGTTCTTTGATGCTTTCATCGGCATCAACGCACCAGGCACTCCTGGGACTTTGCATATCTTAAAGTCTTAAGGCATGCGGCTGCAAGCGATCCCTTCTCAATTCGTCGAAGTCCTATACTCGTAGGTGTTGCAACACGACATCTAAGATGCTGAACCATAGGTCGCCGGCGGCTTTGCTCGCTAGTGTGTGGTGCTCACGCACTGGAATCTCTTCGCCGGCAGATTCAGGAGGCAAGAAGGGGTCACGACTGTGGCGCCCTGTGCAACTCAGTGCATCGCAGTGCCCCGTGCAGGAGGGAGGTGAGATAGTGGTGCGCGTCGACGCTTGACATCAACTGCATTTCATCTCTTTGGCAGTTGGGGGGGGGTACAGAAAAAGGAGAGCATATGTGACTATAGTGTTCACATGTTTTCACATACTGAATATCATTCTGGCGTTACAGCTCAGGAGGAGTTCAGGGCAGCAAGGCCCTTCTGGACTGCAGGCGGCCAGCCTTTGTGGTACCTCACTGATCTTCAGCATGTGGTAGCACTAACAACTACTGTAACCAGAGCTGCCACAATAGCCATATTGCATGCGCAAGTTTAGCATCAGCACTGTTGAAGAGCAGGCGCCACACCTCGACAGGTGCCAAGTCACTGAAGCCATTCCAGCTGCTGCAGTACGTATATCACAACCGAAAATGCTGCAGCAATCTGCAGCACTTAAGCCTCAGAATACCACAGAGATGTGCACAGGTGAGTCACCGGATGCCCCAGAAGAAGCCGGCGCTGCGTTTTCCGAAAAAGAAGCAAAAAGTAGCACCGCACCGTTACTTTGGCATTGGCATGAAATTTGTAGTCGCTTTGTTTGACCCTGGTGCTGTCGGTACTTACTTGTAGGTGCTTGCGTGCGTGCGCTGGGTGAGTGGGTGGGTGGAGGAGTGTGGGTCTCTGTGTGTGTGTGTGTGTCTGTGTGTGTCTGTGTGTGTCTGTGTGTGTCTGTGTGTGTCTGTGTGTGTCGGTGTGTGTCTGTGTGTGTCTGTGTGTGTCTGTGTGTGTCTGTGTGTGTCTGTGTGTGTCTGTGTGTGTCTGTGTGTGTCTGTGTGTGTCTGTGTGTGTCTGTGTGTGTGTTCTGGGTGTGTGTCTTGTGTGTTGTCTGTGTGTGTGTCTGTGAGTGTGAATGTGTGTGTGTCTGTGTCTGTGTCTGTGTCCGTGTCTGTGTCTGTATCTCTCTCTGTGTGTGTCTCTCTCTGTGTGTGTCTCTCTCTGTGTGTGTGTCCGCGTCTTTGTGTGTGTGTGTGTGTGTGTTGTCTGTGTGTGTGTGTGTGTGTGTTGTCTGTGTGTGTGTTGTCTGTGTGTGTGTGTGTGTTGTCTGTGTGTGTGTTGTCTGTGTGTGTGTGTTGTCTGTGTGTGTGTTGTCTGTGTGTGTGTGTGTTGTCTGTGTGTGTGTGTGTGTTGTCTGTGTGTGTGTTGTCTGTGTGTGTGTTGTCTGTGTGTGTGTGTGTTGTCTGTGTGTGCGTGTCTGTGTGTGTGTGTGTCTGTGTCTGTCTCTGTGTGTGTGTGTGTGCGTGTCTGTCTGTGTGTGTGTGTGTGTCTCTCTGTGTGTGTGTGTGTGTCTCTGTGTGTGTGTGTGTGTGTGTCGGTGGTGTCTCGTGTGTGGTTGTGTGTCTGTGTGTAGTGGGTCGTCTGTGTGTGGTCTGTGAAGGGCTGTGTGTTCTGTATGTGTGTCTGTGGTGGGGTGTCTGGTATGTGTGTCTGTTGTGTGTGTACTGTGGTGTGTCTGTGTGTGTCTGTGTGGTGTGTGCTGTATGTGTGTGTCATGTGTGTGTCTTGTGTGTATGTGTGTGTCTGTGTGTTGTCTGTGTGTGTCGTGTGTGGTTGTGTGTTGTCTGTGGTGTCTGTGTGTGTCTGGTGTTGTCTGTGTGTGTATGGTGTGTCTGTGTGTCTGTGTGGGTCGTGTGTGTCTGTGTCCTGTGGGTTCTCGGTGTGTCTCTGTGTGTCTGTGTGTGTCTGTGTGTGTCTCTGTGTGTCTTTGTGTGTCTCCTGTGTGGTTGTGTGTCTGGTTGTGTGTGTCTCTGTGTGTGTGTTCTCTGTGTGTGTGTCTCTGTGTGTGTGTGTCTCTGTGTGTGTGTCTCTGTGTGTGTGTCTCTGTGTGTGTGTCTCTGTGTGTCTGTGTGTGTGTGTGTGTGTCTGTGTGTGTGTGTGTGTGTGTGTCTGTGTGTGTGTGTGTTTGTTTGTTTGCACCGGTGCTGTCATTGACCTGCTGAAGCTTTACGACTGTTTCCCAACACGAAGTACTTGCAAAAAATGCGAAGTGGCTCAGGCCAGCTCTCTGCTGTTCGAGAATGCTTCGCGCTGGGCCGAGTCGGGAAGTCACAATGTTGTATCGTCCTTCATTATCTGCTTTCCACGAAGGAAAAGCAAGAAATTGCCGGCATTGCCTAGGTCATTGAGCTGCCGGAGATCTCCCAGGCCAGGGGATCTTTGGGCTCTGCTGGCCTTCTCCATTCTGAGAATATGTTCAAGTCTCGATGTTCCCGCTTAGCCCTTCAGACTGCCAAACAAGCAACTTACGCCACGGCTGAGCCGCATGACAAGCACGACACCCAAAAGCCCACGTGAACAAACTTGAGAGGCATGACTGAGAAGTTCTTGTCAACGTTTGAAGCTTGCTCCTGGGACAAGGCTTGCTGTGAAACAGTACTGCCGCCGGAGGCTTGATCAGGGAAGCATCGGAGAGTGTGTACTGTATGGTGCGCTCGTTCAGCATTTGTGCGATGGGCTGGAAACAACATTCGAAGCTTCAAATTCAGAGGACATAATGTGGTCTAAAGCTTCTATAGTATCTAACCTCCCTTTCGAGAAAGTTACGGTAGGGGCTGCTGTTTCTCGATATGTTCTAATGTTAATAATTTTATTGCAACTCGACCCGCCTCGGCCTGCGGCGAGGCAACCGAAACCGGAGATCGTGGTTGTGAAGCCTGTTGCATATGTAGGCTCATGTATAGACCAGGCACCCCAACTGTGGGAGTGGCAAAGCAGGAAACCTCGACTGTGGGAGCTGTAAAATAAGAAAACAAGCAGGCCGGGAAATCACGGTAGAAGAGGTGTAGGGTTGAAGGGCGAGGGGGGAGGGGGGGTGGAGCAATCTGTCGCGGACCGTTGGGGGACCAGAGGCGGGGTACTCATACCTTCTTTCTGCTACCCAGACGCCTACGTCCCGAGGCCTCGGTGGATTAATCATGAGCACACAGCCACGGAATGTCAGTGTCCTGAACAGTCGCAGACTCACATGAAAGTCAGAAGAGTCAGGAGCGTTACTTACGAGTCCGCATTGATGATCACATGTTTCCACATAGTTCGCCCGAGATCTAGTTTGGGAGGTTATGGCCGAAGCACTGTCGGCAATGCTGCAAGCGCATGGCCACCGTCAGGCCAGCTTTGCATGCACTCTAGATTCTAGTTCTATGGTTGGATGTAGCCACTAAAGACTGGCAGCATCACTCTCGACGAACCCACAATGGACAACGGGGTTCCTAGCAACTCACGACAAAGCCAACAAACCAGGCGGTTCCATGGCTTCTGCAGGCGATCTTTATCTCACATTCCTATGGCACCTTCGTGATGAGCTGGGTGCTCCAGTTCAGGAGAGAGAGGGCCTAGGATAGGCAGCACATTGCAAGCTTTTCATATTTCATAGAATCCCCCCCCCCAAAGGTATCTCCCCCCCGCCTCCCCCCCAACTCTGCTGGTAATCTCCGCAAAGCCGCAAACGCGAAGCCTTAAAAACCGCGAAACATCGCGAAACCCAAAACCGGAAACCCGAAGCCCCAAACCCTCAGACCGAAACTCCAAATTCCCTGAAGCCCTGAACCCGAAAAACACCCCGCAACCACACCCGGGGCACAACCATATCCACATACATGTATACATGTATACATGTATACATGTATACATATATACATATATACATATAGACATATGTCAGGCAAGAACGTTTACGTATCATTTGCCTACATATATATATATACGTACATACATACATACGGTTGTGTTTGTATGCCTGCACGCATGCATGTTTTGCAGTATATGTAATATCAGTAACACTGTATGTGCCTGAGCCACGAGGAGAGATTTCGTGGCAAAGGTTGTGCTGCTGGATCCCGTAGCTCTGCTCCTGGCCCAGCCAGACGTTGCCTACAACTTCCTCTACAGGCCCAGCCCGGCACGGGATTGGCATGTCGCGTTCGTCGCAGCATGTCTGCTGAGAGCAGCATTTTGCAGTCTTTAGCTTGACTCCAAGCGTCCCTGAAGGCAACCTGACCAGCCGATGCTCATGTTTGCTGCGCACTTTGCCGCTTGGTCATTGAACATCATGCAGCCTGTGATGCTTCCACTGGTTGGATCGGTCCCTCCGACCACTCTTTCACGGACTGATGCAGCATGGGCACGGAAAAGGTGCGAGCATGACCCTGGCTTGTGCTGCTCCAAAGTGGATGCTGCATCTGATTCTACATGTTATTTCGGACACCCTATTGGCTTGACCTAGTGCCCCTGTTCAAGCAAGCTTGAACCAAACCGACTGATCAAGCCATACAGGCGATTGCGAGTCCTTCCATCTATGTACCTGATACTGCATCTGTTGTCCAGAGTCTGAACTTACTCAGCCAAGGTTAGATGGGAATTATTCTCCGCTCACGTTTTAATGCGCAGCCTACCAGCATTTGATTCGAGAATGCACTGTTGCACAGATGCTCTAAGGTCTGTTCACTCGTGCTCGCACTCCCTGCTGTAGTGTTCGCGTTTTTGGTTCATACAAGGCCACTTCTATTGGCACCACAATGTGCTTTGGAAAGAGGACTTGCCTCCCAACTCACTGGTGGCTCCTTTGCCTGAGATTTTGACGGTAAGTGCATCAAAGGGTGATCAGCTTTTCGATCACCAATGCCACCCAGGTGCTTTCTAGCCATGATGACATCTGCCCCTCGGTGATGGATGTGAAATTCCAAATCCCGAGCATGCTACTAGCATGGTATTCCACAAGAACCGCGATGCGTGGCTTTCTCAACCCCAGGTACCACCAGCCGTCACTAGCCCCCAAAGCAGCTGAATTCCAGCATGGATGCTGGACGAAGTCCCCTACAATATCTCAAGCTTCAGGACACTAAACTTCCTGGTTCTCCTACTTATAACTTTACTTCTGCCAACCCGTGAACCTCATGGTAGGCCGTGTTGTTGGGGTGCTGCAGCAGTGCGACACTTAATGGAATGCAACACTCGATCAGAACGATTGAAGGAGAGGTGGGCAAAGACATTTCAGCGCGCAGTGCATGGGAGACAGAACAGGCAGAGTGAAGCCAGACGCCAACACTCCGATGTTATCAACGCAGGGTGCAACTTTAGAACTCGGCCAAGCATCCATAGCTCTCCCTCCTCCAGTTGCAGGCCTGTACTTCACGCGTGCGCAGATGTGCCAAGGCAACTCGCACTATGTGCGCCGGTACCTGGAGGACCACCAGCGTGAAGCTGCTACATCGAAGCGCTGACCCTAGGGACCACGCAGATTCACTATAGAGGTCTCTTGTGCAGAGAATATGCCATGATCCGCACAACTGAGGCTGCAGATGCTGTGGCTCGAAGGCTTCTTCCATGGTATCGCGCCCAGAACATTGATATTGAGTCACTGGGAAGTCTTTGCTTTCAGACATTGAGTATTTTTCGGATGTTTTCAGACTTGATGAGTGGCGCATGTCCAATGGACAGTCTCATCTCATCTTTGCTCACAAGGCGGCATCCTTTTGAGCCCAGCCGCGCAGACTCAAGTCCTCGAGTTGATCTGAGCGTCGCAGGTGGAGTCCCGAGATATCTTTAGGGAGGTATCATTCGGACAGCCCTTGCAGGGCATCACAGACGCCTCAAGCGGTCAGGAACCTCTGTGGCCAAGAAGCCATGCGGGATGACACTGGGCCCGCAGCTGTTTAAGCTGATTCACCCAGAGGCACCTTTTAGGGAAACCTCTGAGCGTCACGTTTCTCGACAATGGGCTTAACAGAAGCCTGTTATGAGCCAACGCCAGTCTTTTCGGCATGGTGAAAACAGCTGACACCCTACGGGTTGACTACCTGACTGGCTGAATATTGGCACCTCTGGCCTGAATCGTTCGACTGGATTCTTCTTGCATAAGCACATAGATGCATACGGCAGCAAGCTAGCTAGAATGCTGCACAGGAACCATATGTTAGAAATGGCATCGGGCTGAATGACTGCCGGTAGATGTCGCTAACACTGTGCTAGCAATGCAGCGTGTTCTTATTGCAAGAATATTTCCCAATCCGAATAGTGTCCAGTTCCATCCCAATTGCCGTGCTTTGTGCAGGCCGAAGGCAGCACCGTCCCGCCTCAGCTCCTAGACGCAGCCCCTTGAAAGAACCAGAATTGTGAGTCGGCAGTGTCCTAGCTCGGTGTCTTCTTTCCGAGTTCAGACAATCGGAAGTCGCTACCCATTCCTCCCTGTTTTGATACAATCAATCTTCCCAAACCCTCCCCCACCCTCCACAACACACTATCGGTGAGGCTGCGCTGGATGTCATAGCCCACCCGCTCCTGTTTCAAACTGTGCCTGCTTCAAAGCCTGGACTCGCTAAGCCGAAACCCTAAAACCCGACACAAAGGCCCCTAAGCCCCAGTCCCCATCAAAGAGTATGCATGGACCTTACTTTTGCCGCAAGTTGTTTCGCAGTCACTAGGTCTTGTCTGGTGGAGCGGTCACTTGTCTGCACTGGTGTTGAATGGCTATGCTCGGGACTGTCACACAATGTCACGCAACACGTAACTCTAAGTTTCTAAGATGAGATGTTCGGATGAGAAATGTCCTGAGAATATTGGAACATCCTGCTCTGTGACATGAAAAATGCCTGGAAGCTTGTGTGATTGCAAGTCGAAAGCCTCACAAGCTACTGTTGCGATGTCGAACCTGCATGCCAGGTCGTCCGGCAAGGGCGGGTTGTGTTGCGAGGACTGCGGCTCGTCAAGGTCCCTCCGGCCCATGTTCCAGCAGTTTCCAGTCAAAGGGCCTTGTTTTCTCGCACCAAACCAAGCGGGACTGTGCAAAGATTGAAGAAATCGTAGTGTGCCTTTCTGGACACCATGGACACACTTCCCAGCATCAACCACAGAGGCGTTGCGTGTGGGCAAAGCAGCGGGTGCGCTTGCTTCTGCAGGCCCTTAGGGGAATGGGAGCTTGTGCGTCTTCGGAGCACCATATTCGAAGGCTTTCGCATGCTTACATGCTTCAACTTTCCACAATCGGTTGGACCAATGAAGCTGCTGTCAATTAGTGATTTTGGGCACACATTGTGCTGGACTTCCTGTCCTGTGACCTCCAATGGAGGAAATTCCTGACATCATCCACCAAATTGAGGCACACTTAACCGTAGGGTGGACAACAAAGCCCACGCAAAGCCCTAAATGTTTAGAACGACATGGAAAGAAAGCCGATTGTAGGCTTTGGGCAACACACACACGTACGCATACGCACGCATGCACGCACGCACACACACACACAAGTACAGACGTTGCGGCCACAGGCAGGGGTTGAATCGACCAGAAGCCGAACGCGTTGCAAAGCCGAATTAGTTCTTAAAGGGCCCACTAGCGAAGACGCGTTGCGAGGACTGCCAAGGCGGATTAGGGGGCGAAGATGCGTTGCGAGGCCGAATTGGGAGGCGAAGACGCATTGCGAAGCCGAATTAGGAGGCTCGGCAAACCAAGGGGCGCGAGGGTCGCTTGGGCGCATTCAACGCCAAAGGATGCCAAAAGCAGCTCTTCGTCAAAGCCCCAAAGTGGCTCCCCCAAGCCATCCTGTTGGTGTCGGCGTCAGGAACTAGTGCGGCGTCAGGGGCTAATTCGGATTCACAATTCGGCGTGAGCGGGTAATTCAGCTTCACACTTCGGCGTGATCGGTTATTTGCTTTACAATTCGGCGTGATCGGATAATTCGCCTATCAGGCGGTATTTCGGCTTGACAATGGGGGAATTCGGGATCACAATTCGGCGTCAGGTGGCAATTCGGCTTCACAACTCGGCGTCACAGTGCACTTCGGCTTCACGCCTTAATTCAGAGTCAGGGGACAGTTCGGCGTTACCCCGCAATTTGTGGCATCGGACAATGCGGTCACAATGCGGCGTCACCTACGGCAATGCAGCTTCACTAGCTCGGTTTCGGTTTCGGGTCGATTTAACCCCCCCCTCCCCGTCGCCTGGCATGAATTAATAGTACACACACATCATACACTGTCACTGTATACATATTTATATCTGTCTTCCATTTATTGATTTGTCTATGGTGTATGTGTGTTTATGTGGTGCTGTTGCGGGGCGCAGCAGGCACGAGCTGGGCCAACTTGGGCGGCTTCGTCGGCCAAGCAATCGGGCAGAAAGACTGATAAAAGCATATGATTGTTTGCAGAGGTCCTTTGGTGAAGCCAATGAAGGCATTGTTTGAAGAGCTTTTGAAGGCTTTCAGGACTGGACGCGCCGGTTTGGCCAAGCAAATCCAATGTCGCAGCCTTGATGAACTGGCAATCTCGCTAGCGCTTTGAACAGCAGAGGCCATAGCCGGAAGCCTGCTCGATGATGGCAATGCAACAACTGCGATGGCCACTGCCCCTTCGGCATTGGTTGGCATGACACGGCATCATGACATCTCCTTGAGGTATTTGATGCGCAGTCAGCTTTCCTTGCACATGATTGCGCACGTGGCCATCCCAAGTTGAGCCACTCGCTTTGCTGTGAAATGCCTTCTCTGAGAGGCAGCCGGGGGCTGGGCTGGGGGCTTGGCAGGCAGGCTCTGTACAAGTTCGGACTTCCATCCGCAATGCTGTTTGTACATGCCATTACGAGCAGAAGTTTTGTGCCCCACGCACATCACCAGCATTCGCCAACGCGCATTGCACCCACGTTGCAGTATTCTGTAATGGTGACCTTCACGGTTGAATATATCTGCCCCAAAAGCTAATTTGAACGCCATTGACTTCTACAATCCTCAAGCTCCCGAATGTGACGACCCCGCAGGAAGCGGAGTGGCTGCTGCGGCCGCCTCCAGTTTGGGCATTGAGGCGGCGTAGGAAAAGCAGTTCCTTCCTGTCCAGGTCATGAACCAGCTTCCTTTGTCATTGGAGATCATTGGAAACTCGAAGCGATCCTCTGCCTTAGCTGTAAAAGTCTCACGTCTCGACAGGCCCTGGGTGCTGGCTCCGTGGCCGGAGGCCTGGTGGTGTGCGGCTCTCTCAGCGCGGTGGGCGTGCCTTGACATCGCACAGGACAGCTTTTTGGCACAGGCTGGGCGTCCGTTGTGTTGTTTTGCACGTGAGTTTCGCACCCGAGGCAGTGGCCGGCGCCGGCCTTGCCTTCGCTGTGAAGCGGTTGGTGGCAGACCAGGTCTAAGCTTCGGCGCTCAGAGCTTGGTCAAAGCAAATAAGGTTGACAAAGAAGTTTAACAGGTAGTAAGGGTTGAGGGTGCAAGCAAGCCTGCGTCCTCGTTCAGTGGTTCTAGTTTCGAAGCTTCAGTCCCCTGTCAGGGTGCGCAGCCAGACCGGAGCGCCGAGTCCCCTGGCAATCAAGGGATGCTTATGGGCACTGTCGCCTTTAGCTCCCACTCCCAACTGTGCCGATTCCTGTCGGAAATGAACTGTAGTAATTTTCCTGTTGCATAGAGTCAGAAATCTGGTGCCCTGTGTGATCCTTTGTGTTAAGATAATTGAAGATGCCGTGCTTCATGCATTCCTTCGCGGCTGAGGCGTGGGCTACTCGAAGCCCTTCAGTGTTTGCTTTAGACCTTCAATTTAGCGCGTTTCGTGCTCGACCAGCCAGACAGAGCAAACTCGTTTTTCAGCTTTAATCACACCGTGTTGGTCAGTTAACGGTGAAGACTGAACAGCTACTATAGACATGAACATGCTCAACTTTCAGCACAATGTGCTGCTCCAACGACATCCTAAATTAAAACCAGAGCTTTGGAAAATGGTGTGACTTGCAACTGTCGCTTCTCGATCTGGGCTATCGCGTAGAGAAGCTTGGATGTGCAAACAGACACAGGACCTCTATACTCTCTATACTCTTAACTGAGACGAGGTACTTCGACTGTCCGCTGCGCCTTCTCGGCAGCGCTGACGATGTAGCCAAGATGCACCAAGGGCCAATGAGGAGTCACTGCGTGGACTGTTCAAGAGCCTTCCCTTCGGATGGCCTTTGACAATTTCATCTCAATTTCATGTTGCAAGCCTTCCAGGTCTTTCACCTTTTCGGCGCCAGCCTCGAGTTCCCACCTGAAGATGGACGCTGTGCCTGTACAAGGGGGCAACGGTATGCAACGGTGGCCAACGAACCTTACAGTTCTCCCTCAGGGGCGACTTGCAGTCTTCGATACAGGTCAACTCTGTACGGTCTACAAATTAGGGGTGAGAACCTGGCGTTCTGTGTTCGCATTGTTCGCACTGCCTTCACGCCATTCCCGTTTCCGAATTTTCCGAGCGCTTTGAGTCTCAGCCTGAGCTCCAGGAGTCGTCCTCTCAGGTGAAGCAGAAGAGACGTCACTTGGCCTTTTTTGGCCTTAAATTGACCCTGAACTATCTGAACTCTTCATCACTTCATGCGGTTTGCTAGCTGCAAGAAACCCACTTCTGCGGTCAGGCCACGTCTCGCTGCTGCTGGGTGGTATGCCGTGAGAGTGTCCGGGGCACTGCCAGCAGACTGATGCCAATGAGAACAAAATTGACGCAGCTGGAGTTGATCACTTCGCGATGATGTTGACATATGTTGACTGATGTTGTTGTGTGCTGCAAATGCTGTGAACGCAACTGCGCTTGATGCGATGACATTATTGTGGCGTGCGCAGACTTGCGTAATCTTGCGTAAGCGGACTACGGTGGACCTGGGATTGGACGTGCCTGTACAGAACCTTCCTCTTGTCTCAGTCCGAACTGCATGTCTGTGCTGAGCTGCGAGTCTCTAGATTGTAAGGGGAGGGCAACATTCTAGCAGGTGACAGCAAGTCAAGTGCCTTTCGGGGCTTCAGGTGGTTGAAAGTTTGTGACACAGCCTCAAAATCCTCAAATGTCTCAAATACTTTGATCTCCCAAGACCTGCTCTGAGGAAACGGAGCTGCCAACCAATCGGAAGCTACATTCCTTTGGCGAGTGAGCATCCTGGGAAACGTTGGCTGTGCGATGCTCTATCTTCGCTGCCGAGGCAGCGAAGGGAAGTTTCTGCTTAGCATGCTTGCGAGGTTCCATGCTGGGCGAGGCAGCAGCTATTTGCCTGGCCAGCTGCTGCAACAGTCCCAGCCTCATTTTGTGGCACAAGATACTATTGTAGAAGTCTGTGTTTTGCCGGTCTCTAGCCTGATAAGTTTCCAGTCATAGCAGACCCAAGACCTGTGAGCCTTGTGCCTCGTGCGAACGTTGCAAGGCGTTTGCCTCGGACGTTCAATGAAAGCTTGGGGCACGCTGCACAGGAAAGAAGGGAGGCCGGAAGTCGATGGAAGTTCTGGCTTTGCGGCTGCAGCTACACTCTCCGGTTGTTTCCTGTTCATTTTCCACGTTGAACTTCTCGCATTTTCTCACTGTCTGCTGCATTCTGCTGTGAACTGTGAGACTGACGCAGGCCTACGGTGTGCCAGGCCTCACTGCAGGCCTTGGTCGGGGTTTCCCGGAGGCCTGGCCTCCGCGGAGTCTCCATGCCGCCTGACGCAGACTTTCACAGTATGGTGGACCATGGTGTACCCCAAACACCTTTGAACCCCGGGTTCAGTCTAGGATGAGGTTTACCTTTCCGAAAACGAGGATTTGCATGTGTGTGTGTGTCATGTACAGAAATTGTGTCTTGCATTGTATACTTGACGTATTCTCCACAGTACCTGCCATCCTACTTGGAAATGTCAACCTGCGACGGGACGAGCTAGCCTAATCAACAGGAGCGGACAGCAGCCTTTTAATAAGGATGTTTGGAGCCACAAGCAAAAGCAGATGAGCAACTGAGGCAGCCCCACCCGATGCACGGGACTCAGATGTGCAGACAGCACGGGGGTGTGCAGTTGCAAGCAGGACAGTGAGGCGGACCAACGGGATTGTTTCTCGAATCTAGTTGCTGCGAACATTCACAAGCCTTGAGTCTGTTCAGCTGCCGGTCATTTCTCCAGAAGGGTCAGGACTACAGCTTTCTGGCTATCCCAAGCTCTGCTGAGGACGATTGGCTGCTGAGCAACCGCGCTCGCACCTTCAACGGCAGTTCGGGGCACAGCATGAAAGCTGCACAGAATCTGTCGGGAGGCATGTTGGGGCTCGATGGGCTCGCTACACTGCCACAAGAGACACTGAGGCCTTCCGGGTGACCGTTGTGGAAGCTCGCCCGTGCAGACTCCGGCTGGCACTTTCATTGTCATGGGCTCACCTTGCCGCTGCAGTGTGGACCACACCAACGCCATGCGAACTCCGTCACGGTGTGACTGACATGTTTCCGTCGCAGTACATCAGATCGAAACAAGACCAGGCAACACCCACCTGGAGTGAGTCCGGCGAGCGCGCGGCCTAATCGAACACTCACTTGATTCATGCAGAATCCTCCACGGCCTGGCTTTGAAAATTTGCTACCTTGTTAGCCACTATACCTCATGCCAGCCTAGCCAGCCACTCAGCGGAAACCTGAATTACGCATTCACCCTTCAAGATCCTCACATTCCCAGACTTAGACGATTCTCGCGAACGAACATGTGAGAAGAGTTTTGCCGCCGCGAGGTTTGCAACTCGAAGGGAGGATCCATGCAGTCCGCTCTACATCCAGGCACGGCCGCTGGACAGCCTCCGTCGCCCTGACCGTTGTCAATAGTTTGAAAGTTGAAATTCCCCAACTACGAGGCTTCAACCTTAAGTATGAAATAACGAGCTGTACAGAGCTCAACACTTGTCCTTCAAATCAAGTCAGGAAGGTCAGTTCTAGTCCGGAGCCTTGCTGCAAATGGAGAAGGTTGTTTCTGTTACCGAGGTGCTTTTGAATGCTCAGACAGTGGCACAAGTTGTTAACTTTAGTTAGAAGCAAGCTGCGAGTGTGCGAAGAATACTGCGAATGCAGCAAGCTGTGGTGGCCAGCTATGCCTTTCGGACATTGATAGTCAATATAATATTAGTCAATACTGTTCAGCATTGTCCCAGCCATGGCTTGTAGGAGGTCAGTACAACATAGTATAATTGAACAGGTACTCTGTATCGTTGCATAGGTCAGGTACTCTCTTCTTGTTATATGAACGTGCTACCCACTGGCTGCACCTTCCCGTTTCATGGGCGGATCTTGGGAAAGGAGGCTCTCTCAGAGGTCTGGCACGGTCGCAAGTTTAACGAGTTGGCCCGAAAAAAATGAAATCCCCAGAGGGCCCCTCCAAAATGGCCCCTCTAGCGCTCTGTCGCGCTGTGAGCCTTGAAGTTCGGAGTTTCTGCCTTTGCTTCGTTCTTCCGTCTGGCTCTACAAACTGCGAATGGCAGGCTACTCCGCAGCGATGGGCCAGTGAGCACTGCCAGGAGACCATTTTGTGCTTAAACTTGGCTGTGGCCTTCCTCACCATAGGTCGCTGGTGTGGTACTGCCGCCAACCCTGAATCACGACCCAAAACCGATGCCCTCAAACAGCAAATCCTGACCACAGTCTCCACATCAGCATTTCAGAGTTTCGAATCACAGTTTCCAAATCAGGGCTAGTTTCCCCATTCCTGATTTCGACCACTTGCTCCACCTTAAAGGAACCGGGCAACAAGAAATGATCAGAGAGACTCTGTTGACTCTGTTTTTGGCTGGCTGAGTCCGTGAGGTTGACTTCATCGAAGTGGAAATGGATTGAACTTCGGTAGCCGTCAAGCCGTCAAGACTTCATCATGCTGACATGCCAGGAGATGTCACAGCCCTCGACTGGGCTCTCCAACTCTCAAGTCTACCATGGCTCCGTGCTCAACAAGCGTTAGCGGGTTTGAGCACCGTGAGACGCAGCACCCGCCACAATGAAGCCATGATAATCGTATTGTTTGCCTTCCTTTCAATCTTAAGTTCAGCAAGGTGAAAGTAGCTTGATTGATCTTTTTCTAGCTGTTCGCGCCACGTGCTAGAAGTACCATGCTGCGTATCTTGAGGCTTCGCGGGTCTGCTTGCAAGCTCCGTGTCGGTCTCGGTGTGAGTTGCAGCGGTTATCGGTGCTTGTGATTGCATGTCGCCGGCACTCAGGATCCGCAGTCGTTCTACCGTGACCCGAGCTTGTGACGGCCTGTAGTGCCCGATGTGGTACCTGAGTGGTACCTGGAAGCGTGCAGGTGTGGGATGGGAGGACGTTGGCTCTCAAGCACAGGGCTAACTTTGGGAGACACGGGGCTGAACGATGCTGAAAGCGAGGCACGTTCGCCTGTTTTTCCATCTTCAATGGTGTTGCTTGCACTGCAAGAAACTGCAAGCGCAGAACTTTCAACACTTGCTTTCCTAGGGTCCAGCACAGAACAGATTTCGTCTGTTCACCCCATGTGTCAGTCTCATGATCCCATTCAAGCGCAGCTGGGAGAAAACAAGGTGGATTGGCGAATCAGATTGTGGTGAATCATATGGTCCATATAAATGACGAAATTAGTGAACAGTCCAATGCTAAACGAGGAAAGATGATTTGACATTTCTTGCTCTACCCATCATATGCGACGTTCTGTTACATTGATGGGTGGATGTTATGAAAAAGCTTCTTGGATCATTGGCTGACCCAAGATCTCCAGGACAATAGGTCATAAACATAAGTTTTGCATCGCCTGCGCGTTCCGCTCCGCGACCGCGGCCCGAGCACGCACAAGTGCGCCCACACGAGTGCGGCCGAAATCATCCGAATCTTCATTCTTAATTTTCTCATCTTCCGAATTCGAATATTCATCGGAAAAGAAGCTATACTTTAAATAAAGTAAATAGATGGATACATATTTTTCTTCTTTTTTCTTTTTTAAAATTTCAAATAGGCTTAGATCATTAATCTTAAAAGAATTGGAATGATATATGAATTATCGAAATTATTCATTTTGATATGATATTAAATTTATCATCTCACGATGAGAAATGGTTTTAGTTAGGAAGATAACATTTCATTCATGGATTTTCATTCTATTTTACTAATAATATCTATCATGAAATTTCTATATGGATTTTGGGCTGAATAAATTTGGAATTATCGCTCTCATTTTTTTGGGCAAAATTAAATATTTAATCGAGATTATTTGATTCGTATTCTCATTGTGTTTTTTGAACAATTTCATTATGGATCTCATTTTCTTTTCTGAAGATTCTCTTTATCGATTCGTTTTCTAGATTACATATTATTAGAATCTATTGAAATATGGTTTATTTGAATGGAGTATATAAATTTCAATCTCTGATTTTCAATAATATATTATTTTGATGGGAAAAATGTTCATTCTCTTTCTCTTGAATATAATGATTTGATCTGATGTTATGAAGAAAAAATTCTTTTGTCATTTCTTTCTATATCTATTAGTTATA